>JARFJB010000183.1:55000-160000 GCA_036346205.1 Vesta saturnalis
TTAAGAATGGATATAAAAAAATATAAGCAATTTTCTTACCTCTCTTTTACACTGCACGGTGAATCATTGTCACCCTCTGCTTAAAAGTATTCTATCTAAGAAATAAGAATTTCTTATCAACATTAAGCCAGATGTTTATTCATTTTAACCAGATTTGAAAAAAAACTACTTTAAAGTAGTAAAAATGTAACAATAAACACAATGAAAACTAAGCAGAAGCAATATAGTGGAAATGAAGCATAAATCAATCAAAATGTAACATAAAAGCAATGAAAACTATTTATAAGCACAAACGGATTAAAAATTTATTTGACAGTGAAAAAGTTCTTAGAATAAAGAGATAGTGGCGACATTGCAAAATGCTGTATATTAATGCAAGCGCATAATACAAAATTTATGCAAATATTAATACAGAGTGGTTAAGAATTCTTCCATAGCTGGTATGGTTATGAACCGTTCAAGTAACGAAGCAAGTGCGTTATGTAGCTGAATGCCTTATAATAAAATATTGTATGTTTCAGTCTCATTTTAATTACTTATTACTTAGTTTTTGTTGTTATTAATCCCAAAAATAATTGCAAGAAAGGAAAGAAAAAAAACATTTGGAAAAAGAATGGAGTGATTGATATTTTGAAAATAAAGTCTTGCAAATCAAGTCGTTTTTTATATAACCACGTTATTGGGTGTCAATCAGGTGTCTGAACAAACAATAAGTATCATTAGTGCGATAACAAACTTAACAAATAATGTAAGCAGAATATAAGTTGGCAACATGTATTGTCAAATATAATATCAAATTATTCCGCTACGGAACTTTTTCATCCTGACTGAGGCTTTACCATAATCGGAAATTGGAATTGGATATAATTACAGTATATTTTCCACATTTACACTTATTTCAAAAACATACTGTAACTGATTAACTATTAATCTTAATTTATTCCCATCAGCCATTACATTTGTCATCGAATTTTGGTCAACGTTGTTGACATAATTACCAATCTAAACTCTATTTATCTACGTAGTTACGTTCAGTTTATGAATATTTTTTAAATTTACATGCATAGCAGTTTTAGAAAAAAATCGTTATGTTTAGCTGTGAATGTTTGAGCATAAGTAATTTATTAGTACGGGTGGCACTGAGGCCAACTACTCACGTAGTAAATGTATACATACTAATTCTAGGCACCAATCTAAAACGTAGTTAAATATATGTTATCTACAGTTCGATCTTCAAGGGACGTCAATTGATTGTATGCACCATTAACGGGGAAGATTAGGTACTGATTCTTTTTAACTACGTTGTAGAATATGGATTTTTCTATATGCTGGTATAAACTTGGTCTTGTCACGTTTGGATCTGCTTCCTCTAATATATTCTTTATTACAACAGGATAGAATTTAACAAAATCTTCAGATAACGCTAAAAAACACTCATTGTTAATGCATCTAAACGTAATGTCAAAATATTATGATTGATGAAATGCCCAAACACAATTATAAAATATCTGAATTTATGCTAATTAAAGTAACATAATGCATTTCTTCATTCTAAGGTAACCTTTTAGAAAAATATTCACATTTACATTTACATTTACATTCAAAAATTTGCTTACACGAAAAATACGAGTTTAAATACTCATCGGTTTAGAACAGTTAACTAAAATTATGTTAACGTAAAAAATCCAAATTTATATTGTTACCAGAATGAGTGCGGCAAACAAGTTGGTTAACTACGAACACGATGTTTTTTCCTCGAGGTATGCCATGGAAAACTTTGTTCATTTTTGCAATAATGACTAAGTGAATAATGTCTTAATCAAGAAAAGTTAGGGATCCCATTTTTCTTCGAAACGTAATGCGCGTCGGGTATAATCGTAAACTAGGCTTGATTTCATTTCATTTCAAAAACATTAGACATAAGTATTTAAAATCCTTAAAGATACTGATTTTTAATGGATAGGTGGAATGAAAAAAATAAGGCAAAAAATACGATACAATTACAAGGACAATAACAATAACAATAACATTAAGGCACACAAGACATGTTGATAACTCTTTTTTATGTTAACATCTTAGTAGAATAAATTCTTTATACTGTATTGCACTTGCGTATTCAATAAATAATTTATGCTTGGGCCTTTGATGTCCTTGTGATGGGGTACAAATCGGATTTTGTATATTTTGTACTTACAGCATTTAATGATTCAGCCCACGGTACAATAACTACACTGTAATTCAGCCCAAACTGGTTGTCTGTCCTTGTCAATCGCACCTGCCGACTGCGTGTTAAGCATCCGCCGGTCCACATCTCTTATTATACATCCGTGGTCAGTAGTAATATCTTCAACAATTTTGAAAGATATTACTACTGACGAAGATAACTGTAAGTGTTATCGAAACATATAAATTGTACAACTTAAATATACAAATACACCATTTCAAAAAACCCAAAAAGATAATATAATAAGAATAGATTTTTTTATAAAAGTTAGCAGTATGTGTAATCGCGTTAAAGTATCTTATTTTAGTCTACTGCGCTACGGTTCATATGAAAATGAGACCACTATAGATTAGAGAAATTCGTCAACTTCACGTAAATGGTTATTTACCATTTTATAATGGGTGCCTTCAAAAAATAACTTCTATTCTTTTTAATAGTTTCCCATTGCTATCACAATATTTTTTTAACTAGAGTGAGTGCCTTTTTGTTTGGAATGACTTAATTATGAAAATATAATACAAAACCAGTGATATATTTATTATTACCTCACAATACGAAAGTATTGGGAGGTATTGTAATCGGTCGGCGAAATTTCGATTGCAGCACTTTAGTTTTTGTGAATTATCGCAAAATAGAAAATAGATAGAAAGTAGATACCAGCTTATCATTAAAGAGGATTAAATTTCCTTTATAATGAGCTACCATACTTAAAAATTGCTTTACCGTAAGTTGTAAAAAAATAGGTTCAAACATGAAAGTTTCAAAATGTATGTCTGTCTGTCTGTATGTGTTCCAGCGCGATAGCGTCCACAAAGAAAATCCGATCGTCATGAAGTTGGTTATCCAAGTTCGGATACATGAGTAGACGGAATGATGAACTTTTGTGCGAAATCTGTCCAGTCAAAATGGAATTCCCGATTTCGACTATTATAGAGTGTATAAATACGAACGGCTATTCGTAGCAAATCGGCACGTCTTTACGTAGGCAACTAAGTGAACTATTGAATATCTACGAAGTTCTTCGTTTGTTCGTGAACTCCGCCGGTAGCGCAGTGGCAGCGCGTTTGGTTGATGTCCCGGCGTCTTGGGTTCAAGACGCATAACGTACGAGGTGTTCTTTTATCTTATCTTATTAGACGTGTTAAGGCATTTCTGTCCATTTGAAACGATTTTTTAAAAAATAATTATGCCCTTTGGTCAAAAATTTTCGAAATTTTGTTTTTCAATTTTATACGTTTTGAGACATTTCAGACCATTTGAGATGATTTTTGGGAAAAAAAACTTTTTTGGCCCTTCGCTTAGTTTTTCGAAATTTTTTGCATTTTAATCGTTTTGAGCTATATCTGACCATTTCAGATGATTTTTGGAAAAAAAAATTGTTTTATTAAAATATCAGAATTCTAATTACTTTTTTTATTGCTAAGTAGTATATATGTCATTTAGGAATTATATTCTAACATTTTAAAATTTATACTTACAATATACAGGGTTTTCCAAGGTAGGCGTTCGTTAGAAGTTTATGTGGTTAGAAACAATTTAGAAATCTGAATTTTTGGACTTAAGGGTTATTTACGATTCTCTTTCATTCTAAAATATTTTCAAGGTCATGGTACTTCCGGTTATACAGGAAGTCGCCACTAACTTCCTTATTTTAAATGGAACACCCTGTATATTAGTATATTTTTGGATTCTTGACAAAATTTTAGGATAAGCCATATAAAAGTTTCCTATATACCTTTTTTCAACTGTTTCTTAGATATCATAATTTTTTCAAAAATTTTGAAAGATGTAACCCTATTTTCAACACTGCTTGTCTTACTTATTTTTGACTGATGGAAAGTGCTTCTGGAGTAGGCAGAAGCATAAGAACTATATTTTTGAAATACTCATTGACAATTGATTTATTGCATACATGGTGTTCAAAATTTGATGAACTATTAAACAATTTTCAAAGTTGAAAAACTTTGTTAATTCAAATGTGACACCCTGTATATTATTGGATAAATAGATGCAGCATTTAGTTATGCATCGTTTGGCTATAACATTACCTATACCTATTATCGACAATTTTCTTGTTAATTAATATTTTCTACTTTAATGTGATTTTTGACAGAAACTGAAACGTTTTTCAAGAATAAAATGAACTTAATTCAAACTACACAAATTCTATTTTATTGAAACAATGAAATAAAACAAGAAGATAACAAAATTGAGAGCATAATAACAAATGAAAAACATAAAACAATTATTTGAACATAATTAGAAGAAAAGTGATAAAAAAGATAAAATGAATCATTACAAATGTTCCACATGTCCGCCAATTTGATTTAAGCATTTTATAATTCTGTCATATACTCCTTGCGAAATAGATCGCCGAATTTCGTGTGGACACATACTATTGAATGCATTGTGAACACGATTTAGCAATTCCTCTCTAGTTTGCACTGACCTAGAGTATACTAATTCTTTTATACGACCCCAGAGGTAAAAGTCCAGGGGCGTCAAATCGGGTGATCTCGGTGGCCAGTTCCAAGGTCCTTGTGGGCCAATCCACCGATCTTCAAACATCAATGTCAACTGTTGGTGTACAGCTGTAGTGGAATGTGCGGGAGCACCATCCAGCTGATACCAACTGTTTACCCTGTCACATGCAGGTAGAGTATTTAGAAAATCCATAACAAATTCACGGAGAATTTCAAGATATCTCGCCCCATTCAAATTTCCATCGTACACTTGATATGCCACTCTATTATCCATAACTAAACAAAAAACGTTAAAACTAAATTGGAACTGGTGATTACGTTATCTTGTTACATGAGGATTATCTTGTGCCAAAAATAAGTAAGACAAGCAGTGTTGAAGATAGGGTTACATCTTTCAAAATTTTTGAAAAAATCGAGATATCTAAGAAACAGTTGAAAAAAGGTATAGGAAACCCTTATAAGACTTATCCTAAAATTTTGTCAAGAATCCAAAAATAAAATAATATACAGGGTGTTCTATTTAAAATAAGGAAGTTAGTGGCGACTTCCGGTATAACCGGAAGTAACGTGACCTTGAAAACATTTTATAATGAAAGATAATCTTAAATAACCCTTAAGTCCAAAAATTCAGATTTCTAAATTGTTTCTAACCACATAAACTTCTAACGAACGCCTACCGTGGAAAACCCTGTATATTTAAATACTTGAACAAGGAAATATACATCTTTTATTTTGAAGCCCATATGTGAAACAATAAATATTCAAAAAATGATTATAGAAAACACACATTTTTATAAAGAAACTAAACTTAATAATAAATAATTATAATGATGGAAATTGATCTAATATACCAGCTCGTAGAAGTTTTAGTAGATCTGGTTTCAATAATTTACATTGAAACATATTCCTTGATCGTTCATCTAAATAGTTCTACGAATTCCTACAAACACTCCCTCTAGAACCCTACCAGGAACAACTCCACGCAACATCACCCTCAAAAGTCGTCCTTAAATGCAGTTAACAACTGTTGTTTTCGCAACAACGAAAGTTAACTACGGAATAAATGTAAAAATGATAACCGCATCAATAGAAACAAGTGGATTTATATGTTTGCAAAAATTGTACTTTTATCCACATATTTACACGTTTTCAGTTTAAGAACTAAATAAATGTATACTGGCTGATTATGATTATTTACTTTCCCTGATCAACTCTTTCCATCGTGATCACTTTGTTTAGTGCGTCGAGCTTTATAGGTATTATTTAAATAATAACAAATTTAAAATAATGTGTGTAGGTCTTCATATTTAATTGTATCTGTCGAAGTCTTACGATTTTTTATAAAACCATTTAATGATATTAAAAAACTGTACAACATTTTTAGTAGCAAAAAAAAAACACAATACACTAGTTATAAAACACATCAAATTCATTCAATTTTACTTATGCTTGTTTAAATTATCAGTTACATTGTATTGTGAGGACATGTGTTGCACGCATCATTTTTTTTGAGTTAATATATGAATTTCCAAATGTCATACGTGATTATACAGCAAGTAAACATTTAGAACTTGACTGATCCCTTTAACTTAACTTTTATTAATTCATAATGGCGAAGATAAATAAAACTTCCATAGCCTACCATGAGGAAAAAACGTGAACGGATTATAGGTAAGTTGTAAATAATAAATTAGGTAATAACGTCACCACAATAACTTTTCAAAACATTTCTCTCTAATAATAGGGAATCCAAAATTGAAAAGATGATAAATATTTGCACTACACCACAAATTGTCTAGACAATAATTTTCAGAAAACCTTTAACAGTTATGACCTAAGCTTAGCTTTACCGCTAAAATCAAATCTTTTACGTAAAATCATGTCTAGTTCAAGTGGACACATCGGGATTCATATTACAAGTATGTGTGTTAACAATTCATTTACTTTTATAGTTACACACACTTATCTTTCAGGCTTTAAATTATGTACTTTACTATAAATTATAACACTTTCTACGTTTCGATAATAGTTGCAGTTATGGTCCTCAGTAAAAAATGACCTTCAAAAACAAATAAGTGTCAAACAAAGTTTCTGAAATATGAAAACCCAAACAGTAAGTCTGCTGAAACAATTAGGTTATTTGAAAATATCATTGTAGTAATAATAAGTAGCTAAGCCTTCTGAATACTTATTAATAAACCGTCTTGAAAATAACATTCAATATATTCAAACACGTATTGTTAATTATTGCAGCGGGCTTTTACTTTTGGCGTTTCCGTCATTCTTTCTAACGACCATAACAATTATGATCGGACACGTATAATTTCATATATGAGCTTATAATTCTGATATATGAGTGTAATAGGTGTTTTCCTATAAACATCGGTCTTAAAACACAAGGTTTAAAAACCTAAAAGATACATATTTCTAGTTATGAGTTTAAATTGTGAAAGTTTACATTTCTATATTCCTAAAGTTTATGGCGGTAAATATGCGTGTTCTTTACAAGAATTAGATTTGATTTTGTTGACCATAAATTAAACAAATTTGATGCCTTCTTTAAGTATGTTTAAGGTATCTGTCTGTACAAAACACGTGATATCAGCCTATCAATTTCTAGTATTAAAAAAAAGTTGGCCTTCAATTTTAACTTGAAATCCATGATTTAATGACTACTGTAGATCACAACATACAACTACTTACTGTATTTATAGCTTTGTATATTTGTGGAATGATGTTTGATTACATTTTCAAACGAATTTCTTCGTGATGTTTTCACAATATAAGCAACTATACTTTTGCGTAACATACTTTGGTTTTATCTCTTACTGTGGTAATTTTATAATAGCACGAACTTTGGTGAACAGTGCACGAATAAATAGATATTGTACGAGTTTCCCACTATATCCCCCCACATTACATTTTAAACAGATTTCTGCCGATTATAAACTATAATGTTGAGAAATAGGCTGACCTATGTACATTAACCTTATTGCGTTAGATACTGACAATTTGTCATTCACTCATATAAGATCCATTGTGGCATATTATTAATACAAATGTTAACTAAAAAAAATCTGATGTGGCCATCACATCAGTCAAAGTATACATACCTAAGGTGCAAGGGAAGAATATTTTTAACTGTGTGAAAAGTACAACCATACGCAAATTTTTTTTCTTATATCTACCTTGGTAAACAATTAAAATGCATAAGTTGCAACATAACAATCTGTTTATGAATCTATTCAACGTTTTTAGTGTAATTTCACAACGCAAAGCAACAAACTAACTACATTTCAACATTATAAAAGTCATGTACTTAAGGTTTTAATATTTGTATATGCTTGTAACGTTTGTACTGTATATTGTAGATTGTACAATTTTGCTCAGAATGTTATTAAAACAAACAAATTAAGCAATACAGAAGAAAGTTTTAGATCCTCTCAGCTTCAATACTATTTCAATGTTAAAACTTGCTTAATCTAATTTATATCTAACGTTAGTACAATGAAGTTATGTTTTAAAACGTTGATCAAAGAAATTAAAAGATAAAATTTGACCATATGACTTGTCTGTAAAAAATGAATAAAAAAAACTTATCAAATTTATTCACGATTACAACACAAAATTAAAATATTTATCTTTTCGATATTAAATCGTACACTTTTTATTTATATATTATACAAATTTTAACGTTTCAATAACTGTTACAGTTAGAGTCTGTAGTAATCGATAATAGCTTTAAAAAATTAATTGAGTTGTCAAAATAAATTTAGGATAAACGAAAACACAAATAGAAACCAGAAATGAAAATAACAGTATACGAACAGCGTTCAAAGAAAAAATATAGAGAACCTACCATACAAGACTGCGGATGTTATTAAAAAGTGGATTATTATGCCACTAATCTGTCTAAAACCATTAATAGTTACCCAACGGCAGTACTAACTTACAGCTTCGGAGTACTTCATTGGGCTGATACCGAACTACAAGCAATAGACAGAACGACAAGGAGTGATTACAGAAATAGCATAGGACGTCATCAACACAGCGCGGTTGAACGGTTTCACTTACTTAGAAACCAAGGTGGAAGAGGAGCCCCAAGTACAGCATAATAAGCAAATCGGAAATCTGCGAAAGTACTTTCACGGCAAAGCAGAATGCTCTAAATACCTCAAAACAATAATAGCCATAGATAGCGGATTAACACTACTGAAACTGGCTGAAAAACACTTACAAACCAGTGCCTTTCAATTCAAGAAATCAAACAGTAATGGAAATCGAAACCTTTACATGGTAAATACACCTCCAGTATAGAACAGATATACGTAGATACTAGAGCATCACAAATGTTGTTGCGAACAATTTTTAATGAAACCGAAGGGTTTATTGCTGCGATCCAAGATCAGGTCGTATCAACTCGCAGCTACAGAAGAAGGATAATGAAAGAAGCTCTCGCTAAGGTTGTATGTGTGATATTCACGAGGAAACAATTGAGAATAGAATATCAGGATGCAGTACACTAGCTCACAAATCATACCTGGAAAGACACAATCAAGTAGCGAACATCATACACAAAGAGCTCAGGAAATACCACATTTCAGTAAGAAAATATCCCAAGAATATCCGTTACTGTTGACGACTTGAAATTTCAGATTGGAAATCTCCGTCGTTATTGACGACGGGATATTTTCCCAATAATGGTAGGATGTACTGACAAAATACCTACAAAATTGTACAATAGTTTGAAAACTTTGAAACCCAATAATACACTGTACATGGCGATGCTACTCAGCACTTGTAGCACTGTTCGAAGGGTTCTAGGACAGCAACACAACCATTACTGTTAGTGATTCGCCGAACAACCGGTAACCTAAAACAACAAATACAACTATAAAATCACTAAATAACAGACCCTTATACTTACCCGCTATTTAATGCTGTAAGTATAAGTAAACACATGTGACAAACCACAGAGAAATGAGCAAATAATAATAATAATGATAATAAAACGGAGTGGTAATTTAAAAACATTTTAACTTTTTAAAATTCAATGGAGGTTGATCAAATTACTTCTTGTTGCTCTAATAATAATAATAATAATAATAATTAAAATAGCAAATAATGAGGTTTCGCATTATCATAATGACCTAAAATGTGGTAGATACAAGAATCATTCCGGATTAGCTAAAAACAAATGAGTCTTTTGAACATTTACATTTATACATTTATACTAAAAATATGGTTACAGCAAAAATGCTTCGTTGATATGGAGAATGAAACGAAAAATGAATAATAATATATTTAGAAGAAATGAGAAATTATTTTATCGAAATTACCAAAAAACTCCAAGTTCAACACGTAGTGGAATTCCTAACTAAGAAGGTATGTTCAATTTCTGGTCTACTTTATAATTGAGCCAGCGTGATACCAAAGAATGGATGCACTTCATAATATGATTGAAAATAAAACTTCTTTGCCTGAACTGAATATGGTTATCAGTCACCACTTTAATAATTTCCTAACAGATCCGTCACTAGTTCCAACATTTTTCATGCAAGGAATTACTTACCTGTTACCAAAGGGTAATGATACAAAAAATCCAGCTAAATATGACTTATTACTTGTCTTCCTACTATCTCCAAGTTCCTCACATAATGTTTAGCTGAAAGATATACCACCATTATGAAAAAAAATCAGTCATTGCCACGGAACAAAAAGGATGCGCTAAAAATTCTCAAGGTTGTATGAAGGAATTATTAGTTGCTAAATTATTTTAGAACAGGCCATACACAAACAGCGAAACCTATACACAACCTTTATTGGCTACAAGAAAGCGTAAGATTCTGTTCCTCACACTTGGCTCCTTGAGATCCTTCAAATATGAAAAGTAATTTTTTTTATTGTAGCTCTACTTAAACATCCGATGTCTGACTCAACTGTATTTTGAAGGAAATAATGGATGAGTGTAAGTCCCTTAAAACAACAAGGTGAAAATATATTCATTTGTAATGGCCTAAATGATATTGCGTCAGTGGAAAAACACGAGTTAAAAATAATTTTGCGAAATCCATGTTCTGCGGGAAATACTAAGATACTACAGCAATATATACGTTTGAAATCAAATTTGGAAATATAAATATTCGCTGAATCAGTACGCAATATATATGTACATACGTATTTTACATGAAATGTGTATAAAATTTATGTACGAAACATGTAAAAAGCATCATGTACATTTCGATTCAAACCTTCCAATCTGTTTCATTATACCCCATATGCTGTTTCGTAGCGGCCCGCTGTTAGGCCCTAATGAAACACTTTCACATATTTTATTATTACTGTTTCCTATAATAGAAAATATTAACTTAGTGTTTATTACATAAATAAGTGAGGAAAAATATGGAGATTCTTATGGTCGCAGTTCCGTGGAACTGAGTAGTTTCCGCAAAAAAGGAAATGTGAATTTTGTTTCATTGTGGCTCACCCTCTATATATATATATATATATATATATATATATATATATATATATATATATATATATATATATATATATATATATATATATATATATATATATATATATATATAATATATATATATATATATATATATATATATATATATATATAATAAGACATTTTTTCTTTGAAACTTGTGTAAATAAACATACAATTAATTCAACGTTTCGGGAACGTCCTTTGTTCCCTTTGTCAAGAATTTATTTTGACAATTACAGAAATTGAAATAAGGCATGATGTAGAAGGTGCAGAAGTGGGGACGTCAGGAACAGTTGCAGCATAAGTGTTTGAAATTTCTGGAAGATTTGGAGTTGGTTGAAATTTCGAATCAACTTGTTTAATGATATTCTTCAAATTTGTGGCATTCTAGAAGTGTCATCTCGTTTATTGAGGGCGTTTGGTCTTCTTTCAATTTCAATTGCTTCTCTAATAATTCTTTCTTGTAAGGTACATATATATATATATATATATATATATATATATATATATATATATATATATATATATATATATATATATATATATATACAGTGTCCACAAACTCTTTTCACAAAAGAAAACTGCAATTCTGGAGCTGGTTTTATGTCGATTTAAAGTAAATTAACTTCATACAAAAATACTTCCTAAGAGAGCTAGAGCTCTTGGAAGCGCCCTAACATCGGTTTAATCCAAATATCTTCAAAATGGTTTCCCTTTAAATGATAGAGTTCTGTACATTTATTTAGTGGAATATGCCCAATCATATGGCGTGAATATGATTTTTTAGTTGTACTCATAGGCGGCTCGTTTGGGCGGGGCATTGGACATTGTTATTCATAAGTTTTTTGTTTTCCAAATTTCGCAATTTTAACATACAATTTAAAAAATTTCGATGTTTTCATAAAAGAATGATACTTTTGTCTGAAGTCGCCGCGACGCACCGTTTTCGAATGGATTTGAACTTTTCATGTGTTAATCATACTTTTGTAAAGTTAACCATCGAATTCATTTATTTTCTATTAGTAATTGATGCCTGCAATATTTTTTTGTATTAAAAGCGATTATTCTTTACCGGAGTTTATATCTTACATTCTAAAGCAAAATTAATTTGTGACATTAGAGCAGTTTGACGTTCACGCAATTGTTATTTTGTTTATTTTCCATAGCCACCTTTCATAACTATATCATAATTTTATAAAAGTATGATTAACACATGAAAAGTTCAAATCGATTTATCTCGAAAACGGTGCGCCGTAGCGAAATTTTGAAAAACAATAAACTCATGAATAACAATGTCCAATGCCCCGCCCAAACGAGCCGCTTATGAGTACAACTAAAAAATATTCACGCCATACGATTGGACATATTCCACTAGATAAATGTACAGAACGCTATCATTTAAAGGGAAACCATTTTGAAGATATTTGAATTAAACCGATGTTAAGGTGCCATCTTCCAAGAGATCCAGCTCTCTTAGGAAGTATTTTTATATTAAGGAAATTTACGTTAAATCGGCATAAAATCAGCTCTAGAATCTGCAGTTTTCTTTTGTGAAAAGAGTTTGTGGACACCCTGTATGTATATATATATATATATATATATATATATATATATATATATATATATATATATATAATTTGCGCGATAACTTATTACGAAGTTGCATTGCGCAACATACGCAATAAACTACTGCGCAACCACGAAGAAGGTGAGGCATTAGTGCGTCGAAGTACGATATATCCGTTATTCCGCCCGATACTGACTTACGCCTGCGAAGCATGGGCTTACGCCGCTCTCGTGCATCAAGCGCCTTCAGACCATCCAGAACAAATGTCTCCGGATCATCACCTGAACGTCAGGAAACCACTAAGATGAACATGGATCAGGAACGACCAGCAAACCAGGACATGGTACTAGCGGCCCATCCAAATCCCGTCATCGCGGGATTATGGAACTACGACGCCAACGACGAGACGAGGCACAAGAGGCCGAAGATCGTGCTGTGTTGAGTTATATAAATTATTTATACCATGTAGTCATATGCCTATTTGTTGTTACATATCTTAAGTTATTTTAAGTTAGGTAGGAATGAAATGACATGTATATACTATGCCCTGAATAAAGCAAGGTCCGATGAAGGTATAGGGGGCATCTGTCCGGTATACCATAGTCCTACCGATTAAAATGAAAATGAATATACGTTATTAAAGGAAATATCAAAAAAAGTTATTTACAAAAATTATAGGCAACTTCAAACTTCACATTATAAAATTATTTTCGTATCTACAGGGTGTTACATATTACCATGGTGAACCACACTCACACTTTTTTTAAATGGGAGACCCTATATATTATTTTAAATTTAGATTAAGCTCATTTCCTCATACTTCTAATATAGAGTTTGATTACGTTGCACAGAGTATTTCAAAAGTTATGGTCGATTGTACACGAAGATCATTCTCATTTCAACGTCCTGTATACCCTAAACAGAACAACCCAACAATAATTTTTTCCAGGCATAACTTTTTGACATTGGTACAGTTTTACGAGAAACTGTTATTTCTCCATATAGCTAAAAGTTCTGAGATACTTTCTATTTAATAACAGAAAGAGATTTTTTTAATTTATATTATAACAAGTTAGCCGTGAACGATTAAAAATTTTGTGAGACCTTGCTATAAAAAATTAAAAAAACTTTGGATAAGACAAAATTCTTATAAATTAATTAATTTCATAATAAATGATCAAACTGTCCACCGAAAACGTCAATACAGCAATGCAGTAGATCTTCAAATTCTCGACTGACATTTCTTAACATTTCTACATTAATACTCTGGAATGCTTCTCGTATTCTATTCTACATATCATCTTGTGTGGTTGGAGGTATTTGATACACACGGTTTTTCACATAACCCCATTTAAGAAGTCAATTTTACTTAACTCTGGTGAATGAGCTGGCCATGCAATGGGTCCTCCTCTTCCCACCCATCTTCTAGGAAAATGAGTATTAAGATGATTATGAATTAATCTAGTGTGATGTACCGGAGCTCCATCGTGTAACAACCACATTCTTTGACGAATGTTAAGAGGAACGTTTGCCAACAGTAGTGGTAAATGATTTACTAAAAAGTCCAAATAAACCTGACCTTTCACTGTTCAATCGCAAAAATGTGGTCCCCAACTATACCACCCCAAACATTCAAAGACCACCTAGTTTGACTATGAGTTGCTATAAGATGGGGATTACTTGTCGAATAATAATGGAAATTGTGTCTATTCACAGTTCCATTTTTATGAAACGTGGTTTCGTCTCCGAAGAGGACGAAATCAAAGAAATCCGCCTGATTGTGGATTTGTTGTTGAGCCCATTCACAAAAAGCAACCCTTATGGGATAGTCATACTCAAGTAACTCTTGTTGCAACTGGATATGGTATGGAAGCATCTTATTTTTACGCAGTATTTTCGGACGGACCTGTCAATATCATCATGCTGACGTGAGATTTCAAGTGTACTAACATGTGGATTATGCGTCACGTTAAATTCATTTTCCTCGTTAAGTACACGTTTTGTCCTTTCCTTTTTTTCATAAACTACTGAACCCGTACGATTAAAACGATCTACTAACTTTTCCAACGTTATTTTTGCGGGTTGTCTTCGTACGGGATATCTCTGTTTGTAAATTCTTTATACTAATAAACAATTTTTCATACAATCTCCCAGTACCCATATCATGTCTGTTAAACCTCAGCAGGAAAGTTCATTTCAAACAGTATTTAAGTATTTATAAATTAATAAACACTACACAATCTCAAAGAAGTTTGTTAAATGACAAGCTACTAATTCTTACTGAACATTATCTATCTGTCATCTGTTCATGGCTAACTTGTTATAATAGAAATTGTTAAAAAAATCTCTTTCAGTTATTGAACTGAAAATATCTCAGAAATTAACGATTTTAGCTATAGGAAGTTCTGAATAAAAATGAAAGAACATAAAGTGTACTTTCACTTTTTAAAATAAAATACAGGGTGATTCATTTGAAAAAATTGGGAAAATCATGTGTTCGGGTTTTGACTGCTCTATATTCAATTGGTGCAACAATAAAAAATAGCACTTTCTCGTAACACTATACCAATGTCAAAAAGTTATAATGTCTGGAAAAAAATATTGTTAGGTTGTTTTGTCTAGGGTATACAGGACGTTGAAATGAGAATGATTTTCGTGTACAATTGACCATAACTTTTGAAATACTCTGTATAACGTAATGAAACCCTATATTGGAAGTATGGGGGAGATAAGCTTAATATAAATTTGAAATAATATAGGGTGTCCCAAAAAAAATGTATCTTAGGTTTACCCTGGTAATATGTAACACCCTGTAATTACGAACATAATTTTATAATGTGAAGTTTGAGGTTGCCTATAATTTTTGTAAAAACTTTTTTTGATATATCCTTTAATAACGGATATATCGTACTTCGACGCACTAATGTCGCACCTTGTATATATGCGTGGACGAAGGATTGCTGTTAACTATTAGAAAGATTAAATCCATTTTTGGTGTGGTAATGCACGATCATTGGACATACATTCTAAAAATATTTAGGTATATACAGGGATATTGACAATAATTTGCAAACCCAAAACTGTGTTTTGTTAATAGAACATCCTGTATGTGCATTTTTGGAAAAGTATAGAAATTTGTATCTATATTACTAACCGTTCTGCAAATATCGTAACTTTAGTACCAAAATAGCGTTAACTTTGGAACCACGATGAAAGCGTTGTCATAACGATATTGTAAATCTGTCTAACTACCGACTATTAATAACAGTCTACTAAGAAACAAATTGGGAAATATTTCGAAAACATGTAAAACTATACAGAATCATTAACTTACGCGAAATGTAATTTTTCCCAATTTTTTAAAATGCAACACCCTGTATATTTTTTCCCATTTCGATTCCCCGTGAAAAGTAGATACTAATTGATAATAGGTTTCATAGGCATAAGACGGACCCTTTTTGAGATGTTGAAGCTTTGACGTAAAATAGGCTAGCCGCTTGTAATAAACAGGAACAATTGCATCCATTGTTTTGACGTTTTTATAATCATTAAAATAGTGTTCCATTAGTTTGTGTGTTTTTGGATTGTCGTTTTGTCAAGTTTTGTATAAAATGAATTTTTCCAAAGAAGAAATGGTCGATATGATCTTTATTTACGTCGAAGCTCTAATAAATGTTTTGCTGGCTACCCGTTTGTACTGTGAACGATACCCAGAGAGAAAGCAGCAGCGGAAAGACTCGTTTATGAATGTAGCTGGGAGTTTTATAAATTCTGGAAGTGTGTGTTGTCCCAAGCGGGCAAAAACGAGCCCAAATGAAGAAATTTAGTTATTTCATCTCTTATAGAAAATTCGCAAGTTAGTACCAGAGAGC
Source organism: Vesta saturnalis (assembly GCA_036346205.1). NCBI lineage: Eukaryota > Metazoa > Arthropoda > Insecta > Coleoptera > Lampyridae > Vesta > Vesta saturnalis. The sequence goes on from JARFJB010000183.1 coordinate 71,649, forward strand.
TAAGTACACACCTAGACCTAAATAGAAATATAGTTCGCAGCTTTATTAAAAAAAAAACAAATTGCATCCTTATCATATCGAGCTTTAAGTGAAATGGATTTTCAAAATTGTGAATCTTTCTGCCAATGGGTAACTACTAAAGTAAATGAAGAACCCAATTTTGTTATAACATTCTATTTACGGATGAAGCAACCGTTCACAATGATGGCAATATTAATGCACATAACTATCATCTCTATTCAGATAAAATCCACACATCTTAAGAGTTCTTGATCACCAGCATCGATGATCAGTTAATACGTGTGGTGGTATAATCAATTTTAATGTGGTTGGTCATTTTTTCTTTGATGGGAGTCTTACTGGAGGAAGATATTTACGGTTTTTGGAAAATGATTTACTCGATTTTGGAAAATATCGAGGTAGATAATATTCGTACGATGTGGTTTCAACTGGATAGCGCCGCTCCACACTATGCAATCAAGGTTAGGAAATATCTCGATAGAAATTATCCGATGCGGTGGATAGGACGAGGTGGTGTGCAAAACTGGCCAACGAGATCACCGGAGCTTACGCCCCTTGATTTCTTCCTTTGGGGCTACGTTAAAGAAAAAGTTTACCAACATCCTCCCACCACAAACGAAGATATGAAAAATAAAATCGGAGCTGCGTTTCAACCAATTTTGCCTCTAACGTTATTGCGAGTGAATCTTTCGTTTACCGAGCGAATTGCAAAGTGTTTAGCTAGGCGTGGTCAGCATTTCGAACATGTAATTTGAATTTATGGTTTTATTTGTTCATGATTACTTGTTCTACTTATTTTTAGGTGTAGAGAATTATTTTATTGTTCAGATATTAATTAAGTTTTCCTATCAGTATAAGAATTTATTAGCCATTCGTATTTTCTTATTTGCTCTGGATTTTGTTTTATTTGTTCTTCTGTATGTTAATATTTTCACATAAAGAGTCAATATCTCAAGAAGGGTCCGTCTTATGGCTATGAAGCCTATTATCAATTAGTATCTACTTTTCACGGAGAATCGAAATGTGAAAAAATATACAGGGTGTTGCGTTAAAAAATTGATATAAATTACATTTCGCGTAAGTTAATCATTCTGTATAGTTTATATATATATATATAATATATATATATCATGCGGTCTATTAAAATAAAATGACTTTTATTTAATTCAACTTTGAATAATTTATTTCTTCATCAGAAATCTGTGTAAGATGAACATAATGAATTAATCTATTAACATCATAAAGAAGATGTAATTGCCATGCCAATGATACTAACATTCAAGTTCTAGGTTTTTACAGTTTTATAAACATATTCAGTTTACATTAGAAGAAGAAAACTATATGTATCTTAGATACTAGAATCATGAAGATACTTTAAAACAAGTTTAATAATGACTGGTATCAAAACATAACTCAGGTAGATATATTAATTACTATTCTAATCATACCTTTAATCAAAAAAATAAATTAATATTGTTCTGGGTCTAAGAACAGAATACCTAAGATTTCGCATCAATCATTACATAAAATAATCTAGATGTTATTTTTGATTTTTAGTAACAATGGTTATCCAAAAACATTATTAAAGAATTTATTATACACTACACCATTCAATTCTCAAATTTTCAAAATGCATACTTGACACAAACAAACATGATTAACAAAAGAATCCCTTACATACTAAACTTAACACTAATCTTATGTAATATCTTAAACAACGAACAAATACGTATAGCGAAATATAACATTAAACCTATCAAAAAACTTGTTTCAAAATTAAAAGACAGAACTCCAATTCTTAGTAAATCTAATGTATATTCCATTCCTTGTAACGAATGCAATAAAGTATATATTGGACAAACACCACAATGGCTTAAAACAAGACTTACTCAGCATAGAAGTGACTGTAAAATAGGAAAAAATTCTTGTGCTTTGGCAAAACATAGTAAAAACGGCACTCACATTCCAAATTTTCCTAACGTTAAAATTTTAGACACAGAAATTAATTATAGAAGCAGACTTTTCCTTGAAATGACTCACATTTTCAGTATTCAAGATACTTTAAATTACAAAACTGATCTAGATAATCTCAGCAACATCTATTCATACATTCCGAGTACTAATTTGAATTGATTCAATACAACAGGTTTCATAAATCAAAAAATATCTAAGAATTTTAGTTTGTAACGCAGTAGGTATACATCTCAATTTTTATAATTTTGAAAGACTTCAATAACTGTCTTCTTTTTAAGTAGTGATTTTAAATTGTAATCAACTATTCTGTACAATAATGTTAGTTAGTTTATAATTCTCGCATTTAGTAAGTAGTGTTTATCATGTTAATAGATTAATTCTCACTTATGTTCATCTTACACAGATTCCTGATAAAGAAATAAATTATTTCGAAAGCTTGAATTAAATAAAGAGTCATTTTCATTTTTAACTAGACCGCATCCCGATACCAGATTTTTATAACTACGGTCGTTACTTCCCCTAAACTTCATATATATATATATATATATATATATATATATATATATATATATATATATATATATAATAAAATGGCATGCCAATTAAAAACAAGTACTAGGTTGCTTTGACTTCTTTAATATCTATCATTACCATTAGCATTAAGTTCTGTTCGTGACGTAAATATGAAGTTTCCATTACTTTTAAAACAAATTCTATTAATTTGTAGCAGGTTTCAATAAATGGTAACCTCTGAAATGTGGAAACGTTCTCTTCATCACACCGGAAAAATGTTAAATGGTTGGTATTAACGAGAAAACAATTAGATATAGCAAATGTAGCTCCTATCATTATAAACTTGGGCGAAACCGACTGTAGTTCGAGTGATTAAATATGTGGAATTATCCATATGATTTGACGCATGTGTTGTTATACCAGAGTAATTTGTAATTATAGTACATTGTAGTTATTCTAAACTTACTACACAGTGTATTAATGAGTAGTAAGTGTTCATTAAAACTTTTTTGGAAACGTTTCCCGCCAAACGTCGTAAAACTAAAATATTTATGTTAATCTCTCTACTTATCATTTCTATATGAACACTAAAGTTTAAGTCAGGGTTGAGTGTTTACATGTGAGTGAGGACGGAGCGAAAGCCACAGGTTTTCTGATTTAGTTTTAATTCGTTTGGTAAGAATCACTGTGACGCTAAGGTTTTTACCTTTGTTTGTATTAAAATAAGTTGATCTAACCATTGTTCATCAGCGCAAAAAAAGCAGTCAGCATAAATTTTGGGAAATCTGGAAAATCGTTGAAATAAATTAGAAACAATAGTGGACCAAGAATGGATCCTTGATTTACAGAAAAAAAGGATTACATTAACAGATGGACAAATACTCTTTGAAATTCTTGTGTGGGTTTATTATTTGCCACATAACCTTTGTTTATTTACTTTATTCTACGATCACACTGATGGGTTATTGATTTACATTCAAGGAAAGCCATTAGATGCACTATAGAATATTGATAAACTATTTCAAACTTCTCATTTGTATCTAATTGACGTATGATTAGAACGTTAAATAAAACCATAAACCCATTTTTTAATGGTCTAAAGGTGCTTACTGCTTGCAATTTATCTCTATGGCTAATTCCTATTTGAAGTGTAATGTACGTTCAAATACTTTTGGTTGCCTATACTCTTATACATAATGAATTCTAATTTTACAATAGCTATTCGAAAATTGCTAATCTCTTGCCTTTGTTTAACACACATTTTTGCTGGATCATAGATAACACCCTTTTTTCATGAAAATTTTGCGTTTGTTAGGACTGCATGTTTCGTTGCTGAAACATTCCTTTAAATTCTTCACTGTTTAATTTCACTCTTTGGATATATAAAACGAATTTCTTAATTAAGAAAATAAGTTTCTAATCGAGATTGGTGAGTACCCATTGCTTTCTTCGCCTAATGCGGTTTTGAAGTTTACCATTCATACATACGAAAATCTCGCCTTCGGTGGCCTTTTCTAACGGCTCATTGTAATTTTCAGCTTGTAGTTGTTTTTGTTCTGGTTGTAGCTATTGTATCATATTTTACAATTAAAATAAGTTTAAGAATAGACCTTCTGTATACCTATGTCTATGTAATTAACATAGAAATTCTATCTTTGTACACCGTAGGTTTATTTCGTAGAAGAATAACTCAAGTAGGATATCAACCATCATCTTAGAAATGGACAAATGGTCAACCGATTTTAATCATGTTCTTCACAACCGTGTTTTATATATGTAATCTATAACCCCGTTTCATTTCCACTGCATTCCGTATTACTAAAATAAGAAAAACTATTACAATATCCCCTTGATCTCACTGAAATCCGTTTCCCTTTCCCTTGTTTTTTCTGTTTGGATCTGTAATTAGAACTGTTAAAAATAGTGTACTACATGATTACTAAATTACTTACTTTTTCATTACATCTTTAATTTTTTTGTATAAATTGTTCTTTTAACAACTACCGCTTTGTAATCAGCTGTCGGCTATTTTTCTTTTAACGTTTGTGACGTATTAATTATCAAGCAATCCTACGCACGTTAGTTTAGGGCTACATACATTCCGTATATTTAAATTTAGAATATCGCATAGGTGTATTGCATGCTCAACCGTGTTGTGAGCTCATGAAACCCAGTTCCAATAAAGAAATGAAACAAAATAACCGAATATTATTAATGTTAGCTTTAAAGTCCGAAACAGAATCTAAAGTTAAACCACCTCTATTAATCCTCCTGCTATTCCTACTACTTCTTTCAAGCATTTCTTGATATCTAAACTAAACTTGACCGCAGACGGTAGTCCTACCTTACCAGACTTCCTCACTCGTTTAGAAGAATTTCGTGTTTCTCGTGGTTTATCTTCTCAACATTTATATCCTTAATGTCTTGGAAAGGCGTAGTCTGTTTTTTAAAATCCGTATCAGAGACAGTCACTATTAACATCTTTGTTGTTCCAGAGATATCTCAACAGCTCATTATAGGGATCGACTTTTGGAAGTCTCCCTATCTCTCTCTCTCTCTCTCTCTCTCTCTCTCTCTCTTGCGTTACAAAAATCTGTCAATAAGCAATGACATGAAATGTTAGCATTGGGTGTCGTAGAGCCCTCTACCAGCCTCTGGTCTAGTCGAATAGTGCTCGTGAAGAAGAAGGCTATCGCTTCTGATTTGATTTTCCAAAACTCAATAATGTAGCTTAGAAAGATGCGTATCCCCTTCCTTATATTTCTTCAATTTTAGATGATCTACGTGATGCTCACTTCCTCTCGTTCCTAGATATTCGCTCCGCTTACTGACAAATCCCTCTTACTCCTTCATCGAAACTGATTACTGCCTGTACGGTTCCTAATCGTGGCTTATGCGTATACCTTTTGGGTGATATAATTCGTCAGCTACGGTTCCACGTTTAATTGACCGTGTGTTAGGAGCAGACCTCGAACCATACTCCTTTGCCTGTTTAGATGACATCGTCATTGACACACCTTCTGTTAATAAACATCTTGAGATGCTCTCTAAAATTCTTGAAAGAGTAGTCTCTTCTGGTCTTTCTTTAAGACTGGAAAAATTTAATTTCTGTCGTTCGGAGGTGAAATGCCTTGGATGTGTCGCCAATAAAAATTGTCACTTGGTAGAACCCGATAGGTTAGCGCTACTCGATATCCCTGTTCCCTCTAATGTAATCGAAGTACGTCGTCTTATTGAAATGCGAGGTGGTATAGACGTTTCATTCACAACTTTTCCTCCCTTATATCTGATAAACTGTCTACATTTTTGAAAGTGGAACTGAGTATAGCGAAATTTATAAAGAAATTATTCAAACTACTAATAGTGGTGGCATTATACTCACAACTGTTGAACGTTACATTAAAATCGCCACAGATTATCACCTGAGAGTAAGTCTTTAATAAGTGTGGAATACTTTCCAGATTTTCACGAAATATACTAAAACCTCCCAACCGTGTCTGTGTAGGGAAATTAAGGATGCATTGTACGAGACACAGTATATGACAATTCACAATGAATTTGTTTAGATAATATTGGGTTATTGTTGGAAGAGGACAAAGATTTCATTGTTCACAAATAATCCAGCGCATAGATTACCCTGAGTGAGTATTGAGATCTATTATTTAACGTTACATTGGAAGTGTCTAAGTGCAATGAACTCACTGCAATCGGCGGATTGCTGCGAGGCCAACTGATAAACCGAAGTCGCTCTGCCGATAACCATACAAACTCGTATATCACAGACAAACGAATGAATAACATTGTATACATATAAGTGAACCCGGTAAATCAAACCACTTAAGATAATTTACAAAGGGAACAAAGCCATCAGTAACCCAAATGAAATGTGTTATGAAACAACCACAAATAAACTCCCACTGCCCTGTCCTGAAGAAGTGGATTCCAACAAGCGTTACGTCTTTAATAAAGAATAGTTATTAGCTCAAAATAAATATTATCAAACGATCGGACGAACTTAAGTTGCTTATAAGCAAAGAAAATTCAATACCTAGTAATTAACTTGCAGGAAACCCATTTTAAAAACACCGATGAGTACAAACATAGGAATTATTACTGTATTCCTATATCAACTTTAATGCCAAATCAAACAACTTTGTTGCAATCGATCTCAGTTTCTGTGCATCACGGGTAGCAATTAATTACACTTGGGAGCAAATACCTGATTTTTGTGGACGCGACCATTTTCCCTTAACTATTTCTACCGGAAACACAAAAAATTATCACGTTCCTATAAGGAAATGGCTGTTAAAACAGGCATATTGGGTAAAAGTTAAAGCAAATATTCCTCCGATAAACAAAAACCAAGAAACAAATTCTCTAGTAAGTAGCGTTACATCATCGATTATAGAAGCAGCCGAAAAATCTATACCGCAACGTGCGGTTCCTTGGTGGAATGGAGAAATTTCAAATGAATAAAAATAGAAAAAAGGAATTTCAAATGTTCATCAAGTATTCAACTACAGAAAATTTAATAACATTAAAAAAATCAAGAGCAATAGCGCGCCGTCTAATACTAGATGGAAAACAAAAATCTTGGCAAAATTACGTGTCGGATATAAATACCAGAACCACTAGCACAGACATATGGAATAAAATCAAATCGGTGTCCGCAAAAACTCTAATAAACTCCGATTATTTTAGAAGATAATGGAACATTTATTACCGGGCAAAAGGATGTATCTGAAAAAGTAACACAATATCTTGAAGAAGTCAGCAGCTCAAATCAATATACTCCGGAGCTTAAACAAACAAAAAATAGTAGACAAACCTCTTTAGACTACTTTGAATATGACGAAAGTGACTATAATTCAGATTGTACAAAAGACGAATTAGACTATGCGTTAAAACGTGAAGGACACCTCGCTCGGTGTAGACAAACTCACGTATTCTATGATAAAAAATTTACCTTATACTGGAACCGTACATGTTTAACCAAATATGCTCTGAAGGAGAATATCCCTTAGGATGGAAAACATCTATCATAGTCCCCATCCTGAAATCCAGTAAAACAAACTTAATGTAGCCAGCTATCGACCAATACCACCCACTAGCTGTATGAGCAAATACACGAAAGAATTGTTAATAAAAGGTTAATAAAGTACTTAGAAGATAATCAAATTATTAACAAATATCAAGCAGGTTTCAGAAAAAGTTATTCGACAAATGATAACATAATACTTCTTTCCTCAGCAATACAGGAAACGTTCAACAAAAGAGGACACGGAACCGTTGCCTTTTTTAATTTAGAAAAAGGATACGATATAGTATGGCGATATGGTGCACTGCAAAAAGATTCATCGTTGGGGGATAACGAAAGAAATGCTTAATTTTGTAAAATCCTTTTTAAATGAACGATATTTCCAAGTTAGAGTAGGAAATTATTTATCTACCAAACATCTACTCGAAAATGGGATACCCCAAGGGTCACCAATTATTGTAATCTTGTTCATTACGGCAGTAAATGAACTAACGAAATCGCTACATGAGAAAATAGTTCGATGCATGTATGTGGATAACTTAGTCCTGTACACATCATCCAAAGGTGATGTGACTCATACTGGCCTATACAAACTGCAATAAACGCAGTACTAAATGAAGCAGAAAGAGTAGGATTTCGTTTTTCTCCAACAAAGACCGTGTGCGTGTATTTCTGTAAACCGAGACACCCGCATGATCTCCTAAATATTTTTCTAAGAGGAAATAAAATCATGTGTGTTACTAATTGCCTATTCCTAAGGGTAACACTTGATTGTACACTCACATGGAAATATCATGTCGAAAATGTGGCAACAAAAGCTCGAAAAAGGTTAAACATAATCAAATTTCTCTTCAACTCAAAATCGGGTGCAGATAGGGAAATTCTTATACGTGTATACAAGGCTCTATTATTAAGTCCATTCGACTATGGATCCACAGCATTTGGAACCGCTGCTTATTCCAACCTCAAATCCTGTTATACAAAACGTATGCATACGATATGCGATTAAAGCTTATCAGGCCAGCCCAACTAGTAACTTACACGTAGAATCAATCATACTACCACCAAGATTTGGAATAATGTGGCTAATACTAAAATATGCAATAAGAATAATAAATCTCCCTAACCACTTTATATATCCAATACTTTTCGTAAGTGAAAGTGTATAACATGCGCAAAACCAAATGAAATTGTTAGTAGGCTGAAAGAAGTTCTACAAAAACTTCAGCTAAATTACCCACCAGAAACAGATGAAACAGAAATAAAAAACCGATTGTGAGAAGAATGGGAAAAAATGGATAGCAGAAAATAAACTTTTGAAGTTACATATACCAACACCTAAGAAAAGAAAGAGTTTTCCTCCAATTACGAGAAAGTCGAGTATAGTTTTAACGCGAATAAGAATAGGACATTCGCAATTAACCGAGTGATACATATCAAACACTAAACCACAACCAACATGTACCGGGTGAGCAAATAAGAACGTCCGTCGGCCATATCTTCAGATCTGATTATAGTACAGCTTTGGAAAAAAAGAATTTATAACAAAAGTGGCCTCGAGAAACACCTGGAAATTATTTACACAATTGTAGGTCCACCGCTAAAGGGCGTAATTGAATACCAAATTTTAAAAAGCCAAATTTTACAAAATTTGTCTAATTAAAGGGCATTATAAATACGATAGTCAGGTTCTACGGAAAATTCTGCGTAATAAACAAGTTTTAGTCTATCTGTTCAAGGTAGGGAGAGTGGGAACCTTGTTATGAAAAAATGCCTGTAAGTTCGGTTCTGCTTAATCGGCTTCGCAAACTTACTCTTGTTGAAAAAGTTTTCCATCAATGTAAGTATTATATACTCAACACAACCTAATAAGTAACGTACAGATTAGAAGGCGGTATTTATTTTTTTTAGAAATCTAGTTCTCTTTGGAAAATATTAAAAGGAAGCATGCAGTTTCAACAATTGATTACGAAAGTAGACCAAATTAGCAAGAAAATGGCGAAAACCGAATGTAGATACCTTTTTTCTATCCCGAGATATCTTAAGAAATGTGTAAACGGTGAACATGTTACCGTCCCAGCTAGAGGGTGTTATCTAAAAGGCAATCTTTGTCAACCTTTCGTTTGGCGTACCTACAATTAAAAATACTTAAAAATGATTTTATCGTGAACATAAAGAAAATTGCCTCTTATTATTTTCAGTTGAACGCCACACCAAAAGTAAATAAAAAGGGTAGGTATATATATATATATATATATATATATATATATATATATATATATATATATATATATATATATATATATATAGTACAAACAAATCAGAAAACCATTTTACCAATCTAACAATCAACAATTTAAAAATTACAACAAACAACACAGGGATGGAGATGTAAGAATTTTCATCAAAGGACTTCTTACAATCGTCCTGATATCGCTGTGCATTTATGACTTCTACTGCTCGCCACTGCAGTCAAAAAACTCTGTTTGCAATGGAACAAATGCCCCACAAAATTACGCGATAACTCACTACAGAGTGTATTAAAGAGTAGTAAGCGTTTATTAAAACATGTTTGGAAACATTTCCCGCCAAACGTCGTAAAACGAAAATATTTTTACTAATCTCGGTACTTATCATTTCTATATGAACACTAATGTTTCAGTCAGGATCAACCTATATACCTAAAAATTTTACAGACTGAGTGTCTATGTGTGAGTGAGGACGGAGCGAAAGCAACAAGTTTTCTGGTTTAATTTCATTTAAAGTTCGTTTGGTATGAACCCCTGTGACGCTAAGGTTTGTACTGTTGTTTGTATTAAAATAAGTTCATCTAACGATTGTTCTTCAGCGTAAAAAAGCAGTCAGCGTAAATGTTTACAAAGCCTGCAAAACCATTGAAGTAAATTAGAAACATTAGTGGACCAAGAATGAATCCTTGAGGAACACCTCGATTTACACAAAGTCTATTTGAGAGAACTCCATTGAATAAAACGAGTTGAAATATAATTGATAAATATAATGAATATTGCGATTGTATATGCACCGTTTTCGAAACTCTAATTTGTTTACAAATTTTGTTAATGCATCCGGGGTACATTTACGTTTTCTAAAACCATATTGGTAAGAATATAAAATATGGTTATCTTGGAAGCATTTGTAAATTTGCATACTTATCGCCTTTAGAAAAACCTTAGCAATATCGGTAACATAGATATAGGTTTATAATCGGCAATTTCGTTTATATCCCCTCACTTAAATAATGGCACAACGGAAGCAACCCTTATTAAATCTGGAAAACAGCCAGATCTAAATGCGTCATTTATTAATTTTGTTAAAGGATCCACACAAAGGTTAATATTTTTTTAACAAGATATGTAGAAATACCGTAGATGTCTTCAGGTTTACTATATTTCAGCCAGAGATATTTCTTGAAAAATTAAATCGAATGTTTGAATTCAGACTCACCTTGCATACATCTAAAACGTAATACTTGGTTTTTGGTAGACCCTTTTGGTTGCCATATTTGCAAAAAAAAAGGAATTAATGTCATCAGAGCTTATACAAACAAATGGAGATATACTCCTTGTATTCCTGTGTCAGTTTATTACTTGCTACATAGCCTTTGTCTTATTTACTTCTTGTGAAAATAACATTGTCATTTGCTTTAATTTCTGCAAATCTGATAGCTTTCTTGCATTTAACACGAAATGGATTCCGATATAGCTTAAGATTTTCTGTGTTGTGTGTGTCATACAAATTATTTATGAAGTGTAGTTTCTCTTTAAAGGATCGAATTTCTTTACTAAACCACTTTATTCCATGATCACATTGATGTCTTGTTATTTACATTCAGGGAAAGTCATTAGAAATGGACTATGGACTTACGGAAATATTTCAAACTTTCCATTTGTATCTAATTTACAATCATCTAGGGTATTCCATGATGTATGATTAAGAACGATATATAAAGCCGTAGACCCCTCTTGAATAATTGGTCTAAAGGTGCTTACTGCTTGTAATTTATCTCTATCGCGAATTGTACCCTAAGTGATCTGACAAACCCATGTCTACATTTTTGAAACTGAAACTGTCCATAGAGAAATTCATAAAGAAATTAACCACACAGTTCTTTCTTCTTGTAGCTGCTACAGTTGCATTCCTAAAGCCATACGGCAAGAATATATTACTAAAAGTAGTGGCATTATACTCACAACTGTTGAACATTACATTAAAATCACCACATATTATCACCTGGGAGTAAGTCTTTAGTAAGTGCAAAATAGTTTCCAGATTTTCGCAAAATATACTGAAACCTCCTAACGGTGATCTGTATATGTATATGTATATGATAATTCACAATGAATTTCTTTAGATAATTAGGTTATTGTTGGAAGAGGACAAAGATTTAAATTTAAGGTGGGGTTAAATAAAATTAAAGCACCACCATGACTACGGTTTTTTCGATAGAAATAGGATGCAATTTTCCAAACACCCGCTTTAAGTCCTCCGCTTAACAATGCATCAGATAACCAAAGTTCATACACAGATATAAACAGACAACGAACACTAACATCTTCTAAAAATGCTTCTAATTCGTCAAATTTGGATCTTAAACATTGAATGTTTACATTAAATGCAAATATGGAGAATAGTGTGTCCTTGTAGGCAGTTTTTTGCACGTTTTTTGACAAATTCTTACTTTAATATCATTCGTTTCTTTAAATGTTTTAGAGGCGACCTAACATTGGTATCTAAAACTTCAGTTGTCCCACATTTATGAAAATTAGTTGGGTGATCTGAATTCTGTGTATCTTCAAAAATATCTTCTCCCGGGTAATGTAAATTAGATTAGCATTTCCAACAAAATTTTTTCAATGGTTTATTAATCCATACATATATATATATATATATATATATATATATATATATATATATATATATATATATATATATATACAATGTGTCCCAAATTCGCTTCTCTATAAAGGAATCTCGGCTTTTGTTATACTTACGGCAAAGGTTAAATGGGGAAAGTTTCAAAGGAAGCTTAGAGCATTCGATATCCGGTTTCAGATTTACGATCGATCAATTGGTTTTAAAAATATCGGCGAAAAACCGAAAATGGCGGATTTCGTTTTTCGCCAGTAAATCCTCAATGGTTAATTTGACAGCTGTCACAATGTGAGATTATTTGGACACTTTTTTAAGACGAATAAGATGGCGTGTATGACATGTCACAATCGTCTTTTGTTATCCCACAATCTGCCTCAACTTTCATTTTTCTTATTGCCGCCATATTGGATTTTTCGATTTTTTGAAAGAGCGCAATATTTCCAGTTTAGTGATGTCTCACAAGTGCATAAAAGATTAGAGTTTCATCGAAATATCACACTTTCTAAAGTTATGTCTTATTTATTATTATTAGTAGGACATGATTTATTTGTCAGTAAAATTGGGTTTCATTTTTTCCATATAAGGTGGCTCTGACTTTGACGTTAAATAATTCAAAGTAGTGTTTTCATAAGTAGTACGTTTTTCTGTCATTAAAATCATAAACGTGACATAAAAATTGTAAAAGCCTGTTGAAAATGGCCGGTATTCCCTATTCAAATGAAGAAAAGTTTGACATGTTAGCGCTTTACTTGCAGTCAAACAGAAATGCCGACATTACCTCAGCGAGGTATTTGGAGATGTACCCCGAACGACGTCAGCCTCATAAAACCCACTTCAGAAAAATTGTAATTAATTCAATTAACTATGGGGCCTTCGAACAACCTAAAAGCGGATACAATATTGATAATGAAAATCATGACAGAAACATTTTACAAGCTGTCAACGAAAACCGCAGTGCATCGGTAAGAACGGTAGAACGGGAAATTCATATGTCAAAATCAACGGTACAAAGAGTGTTAAAAAAGAATAACTACTATCCATACAAACCCAAAATAGTTCAAGGACTTAAGGAAACTGATTTTCCAAGACGAATGCGCTTCTGCGAGTGGTATATTAGAGTGTGTAATGAAAATCCCGATTTTGTTAATCATGTCTTGTGCTCTAATGACACTAGGTTTACGAATTGGGGAGTTTTTAGTAAGCACAACATTCATCATTGGGCTGTAGAAAACCCTCACGAAGTGGCAGAGAGACGTCTACAGACCAGATTTGAAAGTAACGTTTGGTGTGGGATTATTGGTAATTTAATCTAACTTATAAATTATTAATCATTGCAGGAAATCGACTTATAGGACCATTTTTGTTTGACTATAACTTAAACGGACAGAGGTACCTAGAGCTTTTGCGAAACCAGGTTGTGTCGGTTTTACGAGCTACTCTCACCGAAGATGAGTTCAGAAGAACCTGGTTTCAACGGGATGGATGTCCGGCACACTATACCATTTAAGTCAGGAACTTCTTAAGGGAGCAGTTGAAAGAATTATTGCATTAAAGGGTCCAATATCTTGGCCTCCTAGATCCCCTGACCTTTCGCCCTTGGATTTCTACCTCTGGGGTCACACAAAGAATGAGGTCTACGAGTTTGATCCTCCTGCGACCATAGAAATCCTGAGACAGAGAGTTTTGGATACATTTAGAAATAGTGTTAATGGAAATACACTTGCTAGGGTTGTACGAAAAACAGTCACCAATTGTCAAAAATGTCTCGATGTAAATGGACGTCATTTTGCAAATCTGTAAATTAATTGTAATTGTAATTTTATTGTAGGTTGTTCAAAGGTTCAAGTATTAATTAAATTAATGACGATTTTTCTGTCTTTATTTTTAACAAATTTATTTTGCGACAAATAAATCATGGCCTACTAATAATAAATAAGACCTAACTTTAGAAAGTGTGATATTTCGATGAAACTCTAATCTTTTATGCAGTTGTGAGACATCACTAAACTGGAAATATTGCGCTCTTTCAAAAAATCGAAAAATCAAATATGGCGGCAATAAGAAAAATGAAAGTCGAGGCAGATTGTGGGATAACAAAAGACGATTGTGACATGTCATACACGCCAAAGAAATATACAGGGTGGCCAGAACAAATCATCCAAATGAGTCATTTTCAAATAGCTAAATCTTAATTTTTTCAAATTATGTATATAAATACATGATATGAAAGCTCATTAATTGTGGTAACTAGTATTACTTATTAATAGGTAAAAACCTAAAAATAAAAAATATGTCGTTTTGTTTTCGTTTTCTTATTCATTTCAAGAGAAATTTAAAAATAAGCAAAAATTTGTAAACCACTGGCTTACAGAATTAGCACTTTAATCTGAAAAACACCCAATTGTAGTATTAGTAGCCCAATTTATAATAGAAACAGATCATAAGCCGCTAGTTTGGTTATTTTTCCTTAAGGATCCAGATTCCAAACTGATTAAATGGAGATTGTGATTCGAAGAGTTTGACTACAAAATACAATACAAGAAAGGCAAAGAAAAATTAGTAGCCGATGCGTTATTGCGAATCGAAGTTAATACAAAGGAAACCTCAAACGATACAGAACTAGACCTTATGTCAATAATCCCAAATATCGACGAAAACCCTTCGCCCGATGATTTAGAAGAATCATTGAAGAGACAACAAGATGATCAATTGAATAATACACAACATACATCTACTGAAAATCCAATATCCTCAGTACCAATCTCTGAGAATCCAGTAAATCATTTCATGTATCGCCTAATCCTAAAACTAGGAGATTAATATAAAATAGAATATCAAAGACCATTCTTAAAACATAACTATGTTGTTACAATTATGCAAGGTAACGAACTGGAAAACATTTCGCGAATGTTAAAGGAAATCATAGATCCAAAAAACTTATACGGAATATATTTTAAAGATAAGGAATTAGAATCTAATTTTTTTGAAATAACAAGTAATTGATTCAATAACAAAATAAAATTTGTTAAAAGCAACCTTATAACAAAAGATATAGAACAATCGAATGAACAATTCGAAGAAATAGATAAATATCATTCTAATGGCATATTAGAAATCTATAATCACTTAAAACTAAATATTACTGGCCTAACTGAAAAACCACGATAAACAAAGTCATTAACGAATGCGAAACTTGTAACGTTAGTAAGTACTATAGAAATCCATATAAAATTCAATTTTCTGGACCTTTACTCGCAAGGAAATCTTTCGATGTAGTACACATTGATACATTTAGTTTTGAAGGAAACAAATTTTTAACAATAATAGATCTCTTTTCACGATATACACAAGCCTATTACATAACAGACGCATCAGGAATAACAGTGTTAAATAAGTTTAGACACTACTTTTCGCACCACGGTTACCCAAAGAGAATCGAAAGGAGTTCAAGAACAAGGTCTTCCAGAAATATTGCGCTTTATTCAAAATTGAATTGCATTTCACTACTAACTAACAGTAACAGTAAGTCTCCAATAGAAATGGTACACTCCTCCATTTAAAAAAAATTAAGAATTATCAAGATTGAAAATAAAAACGAAAGTCCCCAAAATTCAATGATATCGGCCGTATTAATGTAAAATCAGTCTATACACTCTGCTAAAGGTTATATATCTTTTACTCTACTGTTCGGGCGTTACGAAAACTTAAACGCACATGAAGTTGGTTTAAACAAAACTGTGTACGAAAATTACAACGAAAAACCTAATTGTTACCCTTCCACGAACACTTATATCACACACAATTAGAAAAGGTCATTAAGACTCTAGAAAAGAAAAATAGAGATGAAAAATCAACCATTGAAATGAATGAACACCGCAAAGAATTAGAAAAACAGATCCGTGCTTTGATAAAGTAAATATAACATCCGCTAATAAAAATAAAATCAAAGGACTCAGAGAAAGTTCAAATAGACCAGCGAACATACACACAAGAAAAATGAAACGTATTAAAAAGAAATTTTGTTTGCGGGATTTTCCTCGCAATCCAGAACCAGGGTCTCCAAATTGAAAAATTTAATACAAATGGGTACATTACCGAAGACATAGGACCAACCAAATTAGCAGATCATTATCATAAGTTTTACTTCTATATTAATATATCAGATTTAAAATTAAATTATTATCAAATATTAACTAAGGTAGTAAGTTTAGACACCAATTCAAACGTCATGATCCAGAAATTAGTCCATGTGTTAAAAGAAAATTGTAAGTTAATAGAAATACAATCATCTAAACTTAAACATAAAAGAAAACGTGATCTTGCTAATATTATTGGTATAGTAATAAAATATATTACTGGAAACCCTGACAACAACGATTTAACTGAAATTAATAAAAATCTCAATTCACTATATAAAAATCAAGATAAAATTATTCAACAGGTAGATAAATACACTTCATTTGCTAATCACATCACTGGAAGGTACTCTAAAGACTTGGGTACAATCCAGAACAAAACTGATTTATTTGTTAATGAATTAAACAAGGTGGACAGTATTCTTGACACACAGTTAATTATTCAATACAATAATGATTTAAGTTCCAAATTATTGGACATCCTTCAAACTATTGAAAGAACAATTTCTTTAGCTTTTTCTGAAATAACAAATCTCGAAATTATGTCAGACATAGAAATAATTGAAATTATCGATCATTTAAAATTAATTTATAGAAAGACGGTGTTGCCTGAATTAGATAAAACCCATATTTTTAAAATACTGGAATTTTCAAAGTTTAGAATTTTGTCAACAGAAGATTCAATTACACGTATATTGTATATACCCATCCTCAATCCGTCAATATTCCAATACAAAAGATTTTACACGATACCTGATTAGCAGCAATGTGCTAATACCGACGTTCCGATATCACTTTCAAGGTGTAAGAAAAGAACTATGGACTAATGAAGAGTGTAAAGTCATAGAAAAACAAATTGTGTGTTTTGAAAGAACAGAAACGAGTAAGTGTTCCATAACTTATAACAAAGGTTGTATGTACGTTGTAGTCAATAACAATTATAAGTTATATGCTCAATTAGAAAACGGAAAAGTTTTAGTATCAGTTAAACAAGATTTAGAAATAATTGAAGAATGTCACAACGAAATTAATAACTTTAAAGTAATTTATATTGCTTTTGTATTATGCGGAAGCAATTTCAAATTAACAATAGATGATCAAACTTTTGAAAACACATTTGTTAATTTTACTTACAAGAATTCTATAGAAATTAATAATTATAAATCCGACTTGACTGTAAAACTAGAACCAAAACATTTAGAAAACTTGAAAACCTTAAAAGAAGAAGCCGAAATGTTAAATACTGATTTAAAAATTAATCCTTTAGTGCATGTTATGCATTTATCTATAACTACTATTGTAATTATTCTATTAGTCGTGTTTAGATTTTAATCAATGTATTTAGAAATAAGATACGTAATTGAGTTAAGAAACGAAGACAAGATAAAGAAATAATTCCTTTAAAACAGATAACTTCATATAATGAGGACATTCTCTCTTAATGGGAAAGGAGTTGTATTCTGCGTATTTTTGTATAATATATATCATTATATAAATAGCTAGTATAACATATCATTCTGTAAACAATAGTCAAATATCAAGTATTAATTGCATCATCAAATAGTTCATATTAACTTATAGTTAGTGAGGTCTCAGTCTTTAATTGTAATAATTTATTTTTAAATAAATCTCATTTGCAATAAAAATATATATATATATATATATATATATATATATATATATATATATATATATATATATATATATATATATATATATATATATATATACACTTGTGCATTGTGGCACATGCCAACTGATATTTTTGCACCACTTCTTTGAATTTTTAGATAATTAATCTTAATTTTGGTATTTAGCTAAAGCCATTAGTAAAAACTTTGGTACATCTTCATTTCCTCCCCTGACATCTTTTGACGAATCTGTAGTTGCTGATTCTGTAGACAAAGCCAATGTTTGTGGATTTATTTGCATCAAACTCGTGTTTCAGTCATTCTGGAAAACATGTGCCATAGACAACTCTTCTTTATACGCCATGAAACCGATTCATTTTCGGTACATGCTGCTGGAATCGATTATCAGTATGTTTAATGTAATTCTATCCAATTGTAGAAGATAGAATTGTTGCCTACTCGACATAATAATACATATCTCAATCTCAAACTTTCAATACGTTCAATACCCTCTCACTTTAATAGAGTGCTTTAAATGACGTCCAATGATTTTAATAATGTTAAATTTACCGAAAACAACAAACACATGGATGTCAATTCAATTATGTTCAATGAATACTAAAAACCAAGTCACCCAAAGTTTAAGAAGGTTTTGAAGAACATACGTTTCCTGAGAATTATTGATTGCGCCTTGTATACTCTCAAAACCGAGGTAGTAAGACGTCTATATACTTTTGAATTTAGCCTCGTATAAATATCAACTAATATTGATACTTGTCATCGATATTCTGAAATAAATGAATATCACCCAATTTGGAGAAGAAAGAATAATCAAGTCTACAAATTTTTAACTGAGAAATCACTACCTACTACGTCAGAATTAAAACCAACGTAACAAGCATACATCGCGCTAGCAGAAAATCCAAAAAGCCAGGCTAGTGTTGAAATGAAACCCATATGGGGCTCAATAATGCGCGAAGAGCTTAACCTCCTGCGCAATAAGTTACCACGCGACATGCGCAACAAACTACTGCGCAACCAAGAAAGTGATATATATATATATATATATATATATATATATATATATATAAACATCAGTGGCTCAACGGTATGGTGTCAGACTTGTAAGTAAGAGGTGACAAAGTTCAAATCTGAGAGTAGTCAAGTGCTTGGAAAAAATCATCACATATTAATTCGACTCAAGTGCGAAAGCAGTCCTTCTCAGGGCTAAGCCTGGTGACGAAAGCAGAGTCCGCTTCCGAAACGTAGCGCTATAAAATCAAAAACTGTGGAAAGAGGGAGATCAACTCAACTAATTTTTGGGTAGTTGTACAAAGTAATTAAAGTGAAAATTTAGGCCCTATAGATTTAAGCATATTAGATTTATTATCGTATAAGTTACGATAGATCAGATTATAATATAGTAGTAGTAAGTGTTGAATATTGGTTTAACGCTAACAAGGGTTGTTTTGTTCAGTTTAGTGGGTTGCGGCTCGAGTAGATAGCAGGCTTAATTTTAATCATTTGGCGAATGCGATTGGCTCGAAAGATCCCAAACGTAACGGCGAATTGCGAATTGTATTAAAAACTACCCCGTTTGTGTGTGTGAGTGAGTGTGGGTCCGTGCGTGCCTGCGTTTGTGTGTGAGTACGTGGGTGCGTGCGTGTGCGTGTGTGGTTGTGTGTGAGCGCGATTGTGTGTGTGTGTGTGTGTGTGTGTGTGTGTGTGTGTGTGTGTGTGTGTGTGTGTGTGTGTGAGGATTCACATGAAATTTGGAAGGAACTTCCTGATTTTAGTAAGGTAAAAATCTGTGAACACTTTATAATATCGCCTATTGCGGTATTGTTCCTATTTTTGTCACTGCAAACGCCTTATATCGATGTAACATTACCGGATTAAAAAAAGAATAGAGCGTACGATAATTATTTGCTTACCGCGAAACTGACAAAAACATATCGTGAAAATGCTATAAACTTTTATTACGACTTACGATCATTCCGACTAGTTAGCTAGGCCTATTTCGGATTTATATCTCATACAATCTAATGCCCATTTGTTCATAACATCATATGCAACTGAGAAAAGGAAAGATATTTAAGTCTAAATTTCGGGACATTTTAGATTACATAGGTAAGCAAACTAAGAAAACAAGTAAACATGTCATTATTATCATTGGTTAAAAAAAATATTGCGTCACTAACCTGTTGGTTCCTGAAGCTATAATGCCGTTTAGAAAGTTGTTAAAAGGGTGCTTCTTAAACTTTTTGAAGTCGGGGAACACTAAGCTTTGACTTACAATATATCCCCTTTATAAATCTTTTTAAAATGAAGATCGTAATGGAAACGGGAACATTGCTCGAAAAAATAATTCAATATTATTAAAGCACACTCATTTCATTAAAAAAATTACTCATAATTATTACAATATTAATAAAATTAGCTCTCCAATATATGGACGAACAAACAATGTCTAAATCTTCTACGTACTCAGGATTTGTTATTTTAATGTTAACCATCCCTAAAATTCAATTTTCTTTGAAGATGGATCCAAAAACTTTCAGGAGTATTATTGATTAATCGCACTTCTCACCTGTTTGTATGCTCTGTACTAAGTAAAAATTCGAGGTCTTCCTGTCACTTTTCTGTAAACTTAGACATTGTATGCCTTGTTCATAATTAACTATTGTACGATAAACAGTTTTGCGAGATATAATTTGATTTTCGAATAAATGAACTATTTCGAAATTAGCCATGGGCTGAACTAAGGAATAAATACTTTTTTGAACATCTAATTTGACATTTCTAAGCAGTGGACTCTAATCCATTTTGTGCCAAAAACTTTTGATACATACCTTAGTATTCGAGGTTAACATACTAAATAGGATCTAGTTCAGTTAGTAGTTTCTTAGCCCAGTTTTAGGAAACTCAAATTATCCGAAAGTCGCACAGCTTTAAAGCGCATACATTTCATTCTGCAACGTGTCAAGACAGGAACCGTATTTAATAACATTTTGATAACATTGACTAGAATAAGCCACGCAACTTATTCTCACATGTGCAAAATGTTATTTTTCGACTCTTCGCAAATATTTGGCGTGTCAGAATTTTAGAAATACCTTGATTGGTTACAACAATTTTCAATTATTTAATTTTTTCACCGAACACTTGGATTCACATGACACCTGTGCTTCACGGGCTGCGCTGAAAACTACTGGGTTAGAACATCGGCTGACCTAAACTCTGATGTTGGGTGTAAATTTTTGGTTTGTAAATTTTACGGAGCGTTTAAATATACACTGACGGCCAAATTTTACACATTTTCATAAGTGGTTATTTCTTGAGCCGCTCATTTTACTTTGATGATTTTTTTTGTGAACTGCAGGTCAATTCTTTTGTAGCAATACTGTGGCTGGAATTTTGATGTAGAGTTAAACTTGAAAATGTACGGGGTGCATAAATGTCAAGATGTTTTTTGTCCGAACTTTAAAACTCCCTGTAGTATGCAGCAGCTACAACCGGGGATGTCAAGTGGTGTCAAAATGTAGCCCCTTACTTCAGGAACATTTTGGTTTTCATTCATGTTATTATCTCTGTTATTAAAGAGGATTCATTGTTTTTAAGCCAACGGTATAAAAAGAAACTAAAAGTAATATCTAAACGTACGTTTAATCTCTTAAATCTGATTAAAATTTTAGAAAAGAATAAAATTCAATGCGCTAATATCGGGTGTGACCTCCTCTTGCCAAAATGACCTTATTCAATCGACGTGGCATCGAATGAATTAGATTAGTAATGAAAGGCTGAGTAATTCCATCTAATCCTTCTTGTAGTGCAACCCGAACGTCTTGGAGGCTGTCAGACAAAGCTGGTCGGCGACGAATACGCCTTTGCAGTTGGTCCCAGAGATGTTCAATAGTATTGAGATCAGGGCTGCAAGCTGGCCAAAGCATTCGTTCAATACCCACTTCGTCCAGATACTCGTTAAGTCTTGGAGCGATGTGCTGTCGTGTATTATCATGCATTAACATGAAATCGTTTTCCATAAAATGAGAATAGGTAACAACAGCGGCTTGGAGGATATCTTCGATATATCGATGTGCATTTAAAGCCCCGTTTTCAACAAAGATTAGTTCGGTATGAGCGTTCTGAACTTGTACAGTCGCCAAATCTTTCGTTTTTACGCCTCCATACTCGCTCTCGATCATCAGGAGATCTCAGACAAAAGCGCAATTCATCTGTGAAAAGGACGTTATTCCAGTACTGCATCGCCCAATTCACATGAAAACGCAAACTCCAGACGCGCTTGACGACGTCTTGGAAGCAGCTGGGGCCCCGTGACAGGCCTCCTTGAAAACAAGTCTCTTTCTGGAAGCCTTAGCCATATTGTGTTTTCAATGACTTCAACCCCACGCACAGTTCGCATCAAATGTTGACATTGAACAGCTGTAGTTCTACGACTCCTTAAAGTATTCAAGCAAATAAAGCGGTCATCAATTGCATTTGTATTCCGTTTTCTGCCTGAATCAACCCGTCTGGTGTAATTTTGGACTCTTGTTTGAGGTACACCCAACGCATTAGCCACATAACGTTGACTTCGGCAATCCCCAATTACCTCTATAATACGCACAAAATTAGTTGAATTTGAGGACATTTTTTCAACTAACAATATTTGACAACTATTACTTTGACATCTGACATTCAAAACAAACTTGATTATTACACGAGAATATATGACTATTCTTTCTGTTTAAAACTCCTCTTCTAGTAAATGTTACTCCATCTGTAAATAAAATTCTACTTACAAATGATGAATGTTGTCTGTTCTTACGCAGTATAAATTCACAAAGATTTGTTCTGGTCAAAAAAAAAAAATCACCGGGACTGGTCTATAATGAAAGGGATAAAGCTCCTGCATATGTAAAACATTAGATGTAGATGTTACAGTACGGGATAATCCATGATTTAGTGATAATCGGAGAATACATATTGTTGCATCATCGTCAACAGTATTTAATAATTGTTCTTCTTTTTGAACAGTAATAGGTTGCCCGTTATGACGTACAGGATGGTAGCTAACCGTTTCACTCAATCTTGCAAAAAATCTTGAAAATATTTTTCGGTCAGATTGTCAACGATTTGGATAAGTTTCGTCACAGATTCTTGCTGCAGCGCGTTCATTAAAATATTTTTGGGCATAAAGTGTCACCATATCGGTCATTTCACTATTAAAAAATCAGTTATGTCGAGGCACTGTAAAAGAGAAATTTAGCTGTGAGATAAATTCAACAAACTACAGGAATTAGAGTTAAAGTGACTGACACTGATTCACAGCAGCCTACTAAATGGATTTTACTATAGTGTGTCTGCTCGCAAACTCAAATTCAAGCAAAGAATTAATCTCTTTTAACAAAGGAAATATAATTTAAATAATTTACAGGGAGTAATTATAAATATATCTTTTTCTGAATTTTCGTTAAGTTAAAATAAGTAATTGTGACAAACAAATCTTGTACATACGGATAAGTGGATCACACATAAAAGTTCGTAGAAATTAATATCAGGTATGATAAAGATGCACTATCCAATTGATCTAATGTAATACAATGAATATAACCAAAATTTCTTGAAGAAAAAAAAAGAACAGTGGCAGTAACAAACAACATTTTTAAAATAAATATATTTAATATAGATTATATTCATGTCGCTTCATAAATTTATTTGTTGGAGTGGGTCATTGGCACTCATTTTTTGGTCGTTAATATTGCTGTGGAATACACCATATCGAATATTCGCAGAGTAATAGAATCTGTAGTACTTATTTTAAATACCTTTTTCTTGGAAATGGTGCAGTTTAGCGACTTGCGACAAGTATACCTTTTATAAAGCTATTATTATAAAATTTTTAAAAAGTTACTCTGCCAAATTTTTCACATACCAAAAAAATATGACAACGAAAATGTAACGTATGGGTTGCTGCAAGCGCCCTCTATACTTTACACAAAAACTCTATTCACAAACATGTTCAGCTAATTCAAAAATCTATAAAAACCAAATTTCACTTAAATAACTCAAAAAATTAATGAGTTAGCGTAAAAAATAGAAAATAGAAAACAAAATAAATCTTTGAAGGCTCGTATATCCTTAAGAGAGCAACTTGGTACTAAGGTAAGTTGACTTAAATCGGTATATTTTAATCCCTGCAATATGGCCCATTATTTTCAGGACACCCTGTATAATTATCTGTAATAGTTTTAATGTATAAGTCAGTAATATTCTTTAAAACTTATCCTCATAGCTTGTTAATGGTCTGAGTTCAACAATGCTCTTTCATTGCAAGTTATTTATCTGTACGTATATAGCTGAAAGAATGGGCATTCTTTCAGCTATATACACTTAATTTAAACCGTATTTAATTGGTAGATAATTTACTTCAAAGTTTAAGAATACAGCAAAAAACTTTGACGAAGCTAAAATGACTTCGTGCCATTTTGTCTTTTTTTAATTACAAGATACCGACACCTATATAGTTTATGAAAAAGTTTTTTGCATTTGAAGATTTTGTTTCTCAATAGCTTCCTTTTCTAAACAAACGTATGGTCATGAAAATTGTTTAAATCACGAAACTTTACAATTAGATATATTAAAATGAGTGTATTACACTCTCGCAAAAAGAACCATAAGTAAAAAATTAATGCTAGGAAGCATGCAGCTTATAACTCATGAGAACTAAAACAAGACTATTAGCATAGTTATCCGTACACATTTTTTCAATGTTGTTTAAGAATAGTTTGGGAAGCACAAAAACTATTTAATATAATAACGAATCAAATTCCAAGTCATTAATAATAGACATGCACGCTTAAATAAGAACACACATTTAACTGATGTTATTAGTTCTTGTGCACGAGCTTGTAAATCAAAATAAGGTGAGGGCATTGTTAACGCAACTGCCAACAGTTTTCAGACATACCCAGTACCCAGCTGCGATTTATTTTATTTGTTCAGTGATAAACAGATAAAAAAGGTACACTTTAATTGCAGAATGTCTATGTGCACCTAGTCATAAGGTATGTATTCAATTTACTGATTTATTTCAGGTGTAAGTACGTAACAGCGGTAGCTTGGTAGCTAATTCTGTACATCGTTCTATGGTGTTTTCTTACAGCTTTATAATAAAAAATAAACAAAAATTGTTACACCGCCACTTCTGCAGCAAAATTTATGCTTTGCAAAGTTAAAACTCCATTCTCAATTGTGTGTTCTTTATTCAATAATATTTATATACATTCATTGAGGTCACTGCCAAATGCCTTTCATTTTGTGCGCTCCCACGACGCACTGTATAAATGTTATCCAACCATTTATGTAAATTTGTTACAAACTAATGCATTGTAAACGGCATAATTAAAACGTTAATGTCACTCTCTTTTAAATGACTGCTTTCTTAAAGGTATAAAGTCCGTTTATTTTATTAATGGACTTGTTGCAGTATTTTCTTATAGATTAGTTTTACAGCTATTAAAACATTCATCTCCAACGCTGGTTATTATTGGTGTGGTACCCTATGTTAATATATGTTTTAAATGTAAAATCAAATATATTCAAACCATCATTGTTTATTAATGAAAAGTGGGATTTTGTACTTCATGCTTATTTATAGTTGCTTAATCTTTTAGAGTCTCATTTAAGAATTCTTGACCGTTTCGGGCGTTATTGCGTTCCCGCAAATTTTCCCTTTTCGAACGTTAAGGAACTTAATGTGCTTCGAAATTCCCACTTTGTGCGTATTTAAGTTACCTACTCGAAACTGAATATATATGGGAAAAAGTAAAAACAGAATAATTGAGCAGTTTAATTTAAAATTAAACGATATGTACACATGCACAATATTTGAAACACACTTGCATGCACTATTAAAAATAAAAAATAAAAGTGTCTTAAACTATATGTGGAGTAATCTATATCTACTCTCTATACAGAGTGGACCAAAAGTCTGTAAACGCCTAATTATCTCGTAAATTGCTAGTCCGAATTGTACAAAATTTGGGATAAGCCTATTTTGGGATACGGAGATTCCAGATTTGACATTTGCAATGTTGCCAAATTTTTCGTTTCTTTGATTTATTAGTCACTTTGGTTTTTTTAATGCATCACCCTGTATATGCAGTCATTATTGGAATCTCCTCTTCAATGCGAGATCAACCATATGTAACACATGATTTTATGTAGTCTAAAAGTTTACATAAAACAGTGCAAAATAGGTAGATTTGAAGAAATTTAAGTGTTTAAATATATAATGCTGTGATTGTGACATTTGTTCGCCATTTACATTATTAAATAAAAGTGACAATAGTTTGCTGTGTTTTGAAAAGTTTTGCAAAGTAAATTGTTTCTCTAAAATGGTTGTTAATGAAAAAGAAGAAATTAATGATGGTAGGGTACGACAGTAGAAAAAGATCTCATAGTGAAAGTGTAAAGCACTTTGAGGACTCTGGAGGAGTAAAAGATACCGATCAGGTAGACCAAAAACCGTTATAAATAATAACAAAACTTTAGATATAATGCACAGTTTCGTGCAAGATCCACATGCATCCTCACGCAGGATTGCACAATTATATGATATAGGTCATTCTTCAGTCTTACGTGTATTACATAAGAATAAATTTCAACCATACAAAATTCATTTATTGCAAGAATTAAGTGAAGATGACTTCGACCGTAGATTAGAGCTTACTGAGTAATGATGAATAAAATTGAAAATGACGGAAATTTCGTTAACAACGTATGTTTTTCTAAGGGAGTAGCATTTACACTGTGTGGGAGTGTAAATCGACATAATTTAAGATACTGGAGTGGCGTAAATCCACACTGGATGTGTGAAAATCATAGTCAAAGACCACAAAATTTAAATGCATTGTCAGGGATAGTGGGTACTCAGTTAATTGGGCCGTTCTTTATCGAAGGAAAGTTAACGTCAGATCAGTACGAAATGCTACTTAGAAATGAATCTGTACCTACACTGAGAAACTTGTTTGGAGCCCATTTTAATCAGATATAGTTTCAGCCAGATGGAGCTCCGGCCCATTTTGGTGTAAATATTGGGCG
This sequence comes from Vesta saturnalis, assembly GCA_036346205.1. Lineage (NCBI taxonomy): Eukaryota > Metazoa > Arthropoda > Insecta > Coleoptera > Lampyridae > Vesta > Vesta saturnalis. The sequence goes on from JARFJB010000183.1 coordinate 98,960, forward strand.
TTAGTTATATGAGATATTCCCAGGACGATGGATTAGTAGAAGAGTCCACCTGATTTCAATCCTGAAGACTATTTTTATTGGGGATACTCGAAAATTCAGTTTACAAAACTAAACCAGCAAGTCTTGCAGAGATAAGGCAACGAATTATCGATTAATCTCGATTAATTTCTAGACAATCATGGAGAAATGCGGTAGACGCATTCTACCATCGATCTGGGTACTGTCAACTCACAAATGGAGCACATTTTGAACACTTCATTAAGTAATCATTATGTTAAAAATGTTGTAATCTTTCAATTGTTACGTTTTAATGTAGTTGAAAATAGTCTGTATTAAAACATTTATTGAGACAATTAGACGTTGCCAGACTTCTGTTTTATGTATTTAAGACCTTCTAGACTACATTCAATCATAAGTGTTACATTTTACATTTTCCTAAACCAAATTTTACAATATAGTTCATCTAGTCCGATGTTTCACTTGATACATCTTAATGTAGACACAACTAGTGATAGTATCTGTAAGTTGGTATTAGGCTTTAGTTCTTATAATGTTATTTAGCGTTTGTACTTTAGTGTTCTAATTATATTAATAAAAGCATGTATAATATAGTTTTCATTGGGAATACATAGCATAATATTGGCGATGAGTTTAAGCTCATGTGTAAATTAAAATCCTATTCTAATCTCGTAAGTATGTGATAACCTATTATAAGCACATGCAAAGAAGGATATGGCGTCAATTGGTACAATAGAACATTTTATTCACGTAATTCCGATGTTGTATCTTACATTGAACGTCTGGTGCAATTATTCATTGTTATTACCATCGAAGAGGGGAAGATAGTGTCTTTATTTTTAACCTTAATCGGCGGAGAAGATTATGGAATCTTAAAGAATATTTTAGCCCTGTTACATTGAGTACGCAGTCTTATGATGTTTTAAAAAGGCCTTAATTAATCATTATAGCACAAAACGTTTAGCAGTGGAGTATGCAGACTTTAGCCTTGGGAGGGATATAAATAGTACGGTGTAATCTACAAATTTTAGTAAACATTAGTTTTACAGAAAGTTATAAAATAAATATTATCATAATACAAAATCCAATCGCCTTGGCTTTCGTGCAAGTTTCTCAATTATTTCTTCTCCTGAAACGGGTAGTCCCTATGAATTGACATCATTAAGTCTATTCTGTGAGGTTGAATTTCTAAGACAGGTCTTTATTCGTATAAATGTCGAAAAGGTTCTCTCCGGAGTGGATTTGGAGACTGCTGGAGTACAAAATATTAATAACAATTGAAAAACACTTGGGTACGCTTGTGGATTACAAAGTTCCAAATGCGCTAAAGCTTGGCCATAATTCTTAATTTCTGGAACAGTAGTACTATTTAAATGCTTATGCCACATTTTACTTTTAAAATAATTTTGGTTGGTACATCGGGTACCTATAAAATTAACAGCTCGAAATAATCATCGCTGTCCGAAATTTCTGTTTCTTCTTGTACCAAGGCAATAAACACTTGGAAATATTTTTTTTTTTTTTGGTTAGTAAATCTTTCGTTAAGTTGGTTAATAAAAAAATCAATAAACGGCACGTAAAGGGTAATCCTAAAATAGTTGACGACTGGCTACTCTAGATCTGGATTGTCGGAAATCATAGGATTCGCTCCATTTTTTTTGTCGTGAAACTATTCTTTTTGCCTTTATCTCGGTTCTAATACTTAAAGCAATAAACTTAAGTCAATATCAACTTTCTGTAGGAAACGACAAAGAGGAAAACCAAAGCTAAATATTTGATCGATGACTTGAAATGCAATCAAAAAGTCGGAATAGTAGAGGCTATTTTGTAACATAAGTGCATCACCAGAATCTTTCTAATAAGATATTTCTTCTAAGCTTTCTATGACATAATTAAATAGCTCTAATAAATCCAGTGCTGCTTCGTATTTTGAGATCCAACGTGTTGCACATACTCGTTTAAGGGTTTTCGCTGAAGAATTTTCAGCAGATTCTTCAATATTTTTAAGAGGGCATTTTTTTCTTTTTGGTGTATTAAAAAAGGCATACTACAGTCTTTCAATGATATTAAGACAATTTCTTACTTCTTTATACCTCGCACGCTTTTGAAACTGGTAAATTCAAGGAGTGGGCAGCACAGTGTAAGTGTATGGCTTTAGGGTAATTGCGACGAATAAGCGCCTGAACACTATTAAATTTTCTCGACAAATTACTACCTCCATCATATCCCTGGCCCACAAGGTTATTTAAATCTAATCCAAAATTTTCCAAACTGTCAATAAAAAAACTCTCACCTGTTAAATTTTCAGCCACATCAACTTATAATCTTCATGAATTTTGTATTTACTGACATATCTCACACATAGAGTTACCTGTTCTTTTATTGAAATGTCAATAGTTTCGTCCATTAAAACAGAAAACGACCCCACCTTATTTATTTTAGTTACAAGTTTATTTAGCATATTACTGCTTATGTTGTCTATAATTTCTTTTGGATTCTTGAGCTAATATATGTCTCTCTTTTGGTTGATCTTTCTAATGTCTCTCTTAGTAATTTATCACCCTCAGCTCTTTATTTTAAAATTGCATGAAAACTGCCTTCGTCGGCAGAATTTTCATCTATTTTAAGGTCCCCATAGTCTCTAGGTCCCCTGAATGGACATTTCTTTTGCCGACCACAACTAGTATTGCTTCTATTATTGGGTTGATTTTAGCTCGGTTATGAGCTACTTCAATTTTTATGTTTTCATCAATTAATTCTACTACACTCTCTGTAACCCCGGTTTGTGTTTTGACTAAATTTTCATAAGCACAAATTGAATCTTTATGAAATTTACTGCTTTGATGCGCATTTAATATCTATAAATTTTTTTCGCAAAATACCAGTAGTTTCTATTTTATGTTTGGCAAATACGACGACTTTTAGCAACGTTATTACACAAAACTGAAGCTAGAGACGTACAAAAAGAGGATAGTTAATTTATTTGCAGCAATAACAAGAATGTAAACTAGTCTTATGAGTATGAGTTAGCGCTTCCTTAAAAAAACCTTAAACACTCACTTACTGAGCTTTTTCCCCAACACCTCCAATTGTAGTAAAGAATACACAGTATTTACAGAATGCGCCTTCCTCTTTAACGGAATAACAAAGCCAAAACTGTGTCAACCACTTATGTTGAAACCTTTGTTTCAGTTTTTAATTTTTAATTTTACCAATTAAAGGGAACGTGTATGAAGGTGGTAGAACCCAGAGTGATTCTATTGTATTTCTATGGAACGGATTTGTTCAGAAAATTTTCCCTATTTTACTAATGATAATACTAATACAAAGATGATTCATTATTATGAAGTTCTAGTCTCTAGAATGTTTCATAAATTCCTTTTTAATTATTATCTCAATCTCTTAACTCTTAGGATCCATTTCAGTATTCTATTTATGTCTACGTACGGCAGGTTAAGTTTCCCAACGAATTTACGAATACAATAGCAGTAGGAAATATTTAATTTTTATTTACGTTTACTGAACCGATAAAATTAAGCCCCTGTTTTCAGAAGTACGTTTCTATAGAACTTTTAATTGTTTTGTTCAATTAATATCGTATTGGATTTGCTTTGTTACTAAGTTGTCCCATAAGTCTTTGTACATAATACATTAACTAATAAAAAAAAGTTTATTCAACGAAATAAGTTTGTTTTTCTTGGTCCATTTAAGTAATGCCTTGATTTTTTTAAGGATTAATAAGAATAAGCGTAAAATAGTATGGAAGGTTTGGACGCTTGGGGGGGATATATCAGCCTTCTCCCAATTTGGTATGCCACTGACGTTTAGTTATTTCAGAACGTTATAAATTTCATAATACTAACCAAGACGAACCAGAAGGTGTAAAAGCGTACAGTGAAAAATTAAAATAGCTTCCTAAGTTTTGTGAGTTTGGAAGTTTTATGAATGATGCATTGTCTGTGGATTGAGACTAGAAAATATAACACGTAGATTAAAAGAAGAAACTTTAACACATGAAAAAGCATGTCAAACAACGGTTGCACTGGAGTTAGCAGAAGGGGAAGCAAAAGCCATAACTGCTGAAGTTGCGTCAATTAATAAATTACAAAAAATCAAATTTAACAAAAATCAGGCTTCTAGCCAAAGTAATATCAATAACTCAAGTATACAGCAAAAATATTACAAGCCAGTTATTTTAAATTCAATAACTAATAATAAACCATGCTGTGAACGATGTTCGTGTACACTTCGACAATAATAGATAAATGTCCTGCTCTTAACTGGAAATGTTTTAATGGAATGGGTCACACAGCCAAATCTAGATTATGCAAGATTGCAGTTTATAAGTCGAGTCAGTCAATGAAGAAACAGAAGATGAAAATTTGTTAAAATTGGTTTCTTAGGAAACTTATCATTTGATAATGCTGGTGAATTATGTTATTTAAATTCTTTAAATAAGGATAAGGTAGTTTAGAGTTTAAAAGTTAATCTACCTGTTGCCGATAAAAATGTAGTTATGGAAATAGATTCAGGAGCTTGTAGTTGTGTGATATATTTTGTAACATGTAAGGAGTTATTTGACGGCAGGCTTCAGTAATTCGATTTCTGAGATTCTCAAGGTTTTCGGGAGCTGTGACATAAACCTTTGGTTTAACGTATCCCCAAACGAAAAAATCCAAAATCGAAAGATCGGGCGACCTGGCTGGCAAAGGTACTGGACCACCATTCGCTATCCAATTATTTCTAAACATTTGACGTAAAACATCTTTAACAACTCTTGAATTATGTGGAGGTGCCCCATCTTGCTGAAACCGCATATCACGCCGAATAGCTACTGGTACGTCATCCAGCAAGTCATGAAATTCATTTATAAGAAAGTTCCTGTACCTATCCTCTGTAAGAGTTCCTTCATAAAAATAAGGACTCATTACAAAATCATTCACAACACCGAGCCATAAGTTAACAGAAAGTTTATTTTGATATCTGCATGGTCGTAATTGTCTAGGATTTATATCATCCCTGTAGTGGTCTTTTTTCCTATTGGATGTACCATTTCTTGTAAAGCATGACTCATCGCTCCAAACTATGACATTAATTAAATGACTGTGATTAATCAGCCATTCACACAACGTTATTCGCCGTTGCTGGTCTCCGTCATTTAGTCCTTGTACTAATTTAATTTTGTAAGGCTTTATTTTGTTCTTTTTAAGCATTGAAAATACCTTGTAGTAGGTAAATCTTAAATCAATCACTGCTTCGCGTATGGAATTCCGAGGATGCGCTCGAAAGTACGCCAAAACAACAATTTCATTATTTTCCATAACACCTCGCCGATGCCTTTGCTGCACTGGTTTTGCACTAAAACCGCCAGTTCTGCGTAAATTTGCTTCCAGTCTAGTAAAAATTCGAAGATGTGGTTGTCGTCGCTCGGGATACAAATCTAAATACATTGCACTTGCCTCCAGCGTATTATCATTGCACCGAATAAAAACTCTTAACATATCAATTTTTTCATCATTTGTGTAATTATTATTTGCTTGCATTGTGACAGGTAATATTACGAGCACTTAATAATAATTTAACTGTCACAAACAATGCTCTAATATTGACAATTGTTTTTCATTGGTTTCCCAAGACTGCTGTTCCAATTTTGTTGTTTTTGTTCGTATTTATAAGAATACAGAAAAGACAGTTTAAAAAAATATTGTGACTATAATTGCCAAAATAATAATAACTTATTTGGTACCATTGTAAAGAGAATTTAAATCTCTTTCAGAATATTAAAAAAAAAGTGCCCGTTTCATTTAAAAAAATTATTTGTCTTGCGAGGTTTTTTTGTTTTGTATGTAATTTGTTTTTCTGAATATGTAGCATTATTAATAATTGAATGTAGAGTATTTTTGCTTCTTAAACTTTTTTTCTATCTTTTATGATAAAATATTTATATGCTTGAACACGCAAAATCAATCAGGCTGTACATATAGATGATTATTATAATTTGTTTCAAAGTGTACTCTTAGAAGCAGTAAAATTTAAATTAAAAGTAGTAACAGGCGAGAATGTTAAAATGACAGGTCAATGTAAGGTGTGAGAGTAAGGTACGGAAATTACCATTAGTTGTTTTACATAGCAGTACTAGATTTGTTCCAGTTTTGTTATTGTTGAAGCTAATAATTCAAGTAACATCACGTCATATCAAGTTTAAACCAAACTCAGGTGTAAATGAATTAATTGTATAATTAAAAAAAGAGTTTGATATTGTTTTTCGGGAAGATCCAAAGTCTTGTATAACAGGTTTTAAAGCAGATATTACGTAGATTAAAAGTTTATTATTATATTGACATTTTTAACTGCGGTAAAGATTTAACAGAGTGTCATCAAAATGTAAGAAATGTATTATAACGTTTAAAGGAATAGAATGTTAAAATGATTATGAAACAAGGTTTATTTTTTAAATCTTCTGTACAGTTTCTAGGTCATATTGTTGCCTCTCAAGCTATTCATCCTAATGAGGATAAGTTAGAATGCATTGAAAATGCAAAAACACCTGAAAATATTAGACATTTAAACTCTTATCTGGGATTGCTAAATTATTATGGGAAGTTTATACCAATATTTGTACAAAATTGAAATTTACGTACGATTTGTGCAAAAACGATAGTCCATTTATATGGTCAGAGGAATGTGAAACATGTTATTAATTAAGTAAAGAATTACTTACATCTGTTAATGTGCTTACATTACTTGCTATTTTAGTGGCTACGGAGTGGGTGCGGTACTGTCACAGAATAAACGGGGTAGAAGGACATGTTTTTTTGCTTCTGCTACTTTATCTAACGCAGAGACGCAATCTTAAAATCTAGAAGGAGAAGCACTAGCTATTATATTTGCTCTCAGTAAATTTTGATAATCAACAATTAAAGTTTATTTTTGGTAGTCAAAGGGGAATTCAAGTTACTGCGGCTGCACGCATAACCCGTTGGACAATAACTCTAAGAGCATATCAGTATGATATTGAATATAAAAAAGGAGTATTGACAACTAACACAGATGGCTTGTCTAGGCTTCCCACAGCGAATGATACACAAATTTCTAACTGTATTTACTCTTTTAATATGTGTGAACAGGCACCACTAAATTCAAACGACGTGGCAATTGCTACTAAACATGATTCAATATTGAGAGAAGGATATGGATTAACATTATCGGGACTCTTAAATCATGTAGCAGAAGAAGACCTAAAACCATTTTGGCAAAATAACTTTCAATAGAAAACAGTATCTTGCTAGGTAATGTATATACAGGGTGTCCTGAAAAGAACGGGCCATACTGCAGGGCCGCCTTCTCTGTATTAAAATATACCGATTTAAGTCAACCTACCTTAGTAGCAAGTTGCTCCCTTAAGGATATACGAGCCTTTAAAGATTTATTTTGTTTTCTATGTTTTTACGCTAACTCATTTATTTTTTGAGTTATTTAATTGAAATTTGGTTTTTATAGGTTTTTATGTATAGTATAGAGGGCGGCTTGCAGCAACCTATATGTTACATTTTACATAAAGATGCACTATCCAACTGGTCTAATGTAATACAATAAATATAACCAAAATATCTTGAAGAAAAAATAAAGAAAAATGGCGGTAACAAACAATATTTTTAAAATAAATATATTTAATATAGATTATATCCATGTCGCTTCATAAATTTATTTGTTGGTGTACGTCATTGGCACTCATTTTTTGCTTGTTAATATTGCTGTCGAATACACTATATTGAATATTCACGAGAGTAATAGAATTTGTAGTACTAATTTTAAATACATTTTTCTTGGAAATGGTGCATTTTAGCGACTTGCGACAAGTATACCTTTTATAAAGCTATTATTATGAAATTTTTAAAAAGTTATTCATTATGTTAAATTTTTCACATACCAAAAAAATATGACAACGAGAATGTAACATATAAGTTGCTGCAAGCGCCCTGTATATTTTACACAAAAACTGATTTCACAGACATGTTCATCTATAAAAACCAAATTTTAATTAAATAACTCATCAAAAAATGAGTTAGCGTAAAAAAATAGAAAACAAAATAAATCTTTAGAGGCTAGTATGTCCTTAAGAGAGCAACTTGGTACTAAGGTAAGTTGACTTGAATCTTTTAATATAGAGGTGCTCCTGCAGTATTTCTTTTCAGGACACCATGTATATGCTCAAAAAGAAGAAGTAATATTTTACCAAAAACTGCAATTGTACGTTTAAAAAATCGAATTTTGTTATTAAATAAAATCATTTCTGTGACATTGAATGATAATAGTAAGCTATCTAATGGTATGACACTGCTAAAGTTATTAAAGTGAATAACGCTAAATCACATAAATCTAGTAAATGCAATGTAAGGAATCCCCCAGCAGCAGAATTAAAACCTGATTGTGATACTGCGTCTCCAATTAAGCTTCCCGTGCCAAATACTAAGGAGGATAATATTTCTGTACCTAATGTGGACACTCTACAAAACTCACTATAAACAATTATATGCCCCCGGAAGGTGAGTGGAGAACAGTAAGATATGTCAAATCAAAAGAAACACAACTGTCATTGGTAGTAATAAGATCGATTCTCAATGCATAATTAAAGCTGCAAAAACAGAATCCATCTACATGTGTTTAAACTCGATCCTGATACTACTAATGAAATGCTTTCCAGTTACCTAAAGGATTTCTTCCCTGGCGTGTTGTATGAGTCAAAGTATCCTAATTATTATTCGTCGTTCAAAGTGACAGTAGACGAAATGGATAAGGAGAAAATATTAAATCCTTCAATTTGGCCTGTGGGAACTCGAGTTAATCGGTTTTTTTCACAAAAGACAGACGATATCGACAAACGACTGAGCCATCACTCGGACTATAAAACGCCTGATACTACGAAGTTAAATATTTTTCATGTGAATATTCAGTGTGGTTTTGAGTCATTTTTAATAGATAAAAACTTTGACATTATATGTGTTAGTGAACACTGGTTTACAAATATTGACTTACTAGAGTCTCTGAAATTGGGTCCTTGGAGGGTGGTAACACACTTTTGTAGAACTAATACCATACACGGTGGTGTACTAATATTGGCTAAGCATAATGATAATATTAAATCACTCGAGTTTATAAATAATACTGCAATTGAATCCCACTTTGAAATTTGCGGAATACGTGTAAGTTGCAATGTTGTAATTGTTACAATTTATAGATCTCCGCTTGGAGATTTTAATAAATTTTGTAGTAATTTAGAATCACTTCTTGAACAACTAAATGAATCTAATACTATTATACTAGGAGACTTTAATGTGAACTTTATGTCTAAATGTAAGCAGTCACAAATTGTTATTGAATTGTTATTAAGGTATGGATTTAGTCAGACAATTTTCACGCCTACTCACAGTAAAAATTGTATCGACAATATTTTTATTAACTTTTCAACTAATAATTTTAATTCAAAAACAGTAGAAACGGGTTTATCTGACCACTTAGACCAAATAGTTACTGTTTGCGTTAAAAATTCGTCACAAACTAATTCAAACACTGTAGTTACTTACAGATCATTATCCCCAATGAACAATATGAAATTCTTTTCGTCGCTTGACAATTTCAATTGGAATAGTTTCATTTCGGAGGATCAATGTGGTAATTCCTCTTTTCCTCAATTTTTTGATATATTTTTCAATTCTTTTGTAAGTTGTTTTCCTCTTAAAACAGTGAGAACTTGATTAGGCGGCAAAAGAACCACTTGGTTTAATAATAACCTTAGAATGCTAAGAGAAAAATTACAATTTTTTACTCATTTGTATAATAAGTATCGTCTTCCAAACTTACATACAATTAAGAAACGTATTTATAATAAATATATGAAAGCAATTACAACCGCTAAAATTAAATCTAATGACAACTTTGTGCAAAACCCTGGTAATTCCGTTAGGGCAATGTGGTCACTAATAAACTCGCATCGCAACATCAACGCCCCGATGCAATCAACTTACCAGCACAGATGTTACTATAATTATTAATTCCATTATCAATTCTGGTGTCTTCCCTGACTTACCTAAAGTTGCGGTAGTCATACCCATACTTAAAGAAGAAGATTCAAATAATGTTAATAATTATATGCCAATCTCCATCCTGGCATTTTTTCTAAAATAATTGAAATAATACTTACAATCAAATTATATCATTCTTTGAAAATAACAAATTGTTTTACGATAAAGAATTTGGTTTTCGAAAGGGACATAATACGTCAAATGTAGTAATTCAATTTACACAAAACATTCTGGAGGCATGCACTCCATCGATACTTTTATTGACCTGTTAAAAGAGTTTGACTCTGCGGTGCATGATATTCTTATTACAAAACTGCTACTAGTTTATAAATTTAACTCAAGCAGCTGTGCTTTGTTATCTTCTTACCTATTTCATAGACATCTATGTGTACTTTTTAACAACAAACTCTTTAATAAATATTACGTCACAAAAGGAGTACCCCAACGATCTATTGTAGGACCCCTACTATTCCTTATATACTACAATGATATGCCCTTCTACCTACCACCTAACCTGGACTGCATATTGTATGCGCATGTCGCAACTTTAATTTCTACAAATTATGATTTCAATGTGTCTCTTAAAAACTCTAATGATGGTTTAAACTCGGTAACTAAACAGTGTTTGTCTAATAACTTAAAACTCATATAAGACAACGCTTATGCATTTTCCATTAAAAACTGTAAAGCTTTGTATCAAATGCCAAATTTCTTGGTTGCGTTATTGATGAAAATCTAAGTTTCAAATTTCATTGTGAAAGAAGCTCAGTAAATCCAATTTTCTTTTACGTAGGCTTGCCAGTAATTTGTCTTCTAATATAGTTATCCACGTTGAACTATGCAATTTTAGTTTGGGGATATTGTTCTTTCTATCCGCAAATATTCAAATTACAATGTAAGGCAGGACGAGTAATATCAGGGTTAGGTTACTGTGACGATTGTCGACATGCATTCATGAGATTAAGTTTGTTAACTTTTCCGCCTCTGTTTATTCTTGAAGCGGTTTGTTACACTAAGAAGACTACTTCTTTATTTCCACAACAAAGGGATCTTCATAAGTATGATACTCGTAAAAAATTAAACATTCGAGTTAAATATTGCAGGTTAACAACCTCTCAAAATGGTGCGATTTATCAAGCACAAACGCTTTTCAACTGCGTAGCGGTAAACGTAAGAAGTAATATAAAACACTCCTACTAAAAAATGCTTTCTATACCGTGAAAGAATTTATAGACGCAAGTGGTACAATCATGCCCAATTAAAATTGCGAGCGTGCGAGCGTGTGAGCGTGTGAGCGTGTGAGCGTGTGCGCGAGTGCGCGCGAGTGCGCGCGAGTGCGCGCGAGTGCGTGCGAGTGCGAGCGAGCGCGTGCGTGCGAGCGCGTGCGTGCGTGCGTGCGTGAGCGCGTGCGTGCGTGCGTGCGTGAGTGCGTGCGTGCGTGCGGGAGTGGGGGCGTGCGGGCGTGCGTGCGTGCGTGCGTGCGTGCGCGCGTGCGTGCGTGCGTGCGTGCGCGCGTGAGTGCGTGCGTACGCGCGTGTGCGTGCGTGCGTGTGCGTGCGCGTGCGTGCGCGTGCGTGCGCGTGCGCGTGCGTGCGCGTGCGTGGGCGTGTGCGTGCGTGCGTGTGTGTGTGTGTGTGCGTGCGCGTGCGTGCGCGTGTGTGTGTGCGCGGTCCGTGGGCGTGAGCGTGGTGTGTGTGTGTGTTCGTGGTGCGTGTGTGTGTGTTGTGTGGCGCGTGTGTGTGTGTGTGTGTGTGTGTGTGTGTGTGTGTGTGTGTGTGTGTGTGTGTGTGTGTGTGTGTGTGTGTGTGTGTGTGTGTGTGTGTGTGTGTGTGTGTGTGTGTGTGTGTGTGTGTGTGTGTGTGTGTGTGTGTGTGTGTGTGTGTGTGTGTGTGTGTGTGGTGTGTGTGTGTGCTGTGTGTGTGTGTGTGTGTGCGTGTGTCGTGTGTCGTGTGTGTGCGTGTGTGCGTGTGCGTGTGTGCGTGTGTGCGTGTGTCGTGTGTCGTGTGTGTGTGCGTGTGCATGTGTGCGTGTGTGCGTGTGTGCGTGTGTGCGTGCGTGCGTGCGTGGGTGCGCGTGTGCGTGCGTGCGTGCGTGCGTGGGTGCGCGCGTGCGCGGGCGTGGGCGCGCGAGGGCGCGCGTGTGGGCGCGTGTGGGTGTGTGGGTGGGTGTGGGTGTGGGTGTGGGTGTGGGTGTGGGCGTGCGCGTGCTCGTGCGCGTGCTCGTACGCGTGCTCGTGCGCGTGCTCGTGCGCGTGCTCGTGCTCGTGCGCGTGCTCGTGCGCGTGCGTGTGCGCGTGCGTGTGCGCGCGTGCTTGCGCGCGTGCGTGTGTGCGCGTGTGTGTGTGTGTTTGTAACTCGTAAGCTGTGGGGTTTTGCGTGTGCAAAAAAGCAGGGTTGTGGGGAAGTGTAAATTTGTGGGGACATACACTCGACCCCACAACTTTTTTGATTGTATATTGTCTTGTACACTTGTTTTTTCGCCGTTTGAGTAATAATTTTGCTTAAATGTACTTTTTTCAAGTGAATTGTGGTTTAAAGTTTGAATATTAGAGATGAAATTATAAAATATTTCTTGCTTTTCTCATTAAAATAATTACACTCATTTGTGGGGACACAGAGGTTGTGGGGACATTAGAAGTCTGATAAAGGCGCCCCCTATACTGCGATCTTGAAATGTTAATTCATTTAATTGTATTTGATATTTACACATTTTATATGCATAAGTACTAAAATGTAGTTATTAAGAAGCATTATAACTGTCACGAAATGCGTTGACCGATTTTTGTAAAATGTTGTATTTGGATACTTTGTGCATTTCAGTTCATCACTATTTAAAATAAAGTGGCTTTAGAACAGTAACGGGCCAAATTGGCGCTAGCGGAATATGATGTGGTTTAATGAATTAGGGTATAGCAAGCGAGTTAAAATTGTTTATAACCTAACCACCATGTAGTATTTTACCCGCTTTAAATTAATATACTTTGTAGCCAATCACTTAGAATCTAAAATTTTATGAAAGTTGCTTGTTGTATTTAGACACGCATTTTTGGGGAACTGTTTTTAGCGAATTTTTCAAAGAAAAGTGCAGTATGACTATGACTTGCGGTGATACCCAAGATCTAAATGACTATGACTCATGTGGATTGGTTATTGTTTGCGCAAAATTTTGTGCATAATTTATGTTGGTACACCAATTTCGTTCTGGCCCTGCATAATGTGGTCCATGGGTGTTTAGTTTGAAAATTACCCAAAATCTATATTTGTACACTGATTTGGTTAGGGCCACACCAAAACTGATTGCCTCGATGCTAGATTATGTGGTCCATGGATGTTGATCACCGTTTAGGCCAAACAGTGTCCAAAATTTATGTTTGTACAACAAGTTGCTTGGGATCACGGTAAAATTGATTGCTTTGATGACCAGGAACGAAATTACATTTTCCGTGAGTGTTGGTTAGCATTTCAATCAAATATAGTCCATAATCTATATACGTACACCAATTTTGTTGGGGACGCGGCAAAACGGATTCACGCGATGGCCAAGAGCTACATTTGTTGGTCCATGAGCGTTGTCCAGTATTTGGGCTGAATATTGCCCAAAACCTATATTTGTACAGCAATTTAATTGGGATCACGACAAAACTGATTGTCTTGATAACGAAGAGCTAAATTACGTTACCCATATGTGTTGATTAATGTTTGGGCTAAATTATGCCCAAAATCTATGTTGACACACCAATTTCGTTGGAGACGCGCCAAAATAGATTCTCGCGATGACCAAGAGCTACATTTGGTGGTCCATGGGTGTAATCAAGTATTTGGGCTAAAAATTGCCCGAAAACCTATATTTGTACAGCAATTAAGTTGAGATCAGGGCAAAACTGATTATCTTGATAAGAAAGAGCTACATTACGTTACCCATATGTGTTGACTAATGTTTGGGATAATTATGCCCAAAATATATGTTGACACACCAATTTCGTTAGGGACGCCGCAAAATGGATTCTCGCAATGACCAAGAGCTACATTTGGTGGTCCATGAGTGTAGTCGAGTATTTGGGCTGAATACTGCCCAAATATTATATTTTTGCAGCAATTTAGTTGGGATCACGGCAAAACTGATTATGTTGATAACGAAGAGCTAAATTATGTTACCCATGTGTGTTGATTAGTGTTTGGGCTAAATTATGCCCAAAATCTATGTTGACAGCAATTTGGTTGGAGTCGCGGCAAAATGGATTCTCGCGATGACCAAAAGCTACATTTGGTGGTCCATGAGTGTAGTCGAGTATTTGGGCTAAAAATTGCCCAAAACTTATAGTTGTACAGCAATCAAGTTGGGATCAGGTCGAAACTGATTATCTTGATAATAAGAGTTAAATTACGTTACCCATATGTGTTGATTAATGTTTGGGCTAAATTATGCCCAAAATCTATGTTGACACACCAATTTCGTTGGGAACGCGGCAAAATGGATTCTCGCGATGACCAAGAGCTACATTTGGTGGTCCATGAGTGTAGTCGAGCATTTGGGCTAAATATTGCCCAAAACCTATATTTGTACGACAATTTAGTAGGGATCACGGCAAATCTGATTAACTTGATAACCAAGAGCTAAATTATCTTACCCATGTATGTTGATTCATGTTTGGTCTAAATTATGCCCAAAATCTATGTTGACACCTATTTCGTTGGGGACGCGGCAAAATGGATTCTCGCGATGACCAAGAGCTACATTTGGTGGTCCATGAGTGTAGTCGAGTATTTGGGCTAAAAATTGCCCAAAACCTATATTTGCACAGCAATTAAGTTGGGATCAGGGCAAAACTGATTGTCTTGATAAGCAAGAGCTAAATTACGTTACCCATATGTGTTGAATAATGTTTGGGCTAAATTATGCCCAAAATCTATGTTGCCACACCAATTTCGTTGGGGACGCGGCAAAATGGATTCTCGCGATGACCAAGAGCTACATTTGGTGGTCCATGAGTGTAGTCGAGTATTTGGGCTAAAAATTGCCCAAAACCTATATTTGCACAGCAATTAAGTTGGGATCAGGTCAAAACTGATTGTCTTGATAATAAGAGTTAAATTACGTTACCCATATGTGTTGATTAATGTTTGGGCTAAATTATGCCCAAAATCTATGTTGACACACCAATTTCGTTGGGAACGCGGCAAAATGGATTCTCGCGATGACCAAGAGCTACATTTGGTGGTCCATGAGTGTAGTCGAGCATTTGGGCTAAATATTGCCCAAAACCTATATTTGTACGACAATTTAGTAGGGATCACGGCAAATCTGATTAACTTGATAACCAAGAGCTAAATTATCTTACCCATGTATGTTGATTCATGTTTGGTCTAAATTATGCCCAAAATCTATGTTGACACACCAATTTCGTTGGGGACGCGGCAAAATGGATTCTCGCGATGACCAAGAGCTACATTTGGTGGTCCATGAGTGTAGTCGAGTATTTGGGCTAAAAATTGCCCAAAACCTATATTTGCACAGCAATTAAGTTGGGATCAGGGCAAAACTGATTGTCTTGATAAGCAAGAGCTAAATTACGTTACCCATATGTGTTGAATAATGTTTGGGCTAAATTATGCCCAAAATCTATGTTGCCACACCAATTTCGTTGGAGACGCGGCAAAATGGATTCTCGCGATGACCAAGAGCTACATTTGGTGGTCCATGAGTGTAGTCGAGTATTTGGCCTAAAAATTGCCCAAAACCTATATTTGCACAGCAATTAAGTTGGGATCAGGGCAAAACTGATTGTCTTGATAAGCAAAGGCTAAATTACGTTACCCATATGTGTGATTAATGTTTGGCCTAAATTATGCCCAAAATCTATGTTGCCACACCAATTTCGTTGGAGACGCGGCAAAATGGATTCTCGCGATGACCAAGAGCTACATTTGGTGGTCCATGAGTGTAGTCGAGTATTTGGGCTAAAAATTGCCCAAAACCTCCATTTGTACAGCAATTAAGTTGGAATCAGGGCAAAACTGAGTGTCTTGATAAGAAAGATCTAAATTACGTTACCCATATGTGTTGATTAATGTTTGGGCTAAATTATGCCCAAAATATATGTTCACACCAATTTCGTTGGGGACGTGGCAAAATGGATTCTTGCGATTACCAAGAGCTACATTTGGTGGTCCATGAGTGTAGTCGAGTATTTGGGCTGAATACTGCCCAAATATTATATTTTTGCAGCAATTTAGTTGGGATGACGGCAAAACTGATTATGTTGATAACCAAGAGCTAAATTTTGTTACACATGTGTTGTCTAGTGTTTGGGCTAAACGTTGACCGTAATCTATGCTGATATACCAATTTCGTTGGGGTCGCGGTAAAATGGATTCTCGCGATGACCAAAAGCTACATTTGGTGGTCTATGAGTGTAGTCGAGTATTTGGGCTGAATATTGCCCTAAACCTAATCTTTACACCAATTTCCTTGAGAACGCTGCAAAACTGATTGTCTTGATTACCAAGAGCTAAATTATGTTACCCATAAGTGTTGGCTAGCGTTTGGGATAGTTTGCCCAAAACCTACGCTGATACGCCAATTTCGTTGAGGACCCGGCAAAATGGATTCTTTCGATGATCAAGAGCTAACTTTTGTGGTCAATGAATATTGGTCAGCTTGTACCTAATTTTCTAAATCTATAACTATACAATATTTTCGTTCGGGCCTTCGCCAAAGTGCAAGGGAAAAGATCGTTTTACTTGACTTTGACCATTTTATGTATGGTTTTGGGGTGTTCTCATCATTTGAGACCAATGGTGTCTAAAAATTTTATTTAAATACTAATTTTCGTGTGAAAATCATTGCATCGACGGGTAAAAAACGTTGATTTACTATGCGTCATCATTTGAGACTAAAGGTACACAAAGCAATATGCATGAACCAATCTTATTAGGAAAGTGGTCTAATTAGTAAAAATCAAATGTGTATTGAGGCGGAAGGAAAATTTGTTGTTTTTACTGTTCCATATCATTTGGTGACAAAAAATTTATTCGCCAATTTCCTTGAGAATATAGCCAAATACATTGTCTAGATTTGCAAGAACCAAATGTTACCATTTTGTGGTGTTGGTCATGTGTGACCAAACATGCTCAAAAACTACACACCAATTTCGTTTTAAAAGCGATCAAACGAATTTTCATCATGGTATGATTTAAATGACAAAAACCTATTTGTACACCAAAATTCGTTTGGAAAACGGCACATAACATTGGCTCGACGGGCAAAAACCAAATGTGGTTTTCGAGTTACTCATCATAATGGTACAAAAACCTTGGTTATACACTAATTTTGTTGGGAAAATGGCTAACCGCATTGCCACCATGCCCAAAACTGAATATAATGGTTTTAAGGCGTGTCATCATTCGGGACCAAATAAGCCCAAAAAATCAGTTTTGATTTCAAAGCCAAGAACCAAACGTGTTAGTTGTTGGCCATTATAAGGGGGACCAAGGAGGTCTAAAAGTTTTATTTATACACCAAATTCGTTGGTAAAACAACCAAACAACACAGCTTTGGTATAAAAGAACTAAATTTTATATCTTTACGGTGTTATTGAGATGTCATCCAAAATACTTTAAATAATTTGGTTTGTAAAATGATAAATATGCATTATATTTATGAAACAATTAGGTTTAAGTAGTTTAACTGGTTTTAGGATTAAACGAAATTTTTCAGTTTATCTAGTTTCGACTGAATATTAGCCAGACGATAATTTTCGATTCTGTGCGTATTTTTGTTTTACTTCATAGTGTAATTTAATTACTGCTTAGCTACGTTGAGAGGTCTAGTGATCTTAGATTCAGTAGTTACATTATGAATTTCAAACAAAGTTGAGAAAAAGTGTGACCAAAAAACTGTTAACATCGAAAATAACAGTTATAAAATCGTTTCGTCTTCATACTCAGAGATTGTAAACTACGTATTACCTTTACATATACCTAAATTACCTGTCGAAATTTTGAGGAATTGTAAGTTGTAAAATTACAGGTTATGTGGGAATATTATACTTCTATCAAAAGCACCGCTATTAAGCTCTCAATTTATTACAATATTTTACATTTACGAACACAGAATAGTTACTTATTTGTTAATCGTTTGATTTTGGTCAAATAATTTTTAACTTTATGTTTTATATCCTTCCAGGATTTATCCACAACAGAATATTGTTTCATAAACTCCTCGCACCTTTTCTTTCCAGGTACCACTTGATGTTTAATTTCGACCGAAAAAAAACTTATTGCCTTTTGTTCGTCTTGCGGTAACCACGCAACTCTTTTTTTTGTAATTTTCTTCTTTGTAGATGTCGACACCTGCAAGTTAAAAAAACCAATAAAAATATGTCAAATATTTAGTATTGAAGTCGGTTACTTTAAACATAATATATTTCTAGATTTGTCTGAATATGCAACAAAAAAGTTGTAATCCAAAGATGATTGATAATTTAATTGAAAAGTAATAGTGTTTAAAAAACTATTAAACTATTGAAAAAATTGACACAAAAAAAAATCAAGTGCGAGAAATTAAAATAAATTTTTTAGATATTGGTTCTTAATTAATTTGTATTTTGAAATCGTTAAATTTCTTTCTCCTAAACCATCGGACCTCTAAATGCACATAATTAGCAGCAGAACAGTAATTGCTTACCATTTGAACTATCCAATTCTGGTAGACTTGCTTCTACTTTCTAGTTGCCTTTATGTACCTAGATGTAAGTATAACAATAAGTACATACATATAAGCAAACTAATATCACAGATAACTTATCTGCGCTAATACTTTAAAAACAAGCTTGGAAATTATGACAAAACAAAAAATTCTGCATTTACAAATAGAAGAATTGGTACATCATTTCTTTAATTTGCAACCAGTATAATGTGCTTATCAACAATAAAATGTATTGTAAATAAATTAAACGTGTCAAAAACGTGATTAATTGGGGAATTGGCTGAAGTTAAGTGCGTTTAAATTTTTTTACGGTTTTGGTGACAAACAGTTTATTATCTTACAAAATAACTCTCTTGCACAATTAAGTAACTGTATAAATCATAATCGTACATCATCATAATGTAAATAAACGAACAAGTGTAACAATTGTAATGTGTAGGGTTACTAGTTATTAACAAGGTATTTACGTTCAATTAAAACTTCAAGTACAAAAATACTTTTTTCTTGGCTACTCTATAGTTATGACCATGGTAAATGATAAAATTCCAAGTACTCTTACATGCAGATAAAAACATAGGTTTTACAATAATTAATAGTTTAAACATAATATATACTCACCTTAAATTGAAATAAACGGCCTATTGCACTTGAACTGAAACTAAATTATGAAGATTTTTAACTTCACTAAAAGCGTATTTAAACGTGTGGACTCAGTTCTCACTTCAATAAAGATTATAAACATACATGCGAAATCAGCATGCCTCATAACTTCGTAAAAATGCAAACACATTATCTAAGGCAATAAGAGTCGACTATCCATCAATGACGCCTATAATGTTACTGATAAACTTGAATTCAATTTTTATTTAATGAAATGTTAGCTTTTGCTATCTCAATTTTCTAGGAACAGCATTCTTACTAAATATATTTTAAGCAACTAACTACATTGCAGATTTGTCAGAAATATTATACACAGTTAAGTCTCCATTACCTACACAAAATGTTTACACAAACAAATATATATATCAGAATCTCCCACAACTACCTAAAATAGTTACACACATTTTCTCATAGTTTTATCAACTTTTAACTCTAATAATCTCTGTAGCTTACAAGGAATACAATTATTACCATTGGATACATATAGATCATTTACACAATGCTACGTTATAAAATGCATAAGGCTGATTTTATGCAATTGTGAGAAATTATCATTAAAAAAGGCATTCAAAAAATACATAGTTAAGTACAGGACAGTATAATCTATTTTAATGCTGATAATTAAATTAAATGTTGGAACATAAGTTTTACTTCCACATTATCATTAATTTGTAAATAGTACACGGTGATCAAACATTCCTTTAACCCTAGTAAGGTAGTGTTCATGAATATACTTGAAAAGGTAGTCATGAGTCAATTTGACTCACCCCATGATTTACCTACATTTAGGTATATAAATTTAAGTTTTAATATCCAAAATTATTATACATCACTTGTTTTACTAAAATTAATCAAAATATAATAATATATAATGTTTTATTTAACTGTATAATAATTATTATAAAACACAAACAAAAAAATAAAAATCAAATAAAGTTTGTTTAAAATATTACAAAACATAATTCTTGAGAGTTATTAGATTATTAAACTAAAAAAGAAAAAAACTAAAATCAAATTTGTTTAAAATATTTCAAAGATTAATTATTTCTAAAGCAAGTATATTAAAAAAAACTAAAATCAAATTATTTAGAATTATTATAAAACTTATTTCTTTAGGAAGCAATTGTATTATTTTGTTTGAGAGAGTTTTTGAAAACATGGATGGCAACAAACTACCTGATGTTCCCCACAAATGTGGCTTTTGCATGACGCACATGTTTTTGACGCTTTTCTTCTTTTTTTGTAGGAGCATACTTTCTGTTTTTTTCTCCTTGTGATGATGTTGGTAAAGGATCTGGCTGATCTGATTGTATTCCCAACAATTCTTTAATTCCATCCTTTATGCTTATCCTTAATTTTGGGAAATTCAATCTATTCAGTTGTCAAGGTTTGGCCAATTGTTCATGAAGTGTTAACATGAATTTTACTCTAGACAATGGCCTTTCATTATTAGACCTTTTTCTAAAAAAGTTGTGAAGATATATAATGTATGAGTTAATCGAAGCAACATTTAGAATATTATAAAAGATACACATGGGCCATCTACTAGTTTTTCTGTTACAACGCATATTGTTATACATCTGATCTAGTGTGTCAACGGATCCTTTAGTTTCGTTATAGTTCAACACTATCTCTGGTTTTTCAGCCGCCGTATTTACTGTTCCACTATTGCGCATTGTAGAAAGGAGTACCGCTAATCTATTAGGCATTGTCTTGTATGAAACCGCTGTCAGATCTCCCTTAAACAGAAAGGGAGATGAGCAAACATCTCTCTTCTGATATTTGACATCAACAAACTCACTAGGAAACTCAGGTTTATTGGGTTTTACGGTTCCAATGGTTGTCAACTTGAAATCTTTTAAAAGGCTCTAAGCAAGTGGAACGCTGGTAAACCAATTGTCTGTAGTAATGTTGCGATTGTTGTCTTTGATAGGTTCAGCTAACGACTTGACAAAGTAAGCCCCGGCTGCTTGATTTTCAGGAACCGTACCCTTTCCAAGATATGGCTTAGCATTTATCATGTAAGCTGTTGCATTATCACACAAAGTCACAATTTTAATTTCATATTTGTCAGGTTTTGATGGAAGAAATATTTTAAATGGACAACGCTCACGGAAACCAACAATTTGTTCATCTATGGTGGTGTAAGAACTTGGACGATACAGTTTTTTGCAATTCTCAATAAAAATTTCAAATATTTCAGAAATTGCTGCAAACTTGTTTGAAGCTTTGTTTGTGCGCGTGTAGTCTTGTCAAATCTTAAACAAACACAAAGAAACTTAAATCTTCTTTCTGACATAGTACATCTATACCTCGAGCCACTAAAGGATGTGTTAAATAATATTTCTGTGCTAATGTGATTGCTTTTTGTTGCTGCCCCCATAATGAACAAACTTATAAGTGCGTTGAGCTCACCGAGAGTCATATCCACTACTGTACAATCATACTCATTTTTATAGTTTCTTCGACGCATTTCTATTTCTACATTTGTCCATTTAACAACTTTTTCAACAATATCGTCCGAAAGAAATAGCTTGAAGCATTCAGCTGGTTCAGTTTTTTGTAACGCTTCAGCCGTTGGGCCAGAGCGGATATGCACTATATCTTTCTTTGGAACTCTTCCCAGATTAGGCTGACCTTCAGTATTCCACTCATATCCATTTTTCGCATTATTTTTCCTGAGGAATTTTTACTATCAATGAATTCTCGGCTTCCGTTTGTTCACTTGACAGTTCTGTATTTTTTTCTTTCTATAACCTCAACGTTACGTGTCATATTTTTTCGGCAACTTCATCATGATCTTTATCATTCTGTCCTTCCTCCAGTGCGTCTAAACCTTCTTTAGGCCGATAATCAGGGTCGGTAAAGAAGTCATCGTCCGAACCATCATCAAGCACGCCGTCCTCATCTTCAGAACCTAATTCATCAAGAACTCTTTCAAAGTCTTCTTCCGTATAATATTCATTATTTATCTAAACAAAATACGCAAAATGAGATAATCCTATATATTAAAATAATCGGTCATTTAGTTCACGCAGATTGCGAGACAACCGCTTGACGGATTTCGATGATTTTTATTGATATGAAGGTAATTTTATGTAGAAGGAAATAACAGCCAGAATTTTATTTTAAGGTTTTAAGTTTTTACAAATTTGATTTAAATTTTGAAAAAGGCGTTTTATTACCATCATTAAATTTAATTTTAACCGCAAAATGTTGCGGGGAAAAAGGTCGTAATATATAAAACTGTTTATGTTTTGAAACATTTTTATAGCCATTGAAATACCCCAAAATGAGTTATAATATGATATATATATATATATATATATATATATATATATATATATATATATATATGTATATATTATGTTATAAAACATAAATCCCATAAATTTATTACCATAGTTCAGTAGGGCGTATGAGTGGCGAGGATTAGATGCAGGCTCGGTTCCATACGCAAAACAGATATGCAGTAAACAACATTTGAACAACAACTATCGACTCAAAAGGCGGGAAAAATGAAAAGATACGTTCTGTTCACAACAAAAAAGGACAGTTAATATTATTTAATCCTAGACTAGGCGCGCGGTAATTTTTTACGGGGATAGTCTGCATGTGTAGACCTTTTTTTTGGTTAATATCATGTTCTATTTTGTATTATTATTTTCTGAAAATTATGTCCATTTATCCATACATTTTAATGTAAAATAATATGGTTTTACCTTTTTAAAATTTTTGAAAAAGAAAAAAAGCCTTTTCACGGCTTTATTTGCATCTGGTTAGTTTAAAGCAGTAATAAAACATCTTATTGTACTAAAATGTTACAAAATGTATGTTTCTAATATTACAACAAACCAGCTAATATAAAAAACGTATACACGAACAAAACATTTAACAGTACCTAATTATAACAATTCAAATAAAATAATAATTTTAGTCCGTCATACAAGGAGTGCACATAACTGCCATGCGTTGCTTGCACGTATAATGGCGTGTTACGCAAGGTTTTCTAGAAAATTTGTTGCGGGCTCTGGGACAAATATAACATCGCCCAACATAGTTTTCTGGTTTTGGGTGATCAAGCGGAGGGGGAATATTCACCTCAAGTCCGAGAAATACTCGCTTCTATTCATAGTTTAATGAGCTCCCAAACAAATTTTTCAATAAAATCACTTCTAGAGATTGTTTTAGTGGATAATTTGCTTTATATACACAAATGGCATTTGTACTAGATATATTCATGAGATCATAGAAGATAACCAGTAGCCAACGACGCGTGTTTTTTGCCACATAGTAACTTACACACAATTGATCCACCAAGTTTACCCTAATTTCAGTACGGTTAAAATCGGAAAAAATATAAATTACGCCATGATAAGTATAAAAATAAAAATTACGTAGCTGAGAGAAACTAACGTAATAAGTCGCGCGGTCTACAATCGTAGACCAATCGTGATTGAACCTGCATAACAGTCAGTAACCACCCGTTCTACTGCACTTTGAGTACTAATCCAATAGATCCGAAAGTAATAAACAGTTACTTGACAGCTACCCCAACGTTAGCTGTGTGCTAGCTATGTTAGATACTGTTTAATTAGTTGTTAGATTGTAAGATGGTCTAAGCTACACGTATACAATAATTTAGATCCATAGCCAGAAATAAAATCCAGGTGCGCTGACCGAAAATTTGAGGGTGAAGAATTTTAAAGAATATATTTTTAATACTGCATGTCACATACATAAGGCGACCGTTCATTCCGTACTATACGGGACAGTCCCTTTTTGAAACACATAATTTCATATATGTAATTATTTTAACAAATTACGTAAACGAAAAACTAGCCTTACTGTAAGAACTTTAAAAGGACTTTTACTAACAAAATATAAGTTAGAAATAAATTGCCGTATAAGTACCTACGAGATCGCCCAGACATTTTACAATGGAAAAATATAAAAATAAGTAACGGTTCGCTCTCCATTTCATTAACTATGCACCATTAAAAACCGAAGTAAAACACAGAATTAAATAGATTTTTTATTTTTTACACACATTATGACACGGGCGCCTAAAACGTACCATAGACAACCACTACATTTTCACTTAGACTAGCGAAAACATAATTTTGTGTCCAATTCAAAAGAAATTTCTCCTCTCCTTCTAGTAGTTAGGACTAATTGTACCCTCAAACTCTTCGGGTAATGCGTCCATATCCCGTATCATATAGATATACATGTATTCATAAATTGTCCAGACGGTCCATATTTGGCGGGACAGTACACATTTTGTGCGATCTTAACCGTCGCCCCAATCCTATAAATGCCTAGCGATAATTCCACGTACAAATTCCGACAAATATTAATCAATATGTAGTTTTCGGCATTTCATTTTCATTATGAAAAGAGGTGCAGCATAATTAGCGTAAGAAAATTTCATTTCATTTTTTTTTAATGTTCACTTTGTAGTTTGAAAGGTCGTGTGTTGTCATACCAGATATTTAAAATTCAGAAAAGCAATCTACAATGCACAGTATCTTGAGACATTTTAATGTATTTGTTTAACTTTTTCTACATTAATAATTACTTTTACCACCGAATTTATGATTATAAAATAAATTTAATTTTCCAGGTATGTCTTTTATTTTAAAATAAAACTCTCAATATATTTTACGCCAATATTTTCGTGCTTGATTAACACCTCATCAGGGAAATTAACAACAACATTTATAAGTACAAGTTATTACATAAATATGAAATAACTAACAATATTTAAGGGTATAAAACCAAAAAATAGAAGCCAAAGCTAGAACAAATTTTCTTGTTACTAATGAAAGAATTACAATAAAAGTAACTAGATCTGATAATGAACTTAATATCTAAACATTTATCAATAAAACTAGAATTTGAATATAAATGTTAAACTTAAGAATTAACGATATTAATAGTATAAAATTAATAGTATTAAATAAATCTGTTACTTTTTTCTATGTTGTACAGTTTTGAAATTAAATTTTTTTAAATTTATTTTTACTATCAAAGCGTAACCCTTCGTCACGAGTGATCCGTATGACATTAGTTGTGTCTTACTTTTATAACTTAACGCGTATGTTAGGTGTCTTTAACCGGAAGAACAATGTTTAAGAGGATTTTAATCACAAATAATAAAACAGCAACAGACAGCGTAATTAAAAACACCTAAAAATAAAAATAAAAATAGGAAAGATGTAGAAGGGCATAGAGGGAGTGTGGAAGTATATGACGTAATAGCCCTAGAATCACTTTCACCTATCTTAATTTAGCCACAGAGTACAGTTAACAAGAAACATAAAATAACGTAACAGCAATTAAAGCTCCAAAGGGTTAAAATAACAAAGCGAGTTGGATACACTGATGATATATTTAATTTTGTCATAATTAAATCTATCTTGATATTAAAATTTTATCTAGCTTTATCTACTTTTCCTAATCATATTGACATCCTATACACAAAAACGTTGAACAGTTCCAAAACTATATAAAGTATAAAATTTACACACTGTTTTCGACATATATGCTTGTGAGGACATGTGTTAATAAACACAGTAACGTATACTAGTGGGGACAGTCCCCATACCATTTTTCAGAGTGTAATTGCAAACAAAGGAGTGTAACCACATAAGGTTTATAGCATAGTACAGCTAAGGACCTGAAGTATTGTAACAACCTTTTTTTTGTGGTTGTATTAAAAAGTACATTAATTTAAGGATCGTTCATTTATTTGGCGTAATATTAGAAAAGTTTTTAATTATTAATATGTAGAATTGAGAATGGCAATTTAATTGGCATTTCCTAGAACAAATCTTTTGGGTGTAATATTACATAAATAGTTTTAGTTCCCTTTCTTAAAAAAATTGGATTTATATTTTTATATTCGCGCAAGCGTGAAGATTTTTAGGGGAATACACTTGAGTTATTCTGAAAGCCTTTGTAATTCACTTAATGCTGAATGTTAACAGCAATAAGCATGATTTTTTCATAATTTTTTGATAACATTTTTGGAATTAAGTGAAAGTAATCAAGCAGAAAAGAAGCAACTAGCATTTCAGGTAGGTTAATTAAACTATTTATTAGAATCCACCCTTATATTCATCTACCGATGAGCCAACGGCAGTAGCGATTATTAAAAGGTAATTTTTTATATTAATTAAATTATTTGATCAATTACGAATGGTATCGCTTTTTTATTTAATGTTATAAGTTGGCCCAGTTTTAGTGTTTATACACTTGGAGCCGCTATTAATGTTACAATTTGACGCCTTTTAATAATTGTTGTTATACTTTGGCTTAAGTTAAGTTTATACTTTGGCTTCCGAGAATTTATTATTTTTTTCATAATTTTTTGATAAAATTTCGCAATGTAAGTGGAGCAGAACGGTTAATTGTGGAAGAGAAGCGTAAACTTTTAAGACGACTATTAAATGCAGAAAAGATCAATCCAAATTTATTTGATTCATAGTGCGAAATAAATCAAACAGTAGAATTGGAATTGTTGAAGGAAAAGTTAAATCATATTCAGTCTTCAATTAAACTTTTTAAACATAAGCCCTCAAAATCAGAATATTTTAGACTACACACACGTTTAATTCATATTTTGAAACGCTTAAATTACATTACTTTTGATAATGAATTTTTATATTTACATGATCAATTGTTGACTTTATGTAACGAATCGTTAGAATTAATTGAATTATAAATGAAAATATTGAATTAAATAATGATGTTTCAAATTTAGATACTTCTAATATTTCGATGTCACCTAATGACCCTGTTAATACTTCAGTTAATATTCCTACAGAAGATTTTTCCAAGTTAATAGATAACTTACAAATTTCTAAAGGTTCTGTTCCTGTATATAAATTAAATTTAAAGTTTAATGGTAGTGAGAAAGAAGTTTTTACTTTTATTCAAAGATGTGAGGAGCTAATGATTGCTCGAAATATTTCTAGGAAGGAGATGCTTTTATCAGGTGTTGATTTATTTGCAGGGAAAGGTTTAGTTTGGTATAGGGTAATTAAACCGTTTCTACATACTTGGGATGATCTTATTACTAAATTAAAGAGTGACTTTTTACCGGAAGGACATGACGAAGTTTTGTTAGATGATATTAAAAATCGTAAACAGGCTTTTGATGAAACTCCAACTCTTTTTATTTCTGAAATGGTTAATTTATTTTCTCAATTAGAGATTCCTCCTTCGGAAGGTGAACAATTAAGGATTATAATGAAAAATTTACAACCTTGGTTTGCTACTCAATTAGCCCTTGTTAGTGTAAATGATATTTTTCATTTAGTAGAGTGGTGTAAAAAATTACAAGTGAAAGCTCAGAATTCTAACTTCAAATTTAATTCTTATTCAGATTCACAAAGACAATCTGATTATAAGCCTTCTTCGGCAGTGAAACAAAATATTAAACCTAAAGTCCATTTTTCAGGTATTAAACCAAAAAATATGAATTCTACTTTTACTGCTACAAGAATTAATACAGCTAAGTTTTCAACAACATGCTTTAAATGTAGACAGTTGGGTCATACCTTTCACACCTGTGATAAGGGTGATGATAGAATCTTTTGTTTTAGATGTGGTTATTCCAATGTTACTTTTTCTAATTGTCCGAGGTGTAAATTTTCAAAAAACTGGTAAAAGGAAAGTGTTCCGTTAGTCGACACATTTCTTATGATTTTTCAGAGGCTGACAAGCATGTTTTTAACGAATGGTTGATTACTGTTAAGGAATTTTTTGGAACCTCAAAAAATTGTTCTAAACTTGTTGAGAAGAATGATGATGTTAGATTTTTTATTAATGTTAGGATTTTTAATGAGAATTTTATTGCTTTATTAGATAGTGGAGCTACCGTAACAATTTTAGGTAAGCCTGCTTTGTATTTGATTGATAAATATGATTTAAAATTAAATAGGAATTCGCCTTTTTCATCATTGGTTATTGCTGATGGTTCTTCACAATCCATTTTGGGGAGTGTTGATTTATCTTTGACTATTAATGGTATTACTAAAACTATTTCTGTTATTGTTTCTGAATTTATTACTACTGCAATTACTTTGGTGGTAAGTTATTTTCTTTCTCATTATATTTGAAACTAAAGCCTTTGCTTTGTTAGGCACTTTTTACTTTTTAAGTACTTACTTTTTAAGTACTTACTTTTCAAGTATGCACTTTTATTTTTTTATTAAGTACTTTTTTACGTACTTATTTTTTTAAGTACGCACCTTTTTAATCACTTAATTTGTATACTTAATAATCTTTAATGGCACGTATAAGTCAATATTTAACTGTACTATTATTTTAAATGGCAAGTTTTACTTGAGTTACCTTTACAACGCAAGTTCTACATTCTTTTACAAATAAATTTGGCGAATTAAACTTCAAGGAAATTAAATATTTTAAGGATAACTAAGCAAGACATTGACCTCACCATATGAACCATTCTGCTTCATAGTATCTGTCACAGTGTATGTACAGAACCGTTAAAAGGTAAAGTTTTTTTATATAATTTAGTTTATGACTTCTGAATTTTTTTTCTTTTTCAAACATATATTAAATAAACTTATGTATAACTTGTTATTTTATTTTCATTTGTGTTAATTGTTTATAGTATTCAATAGCTAGGTTTTGTTGTTCCTAGATAGAAAGACAACATGGCACTCGAGAATTTATTATCTTTTTCATAATTTTTTGATAACATTTTTGGAATTAAGTGAAAATAATCAAGCAGAAAAGAAGCAACTAGCATTTCAGGTAGGTTAATTAAACTATTTATTAGAATCCACCCTTATATTCATCTACCGATGAGCCAACGGCAGTAGCGATTATTAAAAGGTAATTTTTTATATTAATTAAATTATTTGATCAATTACGAATGGTACACTACATCATCGCTTTTTTATTTAATGTTATAAGTTGGCCCAGTTTTAGTGTTTATACACTTGGAGCCGCTATTAATGTTACAATTTGACGCCTTTTAATAATTGTTATTATACTTTGGCTTAAGTTAAGGTTATAGTATCTTATAGTATTGGCGGTTGAAATGTCCCCACAACTTATGTAAATAGCCCACGTCCCCACAGCTTACGCAAGACGTGTATGTGTGTGTGTGTGTGTGTGCGTGTGCGTGTGCGTGTGCGTGTGCGTGTGTGCGTGTCGTGTGCGTGTGTGTGCGTGTGCGTGTGGTGTGCGTGTGCGTGCGTGTGCGTGTCGTGTGCGTGTGTGCGTGTCGTGCGTGTGCGTGTGTGCGTGTGCGTGTGCGTGTGCGTGTGGTGTGTCGTGTGGTGCGTGTCGTGTGCGTGTCGTGTGCGTGTGCGTGTGCGTGTGCGTGTGCGTGGCGTGGTGCGCGTGGCGTGGCGGTGCGCGCGGTGCTGTGTCCGTGTCCGTGTCCGTGTCCGTGTCCGTGCGTGCGCGTGCGCGTGCGCGTGGAGAGGGGAGAGGTGGAAAGGGGGAAGTGGGAGAGGGGGAGAAGGAGAGATGGAGAGAGAGAGAGAGAGCGAGAGAGCGACAGAGAGAGCGAGAGAGAGAGAGAGAGAGAGGGCGAGGGATTGAGAGGGAGTGAGGGAGAGAGAGAGAGAGACACGGTATTTTTTTAACGCACTCAAACCTATACATCGGTCACGATGTTAGTGATCTATTTATAACGTACCCTAGTAAGGCTTTGTTTTAAAGAGTTTCATTTCAGTTTGTTGAAGTTGAATTATTTGCCTGCGAGCTGATTTCTCTTTTATATCTGCTTTATTACAATGTGACTTATATATTTTGTGCTTTAGTTCTCACTAAACAATTGGGTAATTTTTAAATTCCTTGCCTGTTTTCTTTTGGTCCTCGCATTTATCTTATTACCTGAGCAATTTTACTGTTGTTGTATTTTATATGTACCGTGATTTGCTGTATTATTTTATGTGCTTATTTATTTAAAGGCCGACATGATTGGTTTTTAAAAACGGCCACATGTGATGATTTTTATTTTGATTATTTATGACTAAATTGTGAGTGTGACTATATGTGTTTTTTTTATTATTGTGTTTCTGTGTAACTCAACTACTTTTTATTCCTTTTCTCTTAATGTTATAATTTTGTACGCACTTTAACCTGATTTAACGGTGTTTTGTTATATATTTAACCCTTTAATTTTTTTTTGTGTTATTTGATTTATTAATGTACCTGCGCAATTGCTTATTTATGAATAAAGTGGGTTTTATTGGTGGTTCTTTCCCACAATAGTAGATTAACGGGCTGAACCACCGGTGCGCCAAGTTCGTTGATTTTAATTTTAGTAGTTTAATTTTTTTTTACCTGCCCACATGATGCAACAAGTACCTCATCCAGACTATTTGATTTAGATAGCATAACGTCCCTAACACTAGACGGTCACTTCGTTTGATCAGGTTTGAGGTTTGCGAGTAATTAAATATCAGACCTGTAAATAAATGCTAATGTATTAATTATTGCCCGGAAAGTCAAAGTAAGGCAGGCAATTAGTTTGAGAAATAGTGACATTATTGTCAGTCAAGTCAAGATAAATCACTTAGCGATTGTTTAGTTCTTGAATTTGCATTATCGCAAATCAGTATAAACTACTCTTTTCAAGATAGGGTACCTTGGGGACGCTACAATTGTAAAGCTTTACATCGACGACTAGAAGCTGAGAAAAAAGTAACAGCTTCTTTAACGTATTCCGCTGCACACACCCCTCCCAATTCAAAGAGTGTGCTGCGCAAAGAATATAGTAAGCAAGTAGATTACGTTTCATAATGCGAGCTTGCAAGCGGGTGTATACCCCTGACATGTTATAAGCATTATCATACGATTAACTACCACAATTTATTAATTCTATGTTAAGATTCTCCAATTTTGATAATAACGCATTTGCTATTTGTTCTGATTTATGATCCACGTTCGGCAAAAAACCAGGAACCGCTCCACAGGTTTTCCGTATATCTGAACATATCGTACAATAATGGATAATTGGTCGATGTGGCCAATGTCAGGTGTAGAGTCGACAATAATGCTGTAATATTTTGAATTAAGAATTTCTCGAATTATGTAATTTAAAACTTCTCGTGACATCAATTCAATAAATTCGTTACAGATTAGTTTTTATGAAGGAATAAGTTCAAAAGTAAATATGTAATTATTTATTGTTAATATGTAATTATTATTAATTTTATTAAATACACAAATAAAAAGTTTACCTCGAATAGGATTTGAATTTACGACTTGTACTTTACTAGAGTAAACTTTTTATTGATGTATTTAATAAAATTAATAATAATTTTTAACTACATATTCACTTTTGAACTTATTCATTAATAACAAAACTTATAATAATTTAATGTTAGTCAAGTTGCTTTGGTATGAGTGAATCCTTGTGATATTGCAGGATCTCATTCCATTAATATAAGTAATTTAGTTCTAATCTCATTATATTTAGAATTTCCTTCAGTTCTACATACATAAAGATAAAATTTATATCGATTGGGGCTTTAATCTCGATAGCTCAATTGGTTAGCGCAGTTCTCTAGCAAAGTACAGGTCGTAGGTTCAAATTCTACTCGAGGTAAACCTTTTATTTATGTATTTAATACAATTAATAATAATTTTTCATTACAGATTGTTGACGGTAAATAAGACGTTTTGCTACTGCCAGGGTGTCCACATTCTGATGTGTGTTTTGCTAAAAAGGGGTCGAATTCTGACATAAGTTCTAAACACATCATGTAATTTCCATTTTTCAGGCCCCAAACTTTTCTACGCTTCCCTTAAAAGCTAAACCTCTCGATGAGAACTTTTTTACTGCAGTAACTACCCTTTGAAACACATGTTTCCAATACTCAGTTTGACTTTCGATTTGTTCACAAAGTGAGTCTGTTCTGTCCGTACCAGCACTATTTTCTCTATGTAATAATAAAATTTGACATTTGGAGTGTTCACGAGATACTTCGTGAAGATTTAATATTCTATTTACATTGCTCCAGTCATTGTACCTTCTGTTGCAATTTTTGAAGTTCCACCAAAAAGACGGCATGGGACACAAAATAACTTTTGTTTCGAAGAGTATGTTAAAATTTTTCGTAACTGTTCTTTATCGTTTTTAATTTTCGACGAACACACTTTTATTCAGGGAACGCTGAACTATAACTTTAGGATTGCTTGCTACAACAGTTTTGGTTATCGTTACTGAAAAATCATCGAACATGTGCTGACTGATTTCTTGGGCTAATCAATAGTCAATGCACTTTCAGTTGAAACATGCACATTTAAAACAGCGTCAGTGTCATCATTGTCTAAAATAGTTCAAATGCTAGTAACATCGGGTATTTCGGGCATATACAAAGTTTGTTCAGATTAAGGTTTGGCAGGCGCTTGTAAACTGAAATAGTGTTCTAGTCTTTTAGTTTTATGCAAAACATTTTCTTGTTGTTTGCGTTTTTCATCAGCAAGTTTTTTATACTGCGCACCACTTGATTTTTTCCGATGCACTCATTATTGAATTTAAAAATCAAAAAACCAAAATAGTGTTACGTTTTATGTTCAGTGCTGCACGACGACTAAATTCGCAATGAATCATGTCTGGATCGGTTCCTTTTTAAATATAAACACGCACAGATGGGATAATCTAGGAGTATTCTAGATGCAAAGTGACTCATCGCTTGACGACTGAAGAGACGATAACAGCACGCTTTGATGTTTACCGCGTTGATTATTTTTAGCGTATAGGTAGTTTCCTATCGTGTATGTAGGTGCATTCCAATAGTGATAAAAATTGTAAGCGTACAAGGCAACGAACTGTACAACGTACAACTGAAATCAGAATCCGGATTATAATATAACTACTGAGTCAAAATAAAAATAAATCTTTGCCTGCAGAAGCTTAATGTGTTAGGACTAATAAAATAAGAATATTAACTATCCAGGGTACCTCCTCAACACATCGTCTCAATGCAAACTTGCATCAGTCTCAAGTCAGTTGTTTGGTTGGACGCTTTTCATGTCTGCAACCAAACCTAAACAACAGCTCAAACATTTTAGTTGGTAATGAATACATTCATAACACAATCAATGTAGCATAAAACATGAGTACAGTACTGGCCGCCGTGTTTTAAACATAAACCAAATGTATTTCAATTCAATAACATTGTCAGATGGTTTTGGGAAGGTTTATACGTGTGTGTATCCTGTAATATGTTTAAAGTGTTAGAAAATGGTACTATAAAGATAAAAAGTTAACAAGATTTTGATTTAAAGTTTTATTTACAACAACTAATTTTAAGTGATTTAAATTTCTTTGTCATCTGTAAATTTTGGCGCCCCCTAAAACTTAACGCTTTACGCACATGCTTAATGCGTAAATACCGCACTGCTCGTGGAATTAGTATCTGATGATGGACGACCTTTCAATTCTGATCGGTTCATAAAATTTTGTCAAAGTAACGTTATTAAACCAATTAAAGCCTACCGTATCATCCAAAAGTAATGGTCTAACATAAAAAGTGCCCAAACAGTTAAAAAGGTTTAGATAGATCATTATTTTTTGAAAAGGGGAAAGAGATTGGTAGAAACGCAATACTTGGTAAATTAGCCGCAATACTTACACGCCATCCACAATAATAGGTTTTGCTCCATCTCAGACTATATTTAAAATTAAACCAAGAACTAGATATGATTTGATTAAACTAATTTTTCAAAATGTAAACTTAGAACTGAATGAAAGTAGTTGTAAGAAAACAAAATTGTATTCTCTTAATTATAAGGTATATACAAAAAATATACAAATGAAAGTTTGAGAAAATGGTAGAATTGTAAAAGTGTTTAGTTACAGTACATATTTAGTGCAACTAGGAGGTAGTGTAAAAATTGTTCATGCTGACGACGTTCGTTCAAATACATCAAAGAACATTATAGTGCAACCATCTGGAACTGTTATTCCAATGTAAGTGCTAGATATAGAAAGTATAGAAACGCAGCATGTGACACAGACGCCTATGAAACCATCTAACAGTGACATATTTCAATTTGATACGATACATTAGTAACTACCTCACATACCCTGTTATATCTAAAGGCACAAAGGAATCGCCTGATAAATCTGAAACTATTATTCATAATACTCCCAAAAATAATCAAAACAAACTAACACGGTTTGGCAGGTTAATAAAGCTGCGTACAAAACTTGATTTTTAAATACTTTTAATGGAGCGGACGAAATAATGTAGACAAAACTAGTGATAGTATCTGTAAGTTGGTATTAAGTTTTAGTTCTTATAGGTAATGTTATACAGCTTTTGTGCTTTTGTGGTCTGTTACATTAATTAAAGCGAAGATATAAAATATTGTTTTTGTTGGAAATACATAGCATCACTAAGAGTGTGCACACACTATTTTGCAGGG
This sequence comes from Vesta saturnalis, assembly GCA_036346205.1. NCBI lineage: Eukaryota > Metazoa > Arthropoda > Insecta > Coleoptera > Lampyridae > Vesta > Vesta saturnalis. The sequence continues at coordinate 133,855 of JARFJB010000183.1, forward strand.
AGCATTATTATAGCAGAACTTTCACCAGTGCAAATATATTGGGAAGTGCTATCCGTCTGTTGAGCCTATTATGCCATCCTTCTACAGAATTTGTAGTCCGATGGCGTGCTCCAATGGTAAATCCATATTCGGCGAGAATTATCAATCCATTAATCAATAAAATAATCGTTGAATTTAACAATGGTTCCGTCGGTAGGGGAGTTTTATATTATACAAAGCCAACTCCCTCGTTTTTCTTGTACAAGTTTATTAGGCCTAAATCTTACACCTTACGCTAAATAGCTTGTTTAAAATTAACACTACATCCTTTGATAACTGTAGCCGTAAAAACATCTAGCCAATCAGTGACCTCCATGCACTGCCAATACAAGAATTCTATCTTCCATACTATAATGATATACTATTTCATGAACTGTGGAACCTCTATGTGTTCTAGGTTTTTTCGGAATCAAGCTGTTGCTTAGCGATTTATGTCGCTCAGTGTTTCACTAATGTAAACTGTAGGGTATTTGTAATGAAATCCAGGGCTGTATCCCTAGCAACTATTACCTTGTGACCATATATCTACAAAATAAGTCTTTTTTGGCATTATATATACATTTACCAATTTCATTTTTTGCATTATCTGAAACACAGTGGTTTTTCTCATAAATACATCGACAAATAATTTTATGTTTTTTGAAGTTGAACTTGTATCCAGAATAAAAGATAACGGGTTTTCCACATTTTGATTCTATCGCTTCTATCACAAATGTTCTTATCGTACATACAAAAAATGCACAATAGTTTTTCAATAACTTTGCTGCGCTTACACGATTTCCGGAAAACTAACTTATTTCCGTAATGTACATGTATTTATATCATCCTTATATTGATGGAGTGGGAAATATATATTTACATTTAGTTGAACAATTAGTAGGGTACTTTTGTAATCATACCTACAATAAACAAGTAATAGTACATTATCTTATGTACAATGCTATTTTAGAATAATTAGATTACGGAAACAGGTAATTAAGACAAAGAGATAAGATTATCTTCATATGAATCTCCAGTAACAACTCAATTGGACAATGCAATTTTAAAATTTAATAAGGAAATAGGTAATTAAGTTAATGGTATGTTGATTGAAATGAAGTCAGTTTAGATTTAAATCTTGATAAAGGTGTGATTGGCGGTGAATTTATATTGACCCTATATTTATTTTAATGCAAAAAAAAAAGATTTTTTAAATTCTTGATAGTGGTTGTATTCTTTTATGTTATTTGTATTAGTTTTTATGGAATTTAAATCAACGAAAATATTCAATCCCGTGAACTTTCTACATGTAGTTGAACAATGATATAGGTGTAAATACTGTACTTTTACGCACGAAATGGGATTTAAGAAAAGGACATATTTTGTGAACGCCCGAAAGGGGAAAATTTCAAATAAAATTTTTCGATGCTCGAAAAGGGAACATACGAAACGTGAACATACCAATTTAAGGTGTTATTTTGGAAAGTAATAAAGCAAAAATTATGACGTATTGTTACAGGTTATACGATCATCTTTCCACCTTTATAATACGTCCTTAGTAACCCACCACTATATGATAAAATTTACAGGATGTTTGGATAGATTTATAGTAACATTTCTTCAAACACATTCTCAGTTGCAAATTTAAATAAATGGTACAAGAACAAGGACAAGGATTTGGAAAATGAAAGATATCTTAAGAATAGCTAGTTGGAATATTAAAACATGGAACAGTAAGGATCAAGAAATTATACTAGAAGCTGCAACACATAAATTGAATATCTGTGCTTTGTCTGAAACTAAGAAAAAGGGACAAGGTATGTCTAGGTATAATAATTATATATTGACCTACTGTGGAGTTAAGAAGAGCGCAATAGCACGTTCGGGTGTAGGACAGCTGATACCCGAAAAATTCGAGCTCAATATCGGCAAAATAAAATACATTAATGACAGAATATTAATAGCTACATTAAAGTTCAAAGAGCAATTTTTACGTATAATGTCTATATACGCACCCGACACAAGTAGACCTAAAATAGAAACAGAAGAATTCTACGATTTGTTGCAAGAAGAGATTGATGTAATACCAAACAAAGACACAATATTTATATTGGGCGACGCAAATGCTAAAATAGGTGATGAGGCTGTAGATGGAGTGAAACAAAGATTTAATGAGGGAGAACTAAACGAACACGGTATAAGGCTCATAGAATTCTGTTTAGGTAACCAATTAGCACTTAATAACACCTTTTTCACCACTGAAATACAAGTACACCTGGTACAATACGAAATCAATGATCGATTATATAACATCAAATAGAAATGTTAAGCCAACAAACATTCTAGATATAAGAAGTCTCACTCAACATAGGATCCGATCACAACATGGTCCTTTGCAAACTTCGCATGAAAGTCACATTAGAGAAGAAGAAGACACCGGTTTGTATTGAAAAGTTAAAGATTGAGTCATTAGAACAAAGCAGTACAAGTAGTATCAAACCACACTAGAACAAAAAATACATATAAATTTTATACATAACAGATGATAGAGTTGACAATGCCTCGCAGAAGATAAAAGATAACATGAATACAGTTGGATCGGAAGTGTTAGGAGAAAGAAAGATAAACATACATGTAACACATAATGCTAAACTTTGGTTTACAAATAAGGTAAAATAACTAGCAGCACGGAAAAAACAATCTTAGATACAGTACAGATCTACAACGTTGGAAGTGTATAGAGGTAAGAAACAAAGTGAATACAAGAATAAGGGAAATAAAGAAAGATGTCTGGCAAAATTTCACACAGAACATGGACATATTTATGGCGCACAAAAGAAAACATGGAAATTGATAAGAGGGCGAAACAAAGAAGTTAATTAATACAGAGAAATTAGGGTAATACGTAAAGAAGAGTGGACAGAGCACTTTTAGAAGCTATATAACAATGATGTTAGTGAAAAAGAACTAGATATCCAAGAGCCTACTCAAAGTGTGACCATATGCGAATCATAGGTGGAACAGGCCGTAAAGAAACTTAAAAATAGAAAAACAGTTAATCAGGACAGTATTTGTAATAAGCGAATTAAATATGGAGGAAAGAAGCTAGCAAGTGAAACCACAAAACAGTTTCAAAACGTAATGGACAGTACGTGTATTCCATCAGGCTGGTTGAGAGGCGACAAAGGAATCCTAACAACTATCGAGGAATCACATTTTAATAATAATAATAATAGTATTTATTACTCAACAGATAAGCATATCCAGTAACAGAGTAAATTAATAATGCATTAACGTAAGACCATTTAATAATTAATACCATTATCAAAATGGTGACACATAGTCACATTACAAACGCATAGGGTAAATATGTATATATATATATATATATATATATATATATATATATATATATATATATATATATATATATATATATATATATATATATATATATATATATATACCCATACACATACATACATACAGATACACATATACAGTACATAAATACATACATATCGCAAGCTATATCAGCGACATCACAATTATCACATTTAAACCAACCACTTCAATAACAAAGTTATCCTATTACAAAGTATGCTAGAGTTAAGCATGTTATGAAACATAATTCACAGTAAGGACATCAAAAAGCAAACACTCCAAAAAATTTGGGACTAATTAAATTCAATTTACATTATTTGCAGATATGTTCAATAATAACTTTTTTGTACATTCTTTGGCTGAGCTAAAACATCCACATCATTTATCTGTTTATTGTGGTCCTCTAATATAGAATTCATTGAAGACATCTTAAAATGGGTGGTTCTTGGTATTTTTAGGAAGAATGTAGCGTAAAACGAGTTCCAACAGTAGGTACCTAAACGTAACTAATTCTAGCAAATTTGAGTCATCAATTAATCCATTTAACAGTTTATAGAGAAACATTTGGGCGCTACACTTCCTACGATCACCCAAAGTTCTAAAATTAAATTTTGCAACTAATTCAGCATATGAGACGAATTTGGGGTATTGTTTTTCTTTTATATAAAATAGCAATTGAAGAAATCTAAACTGAACCCTCTCAATAACTAATTGGTATTTTGTGCAATATGGCGACCAAACAAAAGAACAATATTCCAATTTACTGAGAACGGATGATTTGTAAAGGGTTTGAAATGGAATTGATGTTTTAAAGACTCTACAATTGCGGTAGATAAATCCCATTAACTGCATAGATTCCTTGCAAATGTTTTTAATATGATAGACATAAGTCAATTTAGAATAAAATGTGATACCCAGGTCTTTAATTACAGATACCCTTTGTAATACACTTCCACTCATCAAATAATTGAATACAACCGGGTTGGTTTTTCTAGTGAAGGATAATACCTTGCATTTATTAATATTAAAATACAATTTGTTCACTTTCGTCCAGTTCACAAGCTCGTCAATATCATGTTGTAAGTTGATACAGTCATTGCTATTTTGTATAACAGAAAAAAGTTTTAAATCATCCGCATAAAGTAGAAACTTGCTGCTTAATACGCAATCAGTGATGTCATTAATAAATAACAAAAAAATGAGGGGTCCTAAGTTGCTGCCCTGGGGCACTCCTGACGTAGCAACAAACGAATAGGACTGATAATTATTACAACAAACAAACATATATCTATCTCTTAAATAGTCCTTTAGTAAGTACAACAGGGGTTCATGAAACCCAAAACTCTTTAATTTAGATATGAGTATGTCGTGGTCTACCTTATCAAATGCTTTCGAGAAGTCTGTGTATACAACGTCGACCTGAGATTTATTTTCTAGTGCATTTGTAACAAAGTTACTGAAGTTGAACAAATTAGTACCTGTAGAACGTTTAGGCATGAATCCATGTTGAAATGTAGAAATTTTGTAATGAACATTCATAAAAATTTTTTCATACAAAATGGACTCAAATATTTTAGTCGGTGTACATAAGATAGCAATAAGTCTGTAATTAGGGATTGAATCTTTAGGGCCGTTTTTATGTACGGGTACTACCCGGGAGGTTTTCCATAGTGTAGGAAATTTAGATTTGGAAATACATAAATTATATATGTCTGACAGAGGTTTGGCAAATATGTACATGCAGTCCTTAAAAATGTAACCTGGTATTCCATCTACACCAGTCGAAGACCTTTTTAATTTTTTTAAGTTCCTTATTACATCACCAGGTGAAATTTGTATTTTTATAAACACAGACGAGGTGTGGACATCCGTATAGCTTGAAGAGGTCATACTCGATGAAGGATCAAACACCGACCTATAGTAATCAGCGAATGCATTAGCCATATCCTGGCCCGAAGTGAGTAAGGCGTCACCTAGCTTCATACATGCTGGTATGGATGAGGTACCCCTTTTGGAGTTTACAAATTTGAAAAAATGTCTAGAATCCTTTTTAATACTGTTTTCACATCTACTTAGATATAAAGTGTACGCTGTTGATATTTCTTTCTTTAAAGAAGTCCTAATAGACTGGTATAACCTTCGTACCGACGGACTTTTTGTTCTTACATATCTACGTCTATGTTTTTCTTTTATTCTAAGGTTCTTGATGATAGACCTATTGAACCATACGGGATACTTACAACTTGTGGTGTTTTTAGGCACATACACTTGAATTATATTATTTAGCTTATTATAAAATTGATTTAATACCGTGTCTACATCAGTATCGCCTGTTATGTCCCAATTTTCTAGCGCAATTCTATCATATAATTCACAGAGGTTTGCTTTATTAAAATTAAATTTTTTAACAAGATTTATAGGACAATTCGTAACGAAAGAATTAACAATTTTAAGACATATAGGCGGGTGGTGAGTATCAACAATAAAGATAGGATCTAATACACGTACGACATTACAGCATAAGTTTGAAAATACCAAGTCAAGACAATAGCCATTTTTATTGCTAATAAAATTTTGTTGAGTTAAGTTAAAGAAATTCACGCAGTTTTGCAAATCGTCGATTATACTAGTTGTAGGGGAGAGTTGCCGAGGGTAGTAGTGACTGATATTGAAATCTCCTATGATTAAAACATTACTATTATAAAATAGAAAACATTTTCATTTCATTTGTTAGAGTAATATACGCATCCAGTGGTAGCCGTGGCGGTATATACACCAACAATATAAGTAACGATTTAAAATTTTGACTCGTGACTTTTAATACCAAAAAGTCAATATTAGGATTTATATTGTTGAGAGGTATTTCTTGTACAATTAAACTATTTCTACAGATTCCCAAGACACCGCCTCCCTTCTTTTTGTAATTGAGAGATCTGTCACTTCTAAAAATGTTATAACACGGGGCATTTAATTCATTACTATCAGTATTAGCTTGTAACCAGGTCTCGGTGATCAAAATAATGTCGTATTCTTTTGAACATAGCGATAAATATAGAGAATTTAGCTTACTATTAATTCCCCTAGCATTTTGATAATATATGTTTATATTATTCCAACCAACATTCTGGTCACAAGACTCGCCACTAAAAACAATTATTAAAAGACGTAGAAGGTAGTGATGAGGATAATGATGGCATCGTAACATTCGAAGCAAAATGTACGTATTTTAAACCAGCCATAGTTACCTCGTTCGACATTACAGAATTTTCAAGTGGAATATTAATTAAGTTAGACTTGTTATGAAACTTGCTAAGATATACTGAATTATCTCGAATTGTTTGAAACACATGACTTAATAATTTATATTTTCCCGTTTTATGCAGGTGAAGTCCATGTCCGGTGAACAGGTTCACGTCCACAACTGAATTAATGTCAATGTATATTATATTGTTATTGTTATTCTTCACACACGAGTTATACATTTCTAAATTTAATTGGTAAACATGTTTGTTGTAGTTATGTTTATGACGCCAAAAGGGGACCGATATTAGGATCACGTTAGTACGCTTTGATAAAGCATTTAAATTTATTTTGGATGAGTTAGGTATATTTACTTTGGACATCACATTATTTGATCCACCGATAATAATAACGAAATCTTGCTTATCATAACTGCGGGTCATAGATTCTATATTATCTATGACATTCTGCAATAAGGCGTTCGGTTTGAAAATATTACATACCTTGAAATTACATTCAGTGTCAAGGCTACTTAATGTTTCACCAAATCCTCTGGCTTGATTATCACCCAGTACAAGAATCTTTGATTGCTTCTTACTGCTACCGCTTATACGAAGTGTATTTGTATTTGATTTATTTGCAACATTTGGTGTATTGCATGCCCCTGCATATTCAATTACATTAGCATTAATCACATCATCCTTATTTAATTTAACTTTACAATTTTTAATTACGCTATCCTTTTTACGATGTGCCATATGCATTTTAGTTTTATGAACTCGTAACAATTGCAACTGTGTTTCCAGATACTCAATTCTATTTAAAAGTCTAAAATACTTTTTCTTATTCGAAAATCTACTCTTTTTTTGTTCGATGATGGTAGGTTCCACATTGGAGGATGCATTTAAATTTGAATTAACGATGTTCACTTCCTCAGCTCTTGAATCATATTGAAGTATGTAGTCACTATTTAATGCTGTCTCTAATTGATTAATTAGATTTGATTCCCACAGGGGCTACATTTAGTTTAATTAATTCTGATTTAATTGTTTTCACATTTAATGCCTTAATCTTAACTTTCCTTGCAGTAGTATCCAATATGAGTATAATTTTATCTAACCTAATGTCTGGTACTACGATTAGATAATCGTCACGAAGAATTCAAATCACACAACACAAATATAATCACAAGTACACTAATCAAAGTACTTTGCACCACTTTATTTGTAAATGATTTAATTAATTTATTATTAGTTGAAAGAATAGATCACGTCGTAGTCGCACAACACAGTTTTAGTAAGATGAAGGGTATTTGATTAAGCCACACATGTAAACTATTCACCGACATACTAAAAGATATCTTAAATGACTACATCACGATTAGTGAGGAACAACAAAGCTTTCGGAAAAAACAGGTCGACAACAGATGTGATATGTATCATAAGACAAATAAAAAGAAAGCACTAGAAGAATTCAATAAGCCAGCATACATGTGTTTTATTGATATGACGATGGCTTTTGATAGGGTGCAACTCAAAGATATAGAAATATTGAAACCCAATAACAAACCTCATAACATCATGGCAAACAAAAACGACACAAGAGTAAGAGTATACAAAGAACTCCAAATTACACAATGGATTACACAGGGAGATATCCTTAGTCCATTACTGTTTAATATAATCATGAATGAGATCATAGAAAAAGGTTAAAGCCGTTGGGAGAGGTTATGGAATGGGAAGTAACAGTATAAAGCTGGTAAGCTTCGCAGACGACATAGTAATAATATCAAAAGGGGAAAACGACTTTCAAAATTGCTATATAAATTTAACAGTATTGACACAGAATACATTATGGAAGTAAATATAGAGAAAACAATAGCTCTCACTAGATGTAAACAACCACCACAGTGTAAATTGTCATTAAATGGCCTGATCATAGAACAAGTTATACAATTTAAGTATCTAGACGTAGAGATAGCTACTTGGACATAGAAGTACTAAAACAAACGACAAAAGCAACAGCGATTTCTGGATGCCTACAAGATATAATGGCGGCATAAATATATGAAAGTATAAGAAAAAGTAAAAGTATATAGATGTAAGAGATGTATGTAAAACAGAAGACGTAGTCACATGGGGGCGAAACAGAAGACAAAAATGGAAACAGCATGTAGGCAGGATGAAAGATCAACGTATAACAAAAATATGTATGACGCAAAAACCATATGGACAAAGATTGCCAGGCTGGACAAATGAACCGGTCCTACACTGGAAGAGAAAAAAAAGACAAAGAAGAAGATTTTGGTGTGAATTTGACAAGCTTTGAAGTTAAATAACTGGTTGTAGCCATTTTGTGGTTAAAAAGAAATTGGAATATGGATTTTATTTAGTACTACCTCTTTAAAGAAATTAAGCTTATAATACCAACCCATCTAAAAGAAATTTTCTCTAATAAATGACATTACTTGATGGGAAAATTGTATCAATTGTAATGTGCGCACAATACACACAGAAAACAGTAGAGTTTGAGTTACAATGCATAGTTTGTAATATTTGATTCAATTCTTACAATGAGTATAAACCTATCATTGAAGGAGGATTTTTTTTAATTATACTTCTGATTAAATATTACGGAGTTTGTGGATGTTACAAATTTTTAACGGTCAAATTTTGAGTGAAAATTGAACATTATCCGTTTCAGAAAATAATATTTTCATCACCAAAATCATCCACGTCAGTCACATTCACTCTCTGAAGGTGGAAATATTGCCAACACGATTTGACTATTTATTTAAATAACATAAATGAGAAATAGTTACTTAACTTCTGATTTCGAACTTCACTATAGGTGCAAATGATCAAAAACTTTGATGTTTGATGTTTTTGGAAACCTCCCTACTTGATCTAAAATATTTTAAGCGCACTTTTAGTTAGTAAAATCTAGTAGACCATGACAATTAAAACTGGCATTTTATGTGCAAACAAAATGCAAACTGTTATTACGAAAATTTGTTGGGAACATGAAAGTATGATTATATGGAAAAAATCACAAATATGGGATTGGTTTGTATCTTACATTGTAACTATTGGAGAAGTAGTACGGTATTATGCATTTTTACAAAGTGATCCAAGATCTGGCAACTTTGCACGTATCCGTAAGATTATACACCCCAAAGAACTTTTTTTAAAAACAATTTCCCTTATCACTAACCAAGAATGTGACGTAAGTTTCTTCCTCATAAGGTAAATTTTTCTTACGTCTCTGAGTATCAGAGAAAGCAGCCGACAATTCTAAATTTACCCATAGATGTAACAGTTTACATACCATAATTCGTGAAGAAACTGGTGGTTCTGGAGACATTGAATAAAAACTTCACCTTCAGATGGCTGTAGTGGCCTTAGGAAGTCGATGTGGCCCAATGCTGATGTAAACTTTTTTATCAGATGTACAACTTTGCTTCAGCGGTTTATTTATAGAAATGAAAATTTTATTTAAAAAACTAGTAATACTACGATTCAAAGTACTATCCATCGTTGGTCACTACTTTCCTCCATCTTTTAGGCAGCGTACGAATTCCGAGTGAAAAAACTCATCATCTTTTGAGATGATCCACGTAAATGTTTCACTTCCTCATAAAACCGGAAGTGGTGGTCACGAGGCCGTATGCCATTGATCGAAACAAGTGATAGTAGTGATATAGGGCCGGTTCTGGACCAGTTCAAGGTGACTAGCCCTATGGTGGTGAGAAATCAAACCTCTTGGAGCTCTTCAAGGTCAAACTTTTGGAGGAAAATTTAAATTTTTGAAGCTCTTCAAGTTCGAAATGTCAAGGTCAAAATTTAAAGCTAAAAATAGGAGTTGAAAGATCATCATATTGCAATTCTTAGAAATCTAAAAATAGAATCAGTTCATGGAACTAGAAGTTTTTGTCTAGTTTAGTGGTTTCAAGGATGCCGATTAACAATAGAAGGGTTTCTTGGTATGCACGATTCAGTCAACTTTTTATTAGCAGAAATGACGAAAGTAGTACGCATGATAAGAAGAGAAAGTAAAGAAAAAGTATTAAGTACTGAGGAGAGAAAGAAGAATCTGGAGGAATTAATAAATAAAATAAAACAATTAAAACTAGATTTAGGGCTGTATGAAATGAATATAAAAGTGAAGCAGCTTCGAGTTTAACAATAAAAAAAGATTTTTATATGTTTTATATCTATACGATGTAATTTTGAAATTCATTGTACGTAGAATGACTTTAAAACAAATATTATGGAATGATACGCAATTGTGACATTTGTATTTGTATTTGTATTTATATGTACTAATGAACGAAGTTTGTAAAAAAACCAAATGCTTGTAATTTATAGAAATTATCGTTTGTATTGTGGATATTAATGGTTGGTATTAATTTAATATTATCACAAATTTCATTAAATAAGTAAGTTAACGGATAAACTACGTCTGCAAAAAGCGGCGACTATGGATATATAATACTTTTATTTTAGTTGCTCCTCCAAAAACACAATGATATGAATAACATTTTCGCAAATCTAAAAAGAATTGCAAATGATAATCGATATACAAAAATTGAATAATTGCTATAAATTCGAAAATAATAATTACCATCTAAGCACAATTGAATTAATATAGGTTTTTCAAATTTCGTGTAAAAATTTAATTCATTCACAGAGTAGGTAAATAAAATGAAACAAAACACTTCTCAAATGTCACAGTAATAAAAAATTAATAAATATGCACGCCTGATTACTACATTTCAAAATAATCGACAGCTACACGTTCAAAATTCAGTTTACAGGTCGAAAGGACTATTTTAAGGAACAATTCATTTTATCAGTTCTTATTCTAATAATGCAGAGGAAAGTGAAAAGCGATAACCGCATTTTTAAAGCTTTGTTTACAAATTACAAAAGATTTTATATATTTCGTCAAATACTACAATAAACAAACACACATGGATGTAGACTGAGAAATTTCGGTACAAAGTGCAAGGCAGCACCATCTAAATCTCGGTACAATCGCGTGCTAAAGAAGTCCGGTACTCCAAAACATGGTGATTTACTTCCTAATAGTATACGTAGTATAAATGCGGTCCCTCCAACTGCGGAAAAACAAACACAATGATTAGTTTGCTTACTGAGAAAAATGGTTTGAAATTTAAACATGTATACGTATACTCTAAGCCCTTGAATCAAAACAAGTACAAACTTTTATCGAAAATCTTACTTCCAATGAAGGATACTTTACCTTCAGTGATTGAGCGTAATTGCGCAAAACATTTTTATCATCGATGATATCATAACAATAACACAAGGTCATGCGTAGGCATAATGATGTTGACTGTTTCTGTTTGAGTCAAACTTACAGTAAATTCCGAAGCAATTAATTCGTGATGATGGGAATCGAATTATATTATTTGAGCAAGATGAATTAAACCTAAAACATGTGTATGGGGGTCATAAAATCCTACCATAAGCATGAAATTGTTTCCGGACATGTGTTCAAAGTGCTGGGTAGATCAGTTTGGTTTCATGGTCATAAAGGATGCTGAAATTTATAATGATCGCAATAGGAAAAGGTTTGATGAATATATAATACCTTAAACTGCTTTTAGTAGTTTAGTAGTTACTGACTGTTTAGGTATTAAAAGCCATCTGAGTAAACCGATGTCTGTTTAGTGAACCCGTTTTGCTACAAATGTTTAGTGAATATGTAATACCTTAAACTGTTTCAGCAGTTTAGTAGTTACTGACCCGTTTAGTTATTAACAGCTATGTGTATAGTGTAAACCAGTGCCCATTCAATGACCAAAATTAGCGGGAAACACGATATATATATATATATATATATATATATATATATATATATATATATATATATATATATATATATATATCAATTGCAGAAGAACTATATGAAGATGGATGCATTTAAAAACCAAACAGCCGTTTTGAAACAGTATGAATGAGAGCATTGATGTCTACATTTCATAACTAAAATACCCCTTGACAAATTTGGACGTTCGCATGTCCAGTATCAATTCAAGAAATTAACCCCTCAGTTTAAATTGATTGATGAAAATCAATTAGATATCGAGAATAAAAGACTCAACAATATTACCAATCCCATAGAACCTCAAGATGTCAGCACTAAGCGATACTACTTATCAACAAGGTTCAATTTGGATGGAAACCGTTTGACACAGTTGATGGGCCCGGAAGAAGATGGTGATCCTATAAGTAAAGGACATCTTGATTTTTGTCATTTGCATTTCAGAAAGCTTTTAAAGGAAACTCTAACGCTTATCTAGCGTTTGATCAAAAACTATATCAACTTAAAGAAATTGTGGATAAATTAGTACCATGTTAAAATTAGAACTCGTCAACGCATTGCACAAACCTGCACGAAAAAATGTTAAACAATGGTTAATGGTTTTGATGACCTTTGGCAAGCAGATTTGGCTGAATTTAACACATGCCAAACAAAATAAGGGATATAAGTATATATTAGTGGTTATCGACTGTTTTTCGAAATACTTGTGTATTTAAGGATTAAAAACAAAAACAGGTCAAGAAATTACCAAGACCATACAAACAATCTTCAAAAAAGGACGGAAACCTACCAATTTGCAGACAAATGCAGGAAAATAATTCTATAATGAGCATTTTACTAAACTAATCCATCCTTATGGGTCAATCATTACACCACCTACCGCACAAAGAGGTCTGAAATTGAGGAACGTGTTATTAGAACTATTAAGTGTGATCTATATAAGACATTTAGCCTACAAGGTAAATACAAATGGATTGATATAATTGATATTTTAAAGATGGATTATAACAATCGTAAGCATAGAACAACGGAAATCAAGCCCAAATATGTCGGTAATCATACAAAGCTAGAGGCTTACACTCGCATAAAAAATTCCATAGGAATAGATATTGTGTGGGTGACAGTACGAATCAGTAAATTTAAAAGTATATTCGCTAAAAGATACACCCCCAATTGGTCTAGTGAACTATTTAAGATCTGAAAGTTCGTATTACTAACCCCACTACGTTCATGCTGAAACATGGAAGGAACACCTCTCCTGGGAGGGTTTTGTGAACATAAATGTCAGAAAACAAAGTATCCTGGTAGAGAAAGTGATTCGCTATAAGAATAATAAGTTATTCGTAAAGTGGCGGTGGTTACATGAAAGATCATGTATTAATAAAAACGATATTGTTTTATAAGTAGACCTTCAACTTATTTGTGAAATAAATTACTTATATAGTCATAGGAAGGTTTGTATCAAATGATGTGGCTTTTAGATGAAATAAAACACATAAAAAAATATGAAAATGTCAACTTTCACCATTATCACACAAATAAAATACTTATCTTTTTTGGGTTTCTTTTAATGGTGTATTTTAAATTATACAAGCTAAACGTTTCGATAACACTTACAGTTATCATCGTCAGTAGTAATATCTGTTAAAAATTGTTAAAGATGTTGTAAACTATTTTGTCAAAGTTGAAAAATTAAAACATATACATCAGCCTGCTATTAATATAACAGTTTGAGAAACGTATAAAGCCAACTATAAAATTAAATTTTAGTAAATAATAACTAGCCAATCAGAACACTCTCTACGACGAAAGCTAACAGTGAAAAATGTCAGCCAAAAAACACATTTAACAAAATTTAATCAAGTTATGATGTAAGTGTAAAGTTGTGAAAAACTTCAATTTTAAAATGATAGAAGCATTCACAAATATAAACATGACATCAAATAAATAATCCAGTTAAATCTATCCGTCAAAAAATTGGTGTAATTAAATCTTTAGTAGATCGAGCAAAAACCTGAATTTTTGAAGGATGAATATATAAGTATTTATCAAAATCCTTACAAAATAATGAATATTCACTTACAGATATTAATAATGTTATTACACCTTCTAGGCGTAACCTTAAAGAAAAACCAGTTCTTAATGTTGATACTGCTTTTCTTCCTTTTATAGCTAATGTTATAGATAGAATTGAAAAAATCCTAATTAAATATGACATTAGGACTATTTTTGTACCTACAAGAAAAATTAAAGGACAGTTAAGATCACCTAAAGATGTGTCAAACCCTTTATCGTCTTTCGGAGTGTATAAGTTATTTTGTTCATGTGGAAAGGTATACATCGGAACCACAAAACGTAGCTTTGATACAAGACGTAAAGAACATATGAGATTTTGTAGATTAGGTCAACCAGAAAAGTCTGCTGTGGCTGACCATGCCCTTAATAATCTAAATCATGACATTCAATTTGACAATATGGAAATATTGTCAAGGCAAACTCATTATTATGTTCGTTTACAACGTGAAGCTATTGAATATAATTAATAATTTTAACGACAAGAAGAAAATCTCCGTTTAAATAGGTTTTGGCATCTTATAATTTAAAAAAAGCATAATGATACGCCTTAATTTTGATTTTAATTTTAACTTTTGGTATGTCTAGTTTTTTTTTGCTGTGTTTATCCTAGACCCTGAAGTAAATGCTTTACCATCTATATGTTAAATTACCACAATTTAACATAAGTAGTTGAAATTAAGATTAAAATTAAAAATTACAAAAAACGTTCTACATTATGCTTCTCATTGTTAATAACACTTGCACTTATTGATAAAGATATCTCTTTGTTAGATCTAACTGGATTATTTTATCTGATGTCATGTTTATATTTGTGAATGCTTCTATCATTTTGAAATTGCAAGTTTTTCACAACTTTACACTTACATCACAACTTGATTAAACTTTGTTAAATGTGTTTCTTGGCTGACATTTTTCATTGTTAGCTTTCGCCACAGAGAGTGTTCTGATTTGTCATCTTTAAGGCAGTTTAACAATATTTCATTTTTAATGACCTAGTTATTCTTTACTAAAATTTAGTTTTATAGTTGGCTTTATACGTTTCACAAACTGTTATATTAATAGCAGGCTTATGTTCATGTTTTAATTTTTCAACTTTGACAAAATTGTTTACATCACCAAGTATATTCATATCATCTAAGATTTTTTCTACTTCATTAAAAGTTAATGAATTGTAACCACATTTTCATTAAACCCTTAATTGTATTCTAATTTAATTTTTTTGTCAAATAAGGTCTTCATAATAACTTCATTTTTACACTTTGAATTTATAGCACACAGTTGAAACACTCATCAGGAATAATAATATGTTGTAATATATTCAATACAAGTAAATAGCTTTTAGAGGAGCACTTCTCCTTCAAAAAACGCTTTAGGTACTTTCTGTAGGTTTGATCAGTACTGTACCACACTTCTTCCTTCAATTTATTTTCAATACTACTCATAATGACAACATTGTTTTCTGAAACAGGAGAGGAATTAATAAAATGCTATGTAAAGTTATATCCTCAAGGTCTAGTGTCAGTAAAATTAAAATTTACTAATCGTAAGGAATACGCATTACTTTATTCTGTTTGATTGTAAACACATCGTGTTCCTTGAACCTTATCAGATGTTGATATCGCTTTATTGCGTTACCATCGAACAAAACATATTCATAATAATTTATTGTGATCTGTTTAACGCTTGCTTGGGCAGAACCCTTTGATTTTTTTACAACTTTTTCATCAACAGTGTAAGCATATATTTTTGCATCAACTCCTTTAAACTTTCAATAAACCGGGACTTTTCATTTTCTAATGAAATTACAAAGATATTGGGAGGACTATAATGAAATCAAATTTATCAATGTCTTCTTTAATGCATTAATAGATATCAGGGACTGAAAAGGCGTATATGAGGCTATCTGTGTCAGTGTACAAGAGCTTAGCATTATTTGGAAACTTAGATAGCGTGTAACCATAATGAAAATTGTATAAACAAGTTTTTGAAACGTTTAAAACACTGAATCCTGCATATATAGGTTTATTTAAACACTATGAAAATTTGGTTTTGATATGCACAATGCACCATAGCGACCATATCGTTTCGTTACTAAACGTATATCCTTATATTTTAATCATTAATTTATAAAAAAAATTGTCAAATTTATTTTGAGATTGCTGACGCATGGTTGTATTTAAATCAATACATTTTTAGCCACGGGATTGTTTAAAGCGTAACATACGGTTTACCTTTGCCAAGTTTAATCCATGTTTTAAATATACCTTCAAATTTCTGTAATGAATTATGTAATTACGTTTTGGATACAATGTAATATTAATTTTAAAATTTTAATCAGGTATGACTGGAGCCATACATTCAGGTGCCAATGGTAGACCACTGTGGCTCTCATGTAATTCTATGGGATAGTCTAAATCACACTCGATTATATAATCAATTTCGGAATCATCAGGATGGTCTATTAAATCGAAAGTTTCAAAATTAGAAATTATTATTAATTTTATTAAATACATAAATAAAAAGTTTACCTCGAGTAGGCTTTGAACCTACGACCTGTACTTTGCTAGAGTACCGCGCTAACCAACTGCGCCACCAAGGTTCAAGCCCCAATCGATGTAAATTTTGTCTTTATGTGTGTAGAACTGATGTAAATTCTAAAATCTTAGCGCTAATGTACAGACAGACTATTCGCTTTGGAAAGCGATCAGAAAAATAAAAAGACCAACCCCACATGTAGCTCCTATCCAAAAGGAAGCCGGTAGTTGGGCAAGAAGCAGTAAAGAAAAGGCAGACGCTTTTGCTGAACATCTCACCAAAGTTTTTTCATTCCTTGTCAACTCAAATGAAGAGGCCAAAATACAGGAATTTCTAGAGGCACCATTCCAGATGAGCCTACCAATTAAGCCATTTACTAGTAAAGAGGTAGAAGAAGAAATTGAAAACTTAACACGAAAAACCCTGGTTATGATTTAATCACAGGCACAATTATTAAGCATTTACCAGCTAAAGCTATACAGGCCCTTAAACAACTGTATAACTCAATCCTTAGAGTCAGACACTTTCCAAGTCAGTGGAAAACAGCGCAAATAATTCTGATATTGAAACCAGGTAAACCACCGACGGAAATCACATCTACAGGCCTATAAGTCTTCTCCATTATGGCTAAGATCCTCGAAAATTGATTCTGAACAGATTAACGCCAATTCTGGATAGTCAAGAACTAATTCTAAACATCAATTCGGGTTCCCAGACAACATGGCACCGTGGAGCAGGTCCATAGAATAACTGACAAGATATTCAGGGACCTTGAAGGAAAAAGATACTGCTCTGCAGCTTTTTAGATGTCAAACAAGCCTTTGATAGCTTGCATCAAGGCTTATGTTTCAAACTAAAACAACACCTACCTTATCAGATGTACGAAATTCTCAGATCTTATATAACCAACAGGCATTTTATAATAAAATATAAAGACGAAACCACATTGATACATATCTCCTCTGGCGTTCCGCAGAAGTGCTTTGGGTCCCATCTTATACTTATTATACAGCAGATCTACCTACATCGCGTCTAACTACATCTGCAACTTATGCTGACGATATGGCCATCCTAGCCTCGCACACCAACCCACAATCTGCCTCAAGGTATCTTCAAGCTCATCTCAACAAAGTCCAAGGTGGGCCAAATGGCGAATTAGAATCAATGAAACCAAATCCCAACATGTTACTTTTACTATGAAAAAGACAACTGCACACCAGTAACTTTTAATGGACACCAGCTTCCTCATTCAGACTCAGTCAAATATTTGGGCTTACATATTGACAGGAGGTTAACTTGGAGAACCCACATATTCACCAAGCGTAAACAACTTGGCATCCAACTTCAAAAGTTATACTGGCTCATTGGCAGAGGATCCAAACTATCTTTGGAAAATAAAATTTTAATCTACAAAATTATTATTAAACCTATATGGACCTATGGGATATCCTTTGGGGCACTGCAGCCACTTCCAACTTGGCAATGCTTGACAGGTTTCAAAATAAAGTGCTAAGAATAATTGTAGACGCACCATGGTACGTTCCTAATAAAGTGATTTTAAATGATCTACAAATTCCTTCAGTGCAAAGTGAAATTAAAAATTTCAGTACGAGATATAAAGACAGATTAACCGCTCACCCTAATGACACTGTCCAACAACTTATGGATGTTACCAATGAAACTAAAAGACTTAAACGCTTTAAGCCATCTGAATTATCTACACGCTTTTAATTGTATCTGTTATATATATATATATTAACAAATAATATGATCTCACATTAAAAATGTTTACGCATATAAAGTATTGTAAGGGGAGGTTTCACTGGAATCTTACCCCGCACGACATTGTATAACCTGCAGACTATACTTCCAACCCTACTAAATACTTATTGCCTAATATGTTAAGGTAGATTGTATAATATTGGAGATTAATAAAAAAAAAATATATATAATGAGATTAAAATCCAATTACCTATATTAATGGAATGTGAGCCGTCAATATCGCAAGGATTCATACATACCAAAGCAACTTGACTAATATTAAATTATTATAAGTTTTTGTTATGAACGAATAAAAAATTCTGACATGGTGGCTCCATATTAGTTATTTACATCGTAATTCGTAATATATTGAATACACACTTTCGGAAGTGGGATCAAATTTTTCTCCCATGTAGTTATTGTTAGCTTTAGCATACCGATTGGAACATTGAGCTACCCCACCTCTAATTCCTGTTTCAATAGACATTAGCATGTCAATGTCTGTAAATAGTTCTAACGTTACTTGCGTAATTTTAAGCACAGCATCGAATGCTAAGCGGAAGGCTGTACGATAAGCGCAGAGGATGAAGTTTGTGAGTACTTAAACAGGTTTGGGAAAATTTTCGAAAATGTCAGCTAAAAGTAGAACGTCCGTTTTTAAATACAAATCTGAGTATTCGCCCAACGATTTAATATTAATCTTGCTCCAAACATTAACCGCATGTGCTAAACTCGCATCATTGATTCATTCGTTATTGAGATGACTGAAAATCGGTCCTTTGGAGGGAGCCTGGTCTCGCTTAATTTATCCCAAGCATCAATATATTCATAAGGAAACACGCCTTTACGAACCAGTAGGGAAAATTCATCACCATTGTCACAATTATCTCTGGTAATATTTTTTTTTAGTATTTCCAAATAGTTTGACAACTTTTCAATACTACTACTCATAAATCTGAAAGAGTTAATAAATCGAAACTTAATTTTAGTGCTTTTTATTACGTTCATGAGAGATATATCTTTCTTTATTTATAGGCAGCAGTGAAATTTAACCGGGAACAGTAGCCAATTCCCTAATTATGAAATGTTAATCAACCTGATAAATTATGAAATACCACATGCAAAATATGAGAATTTATAGTTTAGCTTACAATTGTGATGCTCCCCGAAATGCTCCAGTGAAATGGTTATGGACTCTAACTTTTATATCATAATCAGTAAATGGTTTTCCGCAAATGTCACAAATCGTGATGCTTTCAAAGTGTTCAACCTGACTGGGAATGAAAGTATCCATACGAATTATTTCATTGATTATTTCGGCAGCCCAATGTGCAATACTCTTTAACAAACCATTGAATCCAATCATTGCATGAATACTTCAAGTAGTAGGCAATGCTGAAGGGTACATGTTTGGAATGAAATAGAGTAGTAAACCCAAGGCATGTTAAATTTGTGTACTTTTCTAAAATACTTTCTAAATCCGCATAGATTACAAACGATAACTTTTCCTGAATGCGAAATATTTGATCTGCAAAAAAAATGTCTGCTTCGGTAGGTAGCCTGGCAGAGCATTGATTAAGTTAGTGACAGTAAGTGATGTGTTTTTGTGGAAGGTGATCCGAAGAAAAATGATTCAAACATCGATAACAAATAAATTTCTTGTACTACTTATTCGATAGTTGTTTAGAAAAAAGAGCTGGCATACTATTAACTCACGTGAAATGATAAACAGTATTAATTTTTGTATTAATAACATCAGCAGTAGAATCTGATGAATGATAATAAGCCGAAAGTACTAAAAGTACTAAAATGAGGATAACTGTAAACTCTATCTAAATGATGTTGCATGGGAAATAATGCCCAAACAACATCCCACATGAAGCAATACTCATTATTTTTAACGTTCACTACCGCATGCTTGACTGCGGTGAAGTAAGGAACTTTTAACGTAAGTCGAAAGAACACCTCTAAATGGAGCATAGCTATTAACGTTCACATTCAAATGTAAAACTTCATGTAATGCCCAACCGGAAACCCTTTCGGAAAATTTCTCTAATTTTTTTGTAATTTACAATAAACGTTTTCATTATACCATTCACGTAAATTGATCGCAATTACAATGACAATTTATTATGGCAAAGGTCTTCAACTCGATAACATTATTTTTAGGTTGAATGAAATTGCAGCTAAAACAACACTCACCTTTAGCGTCGATTGTCTTAAGAATAATTTAACCTTTCGTGCAAAACTATTGTATGCATTTGGTAAAAAAATAAGGGGGTCCTTGATATTTGCTGTATTGACTATAATTCCTGTAAGTAACCTACCATTAATACATGAATCTAGAGAGTACCAATATAATTTGCGTGTACGCTTTATAGCGACATTGACAATTCTACTACTTGTTTTCTTTGAAGCGTTCTTTAACTGTGTAAGTCTTACCATATAACACTTTAACAATGATACATTGATTTACAGCTTAAAAAAATTCTTAGTTGCCTCTAAATAAATTTTATTTTGAATTATATCTTGCAATAACTTAATATTAGTATTAATTATACGGATGTGATTTACAAATTCATTTCGTGTTTTCAACAATGGAATAATACGCCTTGTTAAATTAACAATACCACTAGTACTTGGTATAACCTTCAAAACTGTATCCTGGAAAAAAAATGAAAATATTTTGTTTATTATAACTGATATGTAAAAATTAATCATTTAAGTAACTATAGAAGTACTTTAGGTTTACAATTAAAGTTCTCGCCATGATTGCAATATACTGACCGGTACAAAACGGCTCTTTATCTGCTTATAAAGTCATATTAAACCCGCATTCAAGTTCAAGTATTAATAACTGGTTATAACTTGTATTTGACTTTAAAAGAATTGTAGATATACATAGATCTATGTTATTAAGTAATACTTAAATTTTAAAGGTTACTAAGTAGGTTTTGTACGAGACAGATATCGTAAACGCTTAGAGTTAGTTTTTAATTTTGCTGACATAACACTTTGACACGTGGTTGGCGGGTTGATTATAGATAGGTTATGTTTTATTTCACGTTGATCGGTAACCTCAAATACTTCACGTGAAAAATTATTAATAATACGATAATTATTAATAATTATCGTGCGTTAATTATAATTTTTAGTAATTTAAGTTAAGTGGTTGTGAATGGTACTTTAAGTTCTTTAAGTTCTGAAAGTTGTATAGTGATAAAGGTACATTGAATAATATATGAATATCCTCAGTGCACATAATAATAATTTTGTTTGTAATGCTTTTCATTCTATACATTATTTACTGCTATTTGTTTTATTAAATTAGGTTTTTCTGAACGTTGGGTAGTGATGGTGGTACATTTAATAATGTGTGAATATAATGCCGCTATTTTATAATTGTGTAGATGGACAGATGAGTTGTGTAATACTGAGTTTGTATGAGGTCTGTGAAAAGCAGAAAGATTTTATTTATTATCCATTTTAGTAATATCTAATCTAAAAAATTAATTTAGTTATTATTTTCTGTCTCTAATGTAAATTCTATCGATGGATGTATAAAAAATTTAAAAAAGGTATTTGGTTTTTTATTAGAACCTGTAACATACACAAATATCGTCAACATATCTGCACCAAAACATAAAAGTTATTACTAATCGGGTGATTATGTATTTGATTTTCTAAATTATTCACATTATATATTTCTGCAAAGGATTTATTGGTCGTCTGATTATAAGTGTTAAAGAGGGATTAACGTTTTTCGTTGTTAACATATTGCCTATAATATTTGCGACCTCCACACCTGGGATCGACGCAAACACATCTTTTACATTAAATGAAATCAAATAACATGAAGGGATATTTAAATTCTGAATCTCATAATTTTGTTGGATAATATCTATTAATCTATTAAATATTCTTAATGCAGGTGATGCTATATATAAAACTACAGGTTTGATCGGTTAATTCCCTTCACGAAGTTTTATTAAGGAATAAAAGTTTGGTACTTGTGAATTCATGATTGTTAAATAACGTTTATCTTGTTCCGTAAAAAGGCTGTTATCTTTTATGAAATCTGTAAGATCTGACTGTACTTTTTAAAATTTGTCGCTTGTCAACATCTATTTTATTCGTGGTTACTACTGTTGTTCATTTATCAGCACGAGTAAATACTAAATTGCTGCCCTTAAGTTTTTTCTTAGTTCCTTTAACCAAATGTCTGAATTATTTGCAGTTACTAGATTTTCCATGTTTTTGAAAGTTTTTGCCAAATTTAGGTTTTAGAAAATTTTTTTTACACATTCAGGGCAAAAGTAAAGTATTAGATTTCTTAGAAGCTTTAGAAAATAATAACTCGCCACCTTTAAATTCGCAAATTCTTATTTACCATTCCACTTTCTTAATAACTCATTAACTATTGTATAAAAATGTAATAAATCTGTAAATTTGGAAAAATTTAATGGAAAACACCAATTGTAATACGTAAACGGAAGTTTATACATTTAGTGGTACTCACTTATCTGTTAATGTATCAAATTTCCATTAAAAAAAAATAGTACGAGCTTAAAACCCCTCTGGTTTATACTCTTCTCAGCCCTTCATAAAGGCAGCAATTAAATTCCACATTCGTCTCAAAAAGTTCAACTTCACGGCCTAGTATCATAAATAACTTTCAATAATCATGTATCAAAAAATTATTTTGATCCTTCTCAAGCGGTTAAATAAACCGACGCGTATAAAAATGACATCGGATGTTATTAAAAGTAATCATCCAGTATACTTTAGTGCTAAGATAGAAAAGAAACTATTCGCAGTATATTTTGCTTGTTAAAAAAATCATGATTTCGTGAACACAATGAAGTTACTATTTTAACTGATCAAACGCTACTAGTTCAAATGATAGTGAAAATTATACATGAATTGAGTATAAAAAACTGTCGGTTGAAAATATCTTATCACATTGTGAAAAATAAAATGGGGAAACTGAAAATGAGTCTATACTAACAAATTAAATTTATCACAAAGTAAATGATATGGCACTGGATACGTGTAATCATAGAGTCCGACAGATTTATGTAATATTTTGATATGGTGTAAGCATTTTTCTTCATATGAAATTTTTTGTAACTATACCTGGTGATACTCAAAAAGTCGTCCCAAATACGATATTTTGCTCGCTACTCGCCAAAAATATGCCTTTCATGAAAGATACCGGTAATATAAATGGTGTGGGGTATCCACAAAATATTAAAATAGTAACAAAAAGTACATAAAGGGTATAACCTAAACGGTATTTAGATATTATTTCACTGTCTTTGGTAGTTCTATGATTCCACAAATTTGGTTCATTTTTGGATTAAAACATTTTTCTTTTAAGATGTTTTCAATATATCTGTTACTTTTCTTGTTGGTAGAAAAGAATTATTTTCTAGAACTCACTTTTTATTTTTTACTTTGTGGAATGTATGGCATAGGTCAACCATTTCATGTATTTACTTTAGCAAGAGCAAGCTTTTGGAACAAAAACAATTGGGTATAACATTTTAGCGTGCAAACTTTGTTGCTCGTAAAAACAAATTTTTACGATGGTAAACTGCTATGTATGCAATGTGAGAATCGCTAATCAACTTATTGTTTAAGAAAATAATATAAATGTTGAAAGAATACGATCACATATCCACATTACATACAGGCATTGAAATTACGTGCTTACCATCTGCTTACGCTCACGATTACTTACTGCAAATATTGATTATATTACTACTGTACATCTAGCTTTCGCCTGTCTCTACGAAGACACATTGTAAAAGGTTAGTGTACAGTAAGATAAAATCCACCTATCGATTATCGAGGTATCCAAGGTATACTAACCAATTGTGTAACATCAATTTACTAACGATTTGCACTAGTGGAAATTTTAAAGCTTACGTATTGAATATAGTTTTTTTCGTTGAACTATTTGACGATTTTTGCCAGTTGCGCATAGTCTAAAATATTGAAATTTGGTTAAGTGGGTCAGGTCTACATACAAAATACACTTACTTACGTATTTTTCGAAAAACAACTTCACAATAAGCAGATGGTTATAACTTTGATATCGTCAGTGATACAGAAAAGGTCCAGGAAATTCCTGAAGTAATTGAAGGTATAAGATTAATGTGTATTAATAAAAATTAATTAATCATCTGCTCACCACGTTATGAAATGTGACGAAGAAAAGCTTTACTTGCTAGACAAGCTCAATAAAAAAGGAATACATTCCATTTATTTATTCAATAAATTAGTGGCTTGGATTATATCCCAATTTTATTTAGATTAATAATATTTAACGTAGATTTAAGTTCAAGCACGTGGCGTTCAATTAGTTGATTCTTTTGGAAACCTATCAGTATTTAAAATTTTCTTAATTTATATAATTATAAGTAACTTAAGGTATACATCGATGAGTTAATTAATTAATTATCCCCATAAAACAGAAAATTGTAACTTAATTATATATATATATATATATATATATATATATATATTATATATATATATATATATATATATATATATATATATATATATATATATATATATATATATATAATACAGTAAATAAAATGCACACGTTGCAATTTAACTTGGTTTAATACTGACGCATGGTTGTAATGTTGATCAAAACCCAAAAACCACGATAATTTAGCTCTTGGTCAGATAGGGATTCTGATTTCTACTTTGCATTACTGGAGAACATTAGTTACGTCGTAGTGGCGTGCGCACGATCCTTACGACGTTGTGAACGACCACCGGACCCTTCGGTTTAAATGGTTTTACTCGTTTTTTTACAACATGCTTTGGTGGATGATCAGCGTGATAAAATAGGACAGAAACATTTTGTTTACGAAACTCTATACAAAGTGTACTTAACTCACGACGTTAGGTTTAAATTTCTCACTCTGTTTTTTAGGTAAATGAGATGTGTGTTATGGAACGAAATATCCCTTGGCTTTGTAGAAGTGAGGTAAATGGGCAGCAAAGGTGGATATGTGACGACTTTCTGGTAGAATATGAGGTATACTTTGCTTTTCTAACGGAAAACACAATTGTGAAATTATTTGACCAACTGGTTATATTCAATGTTACATTTTTAGGTACCTCATTTATGGTATTGTATGAACGTGTTGCACGGGAATATTTTTTTTAGTGTAACCTGTAGGTTTGGTATAATCGTTACGTTACTGGATTTTCAATAAGGCAATGAATGTTATGTAAACATTTGAATGTTATTAATAAA
>JARFJB010000183.1:165000-195844 GCA_036346205.1 Vesta saturnalis
GTTGTATCGGTCTAACAGGAAACCAAAATGTTCACTCAAAAATAAACGACTCTACTACTTAAAATTCTACTCCAAAAATCGTTACGCAAAGTTTACCCAAACTTCAAAAAAATGCTAAGCTTTAAACATAAAAGCCGCAAAATTCGAAATAAAACCTAAAACTCACTAAATATTTCGATAAACCTACGTCAAAAATTGCTAGCTTAACTAACCCAAAAATAATTGATGGAATGGTACTTTAATCCCACAAATTAAAACGAAAAATACGTCACCACACAACTAAACAAGCGCGATCAAAAAATCTATGAAATCCTGAAATTTATCAAACGTCGATATCGGAATGTAATACCTAAAAAATACAGCTCATCTTAAAACAAATAACAAACTGCTTACCTTTTGGCAAATCAGGCATCAGAAAAGATGACCTACAGAAATGCTTCAAAAGAGGGCGACTTATCGCACTACCCTCGTATGTGCAAAATCAAACAACTGGTCGGTCCGGGACCGACACAATACCTAAATTTACGTTACCTTTAATTTAAAACCTCTTAATAAATTTGCATTTCAATATAATTATTCTTCAGGAAAATCACTAATTCATTTTACAACCATTCGCAATTATCTCAATCCACCAGTATAAAATATGCTCAAATTAAAAAAAAAACAAAATATTGCATTGAACCTTTACAGTTACGTTGAAATTTCAATAATCAATGATATCTTTCAAATGTAATTTACTATACTTCCAATAAACATAACAACTTGACGCTAATTTCATGATATAAATAAAAACAAACACTTTACGCGAAATATGATGTATAACAAATAATGCGTTTACACTTTAAAAAAACACAATAAGTACACACTAATCTGAAAATACAGATATTGAATAATAATTAAAACAACACCATCATCGAAAGGTCACACAATTGTTACATAAATCAAATCCTTTAAATAAATGAAATCTAGTTTACCTTAAAATTTGCGAAACCAACTGGTGTCAGTATGCCCTTACTAAAATTATTGTAAATTTGTAATAAAAAACCAAAATAACAAACATTATAAGCTGCGTTCTCTTGTAACACATACCACATTTAATTTTGATACATCGTCAGGATCATAATTAAAAAACACTCAAATAAATTTAGATATTTAGAATTATAAAATGAATGAATACGCTTACGCATGCATTAAAATTTAAACGATACCATATTTACTACTAGTTTGTGTCACGTTGTCCATCATTCTCTGTAGGTCTTCTAGGGTACTCGCTTATCTAACATTGTTTATAAGCTTGCCGTTTATTGATATTCCTGCTGTTCCTCTTCCAATGCTTCTCGAAATATGTTTTCTGAATAGATGTTAAATAGCATTGGAGAGAGAATACATCCTTGTCACACTCCCTTTTCTATACAAATTCTGTCTGGAGTATCGTCGACTTTCACATTGGCTATTAGTCTCCAGTAAAGGTTGTTAATGATTTGTATATCATGATAATCGATGTGTAAGTTCCTTAATATTTGTAATAGTTTCTCGTGTTTTACGTTGTCGAAGGGTGGCTGTAATCGATGTAATCGACAAAACATTAAATGCAAATATTGCTTCTCTCGTGCCCATACCGGTTCGGAACCCGAACTGCGTGTCCGACGTTTCAGCCTCGCATTTCTTCAATATTCTGATGCGGATAATTTTTAGGAATATTCTTAAAACTTTAAGACTTATAAAACTTATGAGTCGGTAGTCAGCACACCTGGATGCTCTAAACTTCTTCGGGATTGGTACAAAGGTCGAGAACAGCCACTCGTGTAGTATGGTACCGGTCATGTATACTGGATTTAAGAAATCAGTAATGATTGAAATTGAATTTTCGTCTAACGATTTCAAAGTTTCACAGTGAACTCGTCAGGTCCCGTTGCTTTGCCCAGCTTTGCCAGTTTTATAGCTCGCTCAACTTCGATTTTTGTTATTTCTGGTGTTGTTTCTGAAGCGCTTAAGTTGTGTTAGTCCGCTCGTTTATCATTAAAAATCTGTGTTGTATGTTGCTGAGATAGCTTTAATTTAGCTTTCATTTCTGTGATTATTGCACCATTGTAATCTTTTACTATCCCTGTCACTTGCTTCGGTACAGTACCTGTGGTGTCTTTGACCCTTTTATGTACATTGAAACTGTCATGTCGTTAAAATTCTTCGATTTCTCTGCACCTTTCTGTCATCCAGGTTTCTTTTGCTATTCGAATTTTGTTTCGTAATGTGTTCTGTATCTGTTTGTATTTCGTGGGATTCTTGTTCCTATAATTCCTTTTTTCGTCCATAAGTTTCAGGATTTCGTCAGTCATCCATTTTTGTTTCTTCAGTTTTTTTACTTCTTTCAACGTTTTCTTCTTGAGTCGTCACTATTGCTTACTTGATGTTGTGCACAATTTTTGGCTGTCTAGATTTCTCCTATCTTCTTGTAGTAGTTTGCCAAGTCTTTGATACAGAGCAATTGTTACGTTTTCTCGGACTTCTAGTTGTTGTAGTTTTCGGATGTCTATGTTGTTATTACTCTTATTATTTTGTGTTTGTTTATTGCTTCAGAAACATATCTAGGATAACCGGGTTGTGATCTGAACCAGGATATGTTTTTACTGATTTTATTCTGTTTCTAGCTTTCCTGTTAAATATGATATAGTCTATCTGGTTTCTGACTATTCTGTTTTCATTGTCTTCTGGTCCTTTCCACGTGTAAAGTCTCCTTTTTGGTAGTTTAAATAAAGCGTTACGAATTTTTTTTTTTTTTATGATTGTGGACCTGAACAGGTTAAATAAGCCTATCGTGCTAAAGCACTCAGGAACACTTAGGAGGATGGATAGAGGATAATGAATTGCCAATAGATGCCTATGAACAGCTACCTTAAATTTTCTCATATCATAAGTGAGAGGAAAACAGGAACTAGGGAGATCATTCCAGAGTTTAGAAGCCGTGTAGAAAATGTGGATTGCGCCCGTTTGGTACGACAAGTGGAGATTTGTACTGCATACTGATGATGTGATTGAGCGAACTGAGTGTTTCTCGCAAAGATAGCCGGAGATGGTATCAAAGAATGTAATTCACCAGCACAATAGCCGTTGTAATAACGATAATACAAAGAAAGAACTGAAACCATCCTTCTATGCTCAAGGGACTGTATGTGAGAAGTTAACGACGGGTCATTTATAAGCCTAATCGCTCTTTTGAATACGATCAACGATATCGAGAGCGTATTGGGGAGCACCAACCCAAAGGTGAGAATTATATTCCAGATGAGGCCGAATTTGGCCCTTATACGGCAAAAGGAGTTGTCGAGAGGTAAAGTACTGCTTAGATCTGTACAAAAAGCCTATTTTACGAGCAGCTGTTTTGGTAGCTGACAGAAGATGGTCAACCCATGAGAGATTTGAAGATACAGTCATACCCAACAGAGTAATAGAGTCTGAAAACTCAAGAACTGAGCCGTTCATACTTACAACAGGAAATGATCGATCTTTTTTGGCGGACATAAGGCAACACTGAGTTTTGTTAGCATTAAATTTAACTAGATTATTGCTTCCCCATTCGAGAATACGTTGAATGTCTTTGTTGATTGAACTTACCATTTCAGCTTTAATTCCTTGATTTGACATAGAAGGTGGATTATCACTATGAGTAGACTGAGATGAACTACAGTGAAGAGTGCTATCGTCAGCAAAACAATGGATGGGGTTAGTTGTTGAAGAAATAAGGTCGTTTATATACAGCAGAAAAAGTGTAGGCGCTATAACGGATCCCTGTGGTACGCCCGCGTTAATGCTAACTTCTTTTGAAAAAAAGCCATCAACTACGACACGTATTCGTCTTTCATCAAGGAAACTAGAAACCCAGTTGATGAGCGCATCATTTAACCCAAACGAGGTGAGTTTGGCAAGTAAACACTTATGCCAAACTTGGTCAAATGCCTTTGAGATATCTAAAGCGACTACAACTGTTTCACCGGGCTGCTCTACTGTATTGTTCCAAACTTGGGTCACATATAAAAGAAGATCGCCTGTTGAACGACTTTGCCTAAACCCATATTGATGGTCAGTTGTTAGTTTCAAGAAACGTGAGCAGTTGCTGATTGATGGCTTTTTCCATGATTTTAGACAAAATGTAATTTGAGGGATCGGTCTTATCACCTTTTTTGGGAATAGGTTGAACATTTGCTAACTTCCATGATGAAGGGAATTCCCCAGAAGATATAGAGATCGTATAGAGCTTAGATAGGACTGGTACTAGTTCGGGGGGAACATTTCTTTAAGACAATAGCTGGGATACCGTCTGGGCCAGTCGCCTTATTGAGATCAAGCCTACTGATGATCGAATTACTAGATCTTCCTGTATACAGAATTGCAACAATCATTCTCCGCGTTCATTTCTAGTCCCCAGTTCATATTTTCGAATATAATTCTCAAAGCTTCCTTCTTCAATTTTTGCATTATAATCGCCCACTATTATAGTGACATCACGATTTCTTCTTGTTTTTTAGATATTTTGTAATTGTTCATAGAATACTTCTATTTCATTGTCATGTTTGTCAGCTGTAAGGGAGTATACTTGTATAAGGTTCAGCTTGCCAGTATTTGTTTGTAATTGGATCATCATAACTCCATGTGAGTATGGTACAAAATTTATTACAGACTTATTGATATTTTTACCTAGCAAAATTCCAAATCCATTGTAGTGGTCCTTTTCTGTATTTCCTGAGTAGCATAAAGTTCCCATATCAGTCGCAGTCCTTCCATAGTTGGGCCATCGCACTTCGCTTATTTCAAACATATCTATGTGTAGCCTTTCCATCTCTCGACTGATATTGTCTAGTTTTCCTGCTTGAAATAAACTACGCACATTCCATGTTGCTATTCTAATTTTGTTTCTAATTATATTAAGATCATTCCCTTGATAGCCTGACGGGGATATTCTTAGCACCGTCTCCATATTGAAGGGGTGGCCCGGACTGACGGCCATTTCGTGTTCGTTTTCAGCCATGTTATGATCTTATCTTGGGCATTTAAGGAAAGCAATTTTCGGTAGCCTCATATCATTAATGATACAGCTGCTACCCTGTGCCATGCTAGTTGGACCCGCCCTCGGTATTTCATTTCCCCGGTACCACCTATACCTAGGAGGCATTCCCCTATCCGCCACCTGGGGAGGCGCCCGTTGGGGGACTAGCAACCCCACACAGGGACTAACATAATCATCTCGTCATACCTCACTCATACATTTTTTAAAAGTTATACAGCCTATAATTAAATTAATAGTATTTGTGCTAAATGTAGATACTTCGTTGCTATGTAATGGTTTCACTTAATAATTAAATCACTTAGCCATCGTCATAGTTTTTATTTATTAGTGCTTCATATAATTATTGTCACAGACAAGGCTAAATACTAGTTAATGCCATTAAATCTTGCTAAACCTTGGCCGACTTCACACTTCTCATGTTCTCCAGTGTAAAGCTGATCGAAAAGGGTATCGGGCCAGCTTAATAGTATGTACCGTTTCCATACAATAAAAAATGGGAATAGTAAAATCGCAGCATTCACACGAACATAAACGAAGGCCGAAAATCAAGTACTTCATTGCTAACCATTAGTTTTTCGAAACGAAAATTTATAATTGCGGAAAGAAAGTGACATGAAACATGTTTAGATTGTGTTACAGAAACTTTTCCGTAGCTACCAAGGAACATTGCCTGGCTCAATTACTTTTTAGAAAAGTCCTTAGATCAAAATTACCAATTTTTGCAGACCAATTAACACCAGAATTGGTACTAGAAGAAATGTATCATAACATAAACTAAGATCACTAAAGAGTAAGAAAATATGTATTAACCTGCTTGATAATAGCAATGGTGAACTTGGGTTACATGATGTAAAAAGTGAACATGAGAATAAGTAGCTATTTCAATAAAATTACTTGAGCTAATATATTAACAAAAACAAAATTACTTAACATATGTAGAATTCAAATAAAAAAGAATTGTGAAACAAGGACATATTAAAAATATATCCAACTTAATGATTATAAATTGCAATAATGTTAAACTGTGGAAACTAAGAGTGGAAGATGTTTGTAAAAGTAATAATAACAATACACATTTAAAAGGGGAAACGATTTATCTGAGTTGTAACCGTCTTTAGTATACAGGTATGGAAAAACATTATAGCTGGTATGACTTATTGTAAGTAAAACAGGGGCAGTACAATCAGTTCACGTGCTAAGTGAGATAGAACACACAACAAACTAAAAGCGCTGATGCCATACATGCGTCTTTTGAGTAGGCTAGTATCAATGACACATTTAATTGCTACTGTCAACGAAAATTGAAAATCAGTGTTTTTGCAAGTCCGACACAATACTCATGTATTCCACTGAAGAAAAAATAGAGATTATTAAGTGGTATTATTCAGGAAGCCCTGCACAAGAAATAATGGGCAGGTTTGCTTTTTCCATTGAAAACCGGCCAATTCCATCAGAAAGTACGATTATGCGTACTGTTTGTAAATTTGAAACATGTGGATGTTTAAATAATTGTAGAAAGTGCAGTAGCAATGATGCTAATGATGGTGAGCGCGAACTCCAAGAAATTGCAGTGTGTAGTTTAGCAGAAACTAATTTCCCGTGCAATAGTACAAAAATTGATGAAGAAATGAATATTGAACCAAGAACAGTTCGCAATATCTTGTAAAGGAATAAACTACCGTTGCTATAAGTTGCAAACCACACAAGAAATTTTTCCAGAAGATCTTCAAAAGTGTATGGAATTTTGTGAAGATATGATGAATCGGGCTAATGAAAACGAAAGATTTATTGAAAATATTTTGTTTTAGCGACGAGTGTTCTTTTAACTTGAATGCGAACAAATATTTAGAACTGTTGAGAAACCAGATAGTTCCAGCTGTTCAACGCCTCAATATACATTCTGAAGACATTTGGTATCAAGAAGATGACTGTCCTGCTCATACTGCAATAAGAGTGCAACAGTTTTTGGAAACTGCTTTCCTTAACCGTATTATTAGATGCAAAGGTCCTATTAAATATCCTCCTCGCTCACTTGATTCGCTTCTAACGACTTTTTTGTTTGGGGATACGTATCCCAGAAAATTTATGGATACAGGCATGAACGTGCTAATAATTTGGACGTAGTTCGTGTCAAAATTACACTTTTTAAACAACATCACCCAAGAAATGTTAGAAAACACCCGAACTGAGTTTTATCACAGATTGGGTTACTGCCTTGCGCAAGGTGGAGGTCTTTTCGAAAATCTTATAAAGTAGAGTTTTGAAAAAAGTGTATTCTGTTCATTTTTAGAAATAGTTGGTTTTTCAATAAGAATTATAATGCTAAAGTTAAACCTTAAACTTAAGTTATACTATCCACGTAAATGTTAATGTTCTTGTTTGTACCTCTCGTAGGTTTCTTCTTGGTTCTTCTTACGAGTAGTAATCGAACCATGTCATAAATTCGCAATTACAATAAACTTTGATGTTTGAGGTATTATCATTTAATGTTTAAGTGTAAAGTATTTAATTAATAGTTTCAAAGAACACGCGACTTTTCAACATCATCTTAATTGCTTTGGTTTCGTTAGAAATGCTGAAGCTAGATTGAAAGAGACTTAAGTAGTTCATTTTTTGTTCCTACATGCAAATATGTACAAGTGGCAACATCGGTAAAGTTATGTCTCTCTTACACTCATGTAATGGTTATTGGGTTTCTTCCTAGCTTGTTATAAGTCAAACCCGCAATAATCATACCTGTATAGTATTGAATGATATTAAAGTAGAAATTTTATTTGCATACATTTCGTTTTTAATTGTAAAAGACATATTTATTATGTTGTCTTAATTTAAATAAATGTATTAAATCAATGGGTACACAAACAGAAGGTACTTTAGTTAATTTATTAAACTAATTAGAATGTTTATAGTTGCAGATGAAATTAGTTTCCAAGAACCATTTTAAATGAAGTAAGAATAATAATTACTAACTAAAATTATTTTAAGCTATCTCTGGTTCAGTAATATTATATTATTGTTGACTCATTTAATCACTTGTTTTTTATGTTTGTTTACCAAAAGTTGCACAACGGTCATATGTAAATTTCCTTGTTTATAGATATTTAGATCTCACACAATCACATAAAATTTGAATTCAATCGCTATTTAAGATTAAGTTACTGCGACCAAAAAAAGAAACCATATTACTGCTTTTGCTCCTAACCTCGTAACTCCTCCACCACAAAAAATAACTGGGACCTTGACATTTAGTTACCAAATACTTATGCTAAATTTGAATACAATCGCTTTTCAATTTTTGAGTTTTGGGGTTATTCGACCGTACGCAAATCAAATTCACCCCTCTCACTCCTTACCCCGTCGATCACCACCACCAAAGGTCACTAAAATCTAGACAATTATGTTAAGTTTGAGTACAAGTGCTTCTCAAATTTTGAATTATCGCGAAAGAAAATTACGTTTACCCTCTCCTCCGTTACCGCAGATCGAGTCTCGCCGTCAAACGTAACTGGGGTCTATACATTTTTCATAAACACCTATGTAAAATTTGAATACGATCACTTATTTTTGAAATTTTTTATAAACCATTTTTTTGTGCTTAAAACATTAAAACCTTAAGATGGATATTTCCGTTCCCAGTTCAATTTTGAATTTTGTTGACCGATTACAATAACTTTCCCTTAGGTGTGCAAGTTAAAAACGATTTATATCCAAGTTGGATTTTTTGAAATGAAACCTCCAGTATATTATTGCATATTTGGATTCCTTAGTCAACTCTAGTGCAACTTTATGTATTACATATGGTACTTAAAACGAATGGTTTAGCCGCAATTCGTCATTTTTACAGAAAGTAGATGTCTGAATAAAATTAAATATCGCTTTGACCACAAAACTTAGAAGGCTATGACTCTGCGATGTTACTAGACATGAAATGCACTATCGTAGACCGGACGGTCAAATCGGTACTCTTCTTGTATTTAGTGAAATTAGTCCATTACTTTAACGGCCATTTTTTTCATGTTTGCAAAAATTCAAAATTTTTTTACCTTTCTAACAATATAAATTTGTCGGTACCTATCTTCGGTAGATTTCTTTTAATTTCACAATTTCGGATTAGCTTGCTGTATTTTTCAATTTTCAGTTTCTATGAGTAACTAGCAGGCTGTGGAAGATAAAGCAGTTTTGTCACTTTACCGCTAGTTCGTGCTGCTATTTCTGGTTAGAGCTTTTTTTGAGTAGTTATTAAATTCAACTGATAAAAATGACAAGTTTTTCTCAAAATGAAATGGCAGATATGGTTTTATTTTTGAAGAATGCTCTAGAAATCCGTTCTTAGCGAGTTGAGTGAACAAAGCAAGATATCCTAACCGGGAGCGTCATCCAAGGAAAGAATCATTAAAAAATCTGTTAGAAAGATTTACTGCAACCGGAAAAGTTCACTACCTTGAAATCCAGGAAAGAATTCAATTTGCGTCGAACGAAGATAATCAACTCAATATTTTAACCACAGTAATAAAAAATCCCTGCATGATTACATGGCAACTCCAAAGAGATTTTCAGGTAAGTAGAACATCTGTCAGAAGAATAATAAAATAAAAAACAAATTTCATCCTTATCACATCCAACTATATCAAGACCTGAAGTGTACCTATTTTCAAAGCAAGGTTAATCTTTGCAATTGGGTAAAACAGAAGTTACATGAAAATGTACAATTTTTGGAAAAGATCATGTTTACAGACGAGTGTACCTTCCACCACAATGGATTTGTTAACCAGGATAATTTTCGTTATTACTCAGATGAAAACCCACACTCTTTCCGAGTTCATAGTGCAGAGAAATGGTCGATTAATGTTTGGGCAGGCATATTCCTTACTTCAGCTGTAGGTCCCTTTTTCTTCGACGGTATTCTAAATTCGAGTTTGTACTTGAATTTCTTCGATAATAAATTATTTGGACTCCCTGATGATGTACCGCTCGATGAAATTACTTGTATTTTCAGTAAAATCGTGCACCTCCACACCGTACCTGTGTAGTAAGTGAATGGCTTAATAATTTTTTGAAAACGAAACAGGAAGAGAGAAAGTGTATGTTGAACTACCAACCACTGCGGAAGATATGAAAAATAGAATCTGAAACGTTTTTGCAACTATGAACCCAGTATTGTTAAATAGGGTTAACAAATGTTTTCGTCGTAGAATTCAAATTTGCTTAAAACAAGGTGGTAGACATTTAGAACTAGAGAGCGGATTTTATGCATTATAAAATGCCAAAATATGTGCATATATATGCACTTAAAAATTGTAAAATATGCAGAAAATATGCATTATTTTTTCGAAATATGCAAAATAAACTACCAATAAAAAATGTAATTTTTACATCTTTAATAAAAAGAAATTTAATACATAATATGCAAAAAACTTTTACAAGAAAGTATTTACATAAAAAATTGAAACTATTAGTTAAAAAATAATACATAATTAACATAATATGTATTAATAATAATATAATATACTTACCATATGAACAAAAATTATTTAGATAAAGGGTGCTTTGGAATTCTGAACGTACGTTGCATGATTGATTCAAATCAAAATGGACATTTAATTAGCATGAAGAACCAACAGCAAGCTGAACCTATCAAAGACAGTGATTTTGTTTACAGTGGCCAGCCCTTATCTAAATAATTTGTGTTCATATAGTATTATAAGTTTTAAATTATAGGTACTTAATACTCCTATGCTTCATTGCGTTGATTTGCAAAACAATTTATAATTATATGCTTTTCTATATTTTCTGGTAGAAAATTTTGACGGCTATCAAAAAGTATATATTTATAGGTGGAAAAACTTCTTTCTACAGACGTTATAGGTGCATTTTTTAATGCGGTTAATTTGGACAAATCTAATTGTTCATCCAGATCTTCCCGATTTTCGTCCAGAGTCAAAATTTTGTTAATTTTAGTTAACAGCTAATAACCACTATTTTTTTGTAAAATTTATTTAAATTTATTTGAAATAATTTTGCCAGTATTTCCTGGAGCTGTATAAATTAATTTTTGAATATTATTTACTAGTTCTATCGATGCATTAAGTGGCAATGCTTCCGTTTCCAATTTACAAATA
This sequence comes from Vesta saturnalis, assembly GCA_036346205.1. Lineage (NCBI taxonomy): Eukaryota > Metazoa > Arthropoda > Insecta > Coleoptera > Lampyridae > Vesta > Vesta saturnalis. Next base: position 176,182 of record JARFJB010000183.1, read on the forward strand.
GTCCCGCTTACAAAATAATAATGTGCTTTTAGAAATGCTAATTGATTGCGCAGTTCTAATTTCTTTAAAACCGATTGCGCTTTATTGATACAAGCACTTGAATTAATTCCGATGTTAGGCACTACCTTTTAAAGATATTTATTTTAAAAGGATATAAAAATTTCTAACTTTGAACAAGAGTCCCGAAAATATTTCATAACCTGAGTTTCAACGAAAAAATTGAAAGAAAAAATGTGAAATTATGCAAAAAAGTGCAAAATATGCGTAAAACATCAAAATATGCAGTATTTTGCATAAAATCCGCTCGCTATTTAGAACATTTATTAAAGAAATGTTTACTTTATTTATTTATTCTATTTCAGCTCGTAAAGTGGTTTTTTGTGTTTATGTGTTTTTCTACTTAATAAATAATGTTTTATAATGTGAATGGTTTTTTGTTTATTTTTCACTGGTTACTAGGTAATGCAAACTAAAAATTGAAAAATACAGCAAATTAATCAGACATTGTGAAATTAGAAAGGTAAATAAATTCCGCATTTGGTGCAAAAATGGAAAAATGGCCATTCCATTTGAAAAAATCAAGTTACCATTGTTTTCTAAATTGGCAAAGTAATTTCTCTAAACACAAGCAGAATTCGGATTTGACGGCCCGGTCTACGCTAGTACATATATCATGTCTAGTAACACCGCAAAGCCACGGACTTCTAAGTATCACAACTATATTTAGTTTCCTACAGACATCTACCTTTTGTAAAAATGATGAATTGCGGCTAAACGATTCGTTTTAGGTAAGATGTGTTATACATAAAATCGCACTAGAATTGGCCAAGGAATCCAAATATGCAATAATATATAAGGGTTACAATTAAAAAAATGCAACTTTGATATAAATCACCCTGTATGAACTTTGGGATTCGGGTGAAAATACATTAAGTTTGTAGCCTTAAGGATACCACCACATACCATCAACAAACTTGAGACATATTCCTTAATAAACCCACAATCGTCCACCCACGCACTATTGGCCCACTCAGTATACACATATATGTATATATATATATATATATATATATATATATATATATATATATATATATATATATATATATATATATATATATATATACTGTCCCAAAAGTTTGGAAACGCTTAATTATCTCAGTTGTTTGTAAAGTGACATAGATGAAAATTGGGGAGTTTATATTAGCAATCATGCTCTATCGAACAAAAATATTTTCAGTGATGCAGCTTTGTCGCTTCTACTAAAAATTAAAAGCAACTTTGATAATTCAAACGGAAAACCATGTATATGATTCAATTTTTTAGTGCCCGGAATAAATCTAAATACATCTTATGTATGAAATTCTATACCTATCTTCAACAATTTACGAAATAATTGCCAGACCATTTCCACACTTTGACAGGCTTTAAAATCTATACCTTAAGAGATCAAAAAAAACATTCCTATCTTAGTTTTTCATGAGCTATCGCTTGGCAAATATAAAAACATCTAGTCTTCTAATAAGGATAGATATATTGTTAAAAAAATTTCGAAACTATGTACTATGGACTAAGTGAAATGGTCAAAATGTTTTTCTTGAATTTTTCACCACTTCTTGTTGTTTTGGGTCGTCGCGCTCTAAACCTCTGTATGCAGTCTCCCTTTTCCTCAAGTCTTTTCACTGTTTTCTGTACCGCTGATATTGCAATTGAGGGACAGTTTGGAAAATCGTTATTGAATAAAGCCACCACCTCTTTATAGGACCTCACACGATCTCCATAACCACACATCATAAGCAGTATGGTTCTTTCTCGTTCATTTAAATTAGCCATTATTAAAAAGCAAATCGGATGGGATTGACAATATCTAATTTTACTTTTACGTCTGTCAAGTATGACGCATTTCCACGGTTTTCTTTCTAACAAAGGTGGTCATCATCTATTTTTTTTAAACAATTTTTCAATAAGTTCCTTGTTAGAAAATTAGAGGTTTTTGTATCTGCGAATCGATCGCTTATGAAACACTAAGACAGGAATGTACAAACCGCTTCTCTTAATCTCTTAAGGTTTAGATTTTACAGACTGTCAATGTGTCGAAATGGTCTGTCAATTATTTCGTAAATGGTTGAAGATAGGTATAGGACTTCATACATAAGAGGTACTTAGATTTATTCCAGGCACTAGAGAATTGAATAATATACATAGTGTTCCGTTTGAATGATCAAAGTTGCTGCTAGATATAGTGTACTTTTAAAGTAAGGCTCAGTGGTCCAAAGGATCGTGTATCTGCTTGGTACACAGGCGGCCCGGGTTCAAATCCCGAGCCGGACTGGGCGGATTTTTCCTGGAGAGAATAATAGCATTGTTTATACGTTTAGCCAAAGAGCATATATATTATATGGTTTTTGGTTTAGCTTTACGCATTCAAATATAGTTACATAAAATGCGCATCTTCATTTATAACTTTCAAAAAGCATGTACGCATGGTTTAGTTTTACCCCATCTGTAGCAAAAGGCGAAGTCTACAATTTTGTAATAAAGGACAGACGAGTACAAATAAGCACTTATTGCTGTAATTTTTGGTAGAAGCATGATGAGTGACTCAATTTTCATCTATGTCACTTTATAAATAACTGAGATAATTGAGCATTTTCAAACCTTTGAGTATATATATATATATATATATATATATATATATATATATATATATATATATATATATATATATATATATATTATCACAAAGGTTTACTCAATATCTCATGTGATCGTACTAAGGCTACAAACTTAAAATATTTTCACATGAATCTCAAAGTTTATACACGGCAATTTATATCCAAGTTGCATTTTTTAAATTGAACCCCCTGTATATTGTTGCATATTAGGATTCCCTAGTCAATTCTAGTGTGACTTTATGTATAACACATCCTACCAAAAACGAATCATTTAGCCGCAATTCATCATTTTTACAAAAAGTAGATATCTAAAGAAAATTAAATATCATTGTGATACTTAGAAGGCCATGACTCTGCAATGTTACTAGACATGATATGTACTAGCGTAGACCGGGCGGTCAAATCCGAATTCTTCTTGTATTTAAATAAATTACTTTGTCAATTGATAAACTTTCAAACAATGGTAACTTGATTTTTTCAAATAGAACGATCACTTTGTCATTTTTGCATCAAATGCGGAATTTTTTTGCCTTTTAATTTCACAATTTCTGATTAATTTCTGTATTTTTCAATTTTTAGTTTGTATTATCTAGTAAGCAGTGGAAAATAGACAAAAAACCATTCGAATTATTTATTAAGTAGAAAAACACATTACGAGCTAAAATGGAAAAATAAATAAAGATAATTATTATTTTAATAAATGTTCAAAATGTCTACTACCTTGTTCTAAGCAAATTTGAATTCTACGATGAAAATATTTGTTAACTCTATTTAACATTAGTGGGTTGATAGCTTCGGATTCTATTTTTCATTGGCGTACCCCCATAAAAAGAAACCATGCGGAGAAATTTCTGGAGATCTCGTTGGCCATCGTGTTGGCCCATCGCTTGCAGTGCCCTTTTCAACCAATGCATTATTAAGCCATTCACCTACTACACATGCACGGTGAGGAGGTGCGCCACTTTTCTGAAGATATATGTAATAATTTATTATCTCTGAAAATATTTTTGTCGGATAAAGCATGATTGCTAATGTAATATATATATATATATATATATATATATATATATATATATATATATATATATATATATATATATATATATTTTTACTTAAAATAACTGAGCCATCGAGGAAGAAAGCCACACTCCGTTGGAAGAGCCTCACTCTAGCAAAGTTGAGGTCGTGGGTTCAAGTCCCACTCGAGTGAATCTTCTACTGTATGTACTTTAAAAGACAATTATAAATAAAATATAGTTAATTAGTATTATGTTGAACTTCTGTTTGTTCACTAAAACAATTCCTCCTTCAATCAAAACTAAAATGTTAAATACAGTAATAAATAAATTATAAAATTACTTACTGTATGCTACATTATTGTAAAATTGGCAAGAAGATTAAAAATTATTAATATGTAACAGATAATTGAGATAACTAAAATTGTAACTATAAGGATTTACAAGAACGGAAAACGTATAACACAATTTTTTTGGTAGCAATGTAATTGATAGTTTAAAATATTTGGAATTCCACTACCTGTTTTGTCTTAAGTGTTTTTTAACTGTTTAAGTCTTACAAGATAACATTTTAACAATGATAAATTGCTTTCTAGCTTAAGAAAATTTTCTTTTGCCACTAAATCAACTTTATTTTTAATTACATCTTGCAATAATTTCATATTAGTGTTAATTATACGGATGTACTTTACAAATTAATTTTTTGTTTTCACCAATGAAATAATACTGTTTGTTACATTAATAATATCCGTACTACTCGGTATAACCTTACCCATAGTTACCTACAAAACTGTCTCCAAATATGCTAAAATATGAAGCACGCACTGCCGATTGCGCAGTAATGGGCTTTTAGCAAATATTGTATTTATTATGACTGATATATAAAAGTTAATAATTTAGGTAACTATAGAAGTACTTTAGGTTTACAACTAAAATTCTCGTTATGAGTGCAATATACTGACTGGTATAAAACTTTTTTTTTTGTTAGTATGCTCATGCTTCTGTGTTAGTAATTACTTATTATTTGCATATATATATATATATATATATATATATATATATATATATATATATATATATATATATATATATATATATATATATATATATATATATATATATATATATATATATATATATATATATATATATATATATCTTGTTGTGGACTGTTCAGGAGTCCTTTTCCTCTTCAGCCCTGTATGGTATAAAACTGCTCTTTATCTGCTTATATAGTCATATAAATCTGCATGCAAGGTCGAATATTACAAACTGGTTATAACTTGTATTTGACTTTAAACAAATTATAGATATGAGTAGATCAAAGCTATAAAGAAATACATATATTGTCCAGGTTACTAAGTGGGTTTTGTGCAAGACAGATATCTATCGTAAATCCTTAGAGTTACTTTTTAGTTTTTATGTTTTTGAATGGTGATTGACATTTACACTTGCGGAATATGTTCACACGCTTTAGTTCATAACCTTTAGCTTACATTGCAATAGTATTCACAAGAACTTTAGTTCAGACAGACGCATACATTGTACTTGGTTTATTATATTTACTGGCGTTTACTGCGAATGTAAAGAGACGGAAATCTGTACAAAAATCCGCAAATTAATTATTTATTTTGTTAGTTTATGAAAAATGCTCCGGTGCAGATAAAATAACTAAATTTTGCCCCTTCTTCCTTAATCAAGAAATCGTTTAAGATTGCGACACAGGAAACCCACCATAACACCACTTCATTTTTGGTCCAATCAGCCTGACCGCTAATTAGATCATTATCCAACCACGTTAGAGCGCGGACTATATAAATAGAACCGCGACGCGAGATTAATTACCTTACCGCTTCTGCCCTGAAGTTTTCAACTTCTATTGCCGCTTTCGTCCTGACCCAGGTGGAACATAACATCGGCTAAAAGTTGGTGTAATATTGGACAAATACAGATACATAGAACTTTGATTTCTGATGTATAACCAATATTCGCCTAGTGTGGATCATCGCATTCAGTACAACGTTGTTACTACAATATTTATCGAATATAGCGCCAATCTAGGATTGACAACATTGTACTGAATAACATTCGTTAAACATAAACTTGTAGTGCTATTTACAATATTGGCACATTATATACCACCAATATAATGACAATAAAAGAAAAAATATATCTGTATATTAACAATGGGACGATATCACGCTTTCACATTTAAGCCAATATTGTAATCAGAAAGTTTTTGCAACGTAACACCAATATTGTATGTTTAATGTTTTATTTAAGATTTAACATTGGTAAAATATAGATTTATCAAAGTATTTATAATATTGGTTTCCTCTATGTCACCAACGTAAATCCAATAAAGGAAAAATTTATACAGATAAATCAACATTGAGACGATATAGTGTTTTAACATTTAACCCAACATTGTAACTACAATGTTTTTCAATATAACACCAATATTGTAAGTTCAACGTTTTATTTACAAACTTTGGTAATATATGGATTTGTCAAAGTATTTACAATAGTTGTTTCACTCTGTCACCAATGTAAATCCAATCAAAGAAAAATTTATATATATATATATATATATATATATATATATATATATATATATATATATATATATAATATATATATATATATATATATATATATATATATATATATATATATATATATATATACATTGGTAAAAAAAAGTATTTACAATATTGTTTTCACTCTATGTCACCAATACAAATCCAATAAAGGAAAAATTAATATAAATAAGTCAACATTGGGAGGATATAATGTTTTATATTTAACCCAATATTATAACTACAATGTTTTTTCAACGTAACCCCGATATTGTATGTTCAACATTTTATTTAAAAACAGTGGTAATATGTAGATTTATCAAAGTATTTACAATATTTGTTCCATTCTATGTCACCAATGTGAATTCAACAAAAGAAAAATTTATATAGATAAATCAACATTGGGACGATACAATGTTTTGACATTTCACACAACATTGTAACTACAATGTTTTTCAACAAACACCATTATTGTATGTACAACGATTTATTTAAAAACATTGGTAAAATATATGTTTATCAAAGTATTTACAATATTTGTTCCACTCTGTCACCAATGTAAATTCAACAAAAGAAAAATTTATATAGATAAATCAACATTGGGACGATACAATGTTTTGACATTTCACACAACATTGTAACTACAATGTTTTTCCAACGTAACACCATTATTGTATGTACAGCGATTTATTTAAAAACATTGGTAAAATATATGTTTATCAAAGTATTTACAATATTGGTTTCACACAGTCCAATAAAGGAGAAATTTATATAGATAAATCAATATTGAGACGACATAATGTTTTAACATTTAACCCAACATTGCAACTACAATGTTCTTCTAACGTAACACCATTATTGTATTTTCAACGTTTTATTAAAAACATTGGTACAACAAATTATTTACAATATTGTTTTCACTCTATGTCACCAATACAAATCATTGGGACCACATAATGTTTTAACATTTCACCCAACATTATAACTACAACGTTTTTTCAATGTAACACCGATATTGTATGTTCAACGTTTTATTTAAAAACAGGGATGAAATATAGATTTATCAAAGTATTTACGATATTGGTTTCACTCTATGTCACCAATATAAATCCAATAAAGAAAAAATGTATATAGATAGATCAACATTCGGACGATATGATGTTTTAACATTTAACCCAACATTGCAACTACAATGTTTTTCCAAAGTAACACCATTATTGTATGTTCAACGTTTTATTTAAAAACATTGGTAAAACATAAACTTATCAAAGTATTTTCAATATTGGTTTTACTCTACGTCACCAATACAAATCCAATAAAGGAAAAATTTATATAAATAGATCAATATTGGAACATTTAACCCAATATTGTAACTACAATGTTTTTAACGTAACACCAATATTGTATGTTCAACGTTTTATTTAAAAACACTGGTAAAATATATATAGATCAAAGTATTTACAATGTTGGTTTCACTTCTATGTCACCAATATAAATCCAATAAAGATAAAAATTTGTATAGATAAATCAACACTGGGACGATATAATGTATTACCATTACAATATTTTTCGAACATAACACCACTAGTTTTTGTTCAACGTTATGGTTAGGTGGTACACTATTCTTACTTTTAACCTAATATGTTGTTGTTAACCCTCTAACATACTTAACTACAAAGTGGATGACCTTCGCTTGCCGCGAAACATTAACGCTCTTCAAAATTAGCAAAGGCGGTTTGCATAGTCGTTTTTTTTGCCAATTGGTGACGGGAATAATAGAATTAGTGATTATTAAAGTATCTTAAGACAATCGATTATGGTACAAAAATTAGTATGTGACCTATCTACTAATACTAGTGCTATATACTGTACTAACTAGTATTAGTCGCCCTGGGAATTCCATACGTGCATGACGCCATCGTCAGTTTTACTTTCATTTTGGAGATGCAATGGATTTATATTCAAGCATTTGTATTCAACTTTTGCATGTTTAATACTTGTCCACAGGAAACCCATTAAGTTAAGACAGAATGCAATAAATCATTCAATTTTAATAGGTTATTGTTCTGAGACTCATTACGTCATGAATGATAAATCGCTCAAGGCTCATTAACAATTAATTACTTACTCTTTACTGATTAATCTAACAACAAATACCTGAAGGTTATTTATAACTTTGTGTACACTTAGTACTTAGAGTGTAATTAAATTGCAAAAATTTATTCCGTATGCTGTGCTGCAGTTGCACTTTACAAAGACTTGTATTTCTGTAAAAGTAGAATGATTCACATACTCCTTGTGTCGGCATAATTAAGTATAAAGATTATTTACCTAGACAGGGACCAGGAAATGTTGAATCTGCAATATAACCTTTCAAAATAAATGACCAGTAATAAATTGTAATCCCTTGGACATTGAATGCAAAAATTCTTTCAACGTGACGAAGCCTAAAGGGTGTTTTTTATAAGCTACTTTTGCGTATTTAACTTTCCTGCTTCTTACAACTACTAATATTTTTTGTATCTCATAGTAAGTATTTATTCCGCTGTTCTTTTAAATACATTAAGCATTTCTTAAAAATCATACAATTCCTTTTGGATCGGCCTATGTGGGTACAAATACTACTCACTTAGAAGGGGGCCAGGAAATATCTCTTCAATAAGCTCCTTAATAGTTACGTTTTTCAATAACACCTGCCTCAAGTGCAAGAAGCCCACCCGTGTTTATAAATAGTGACGAACGTGTTTTGTGAAGAAATCGGATGCGTATTGAAAGGGGGGTATTTCGCGCACAGAAAATTTCTTTCTTTTTGTCAATTTGTAGTCAGACGTCCTGCTTGTCAAAAGTAACTGGCGAAGAGAATGACTTCCTCCTACCAAATTTCTACAAACTCAGTACTTTATTTCTAATTGTTTTCTAAATTTTTTGTATTTACCTACCTAAAAATAAAGATTTTCCATTTCAGCGTAGGGATTTATTACGCTGCAACACCTGCAATATATTACCTTTTCTTTCTTACGTTTGGGTTTTTGTAGAAACGTACACGTCTTTAGGGAAAGCAGAAGTTCGCTACATGAATTAAAAATTACATTGTACGTTGAAACTGCTTATGAATTTATCATAAGAACAGTCGAATTAGAAAGATAGAAACGCAAATGTATGCGATTTTTCAAACGTCTTATAACCAGTCACCATTACTAAACTTAGGTCATATGAAAATTGCTTACGTTTGCGTTTCTATCTCTTTCTAATTCGACGGTTCTTATGATAGGTAATTTAAACTCCTTCATGTTGCAAAAATTTGCTTTCCCTAAAGACCCGTACGTTTCTATTAAAACCCAAAGGTAAGAAGAAAACGGCTATACATTCAGATGACGCCGAGTATCGAAGCCGAAATGGAAAATATTTATTTTCCAGACTTTAGTACAAAATGTTGAAATTTTTACGTCCTCGAAATTACATTCGTCATGGGGATGACAAAATAAAACACCACATGTCCTTCTGTCGCCTTTTTTCCAACTTCAAAATATATTTTCAAGATTTACTTTCATAGTTAGTTGTTACATGGTATGCAGTGGTACATTGAATTCAAATTTATTCAAGATTACCACAGAAAAATTGTCGAATGCATAATTATTACATTGCATTATTACATGGGAACGTCTAAGTTCTAGTAGTTGTCATTGATGAATAATAACTTTATATTACCTATACATATTATTCCTCCGTGTTAATCATTGTCTGCTTTCAATAATCAAAAAAGTTTTTTAAATAACTTTCAAAATACTACAAACGGGACATGAATAGAAACTTATGTTTTTTTAATGGAACACCTTATACATTATTGCAGATTGGAAACGTGCTCGAACACTTATTTATGTAACATATGAATTTTGTTTTAGTTTTCAGTGGCGTTGCCAGGTTATTCCGTTTTCTCTCTAGAAAACCGAATACACGCATTGATTTATAAAGGCGTAAGGTAGTTATTTTAATAGTAAACACAAAGATTTCTTTTCTGTACAACTGTAACTATACTCTATCTTTTGACATAACTTTTTTAATGTACGGGGTACATTACAGGGTACAGGGTGCTCAATAATGTGACATAAATTTACTCAATTTCAAATGACTATAACTCGTCATTTTCTAATGGAACCCCCTATATTTTATTGCAAATTATTATTTAGCATCTAATTTTACACCTTCTATGTTATACATTTTTTTACCTTTTATTTATTTTTTTAACACAATGGATGTAAAATTAGGTTCTCAATAAAAATGCCATGGAAAAATGACGAGTTATAGTCCTTTGAAATTGAGTAAATTTATGTCGCATTATTGAACAGTCTGTATAATTAAACTAAAAAAAATTATGTAATAATACAGATGAAAAAACGGAATAACTTAGCAACGCCGTTAAAAACAAACTAAATTCATATAGGTGAATACAGTACAATACAACATATATCAAAATAGATGGGTTGTTCCATTCAAAAAAAGGCAAACACTTCTCGCCGAGCCGTAATACAGGACCCTATATGTGAAAATAATACGTTCATAACGAGAAGGGGATATCAAAGACGGGTATTTTGAAGACTCGCCCTGTATACTAACTAATAATAATTTGAGTTAATTCATATCTATAATAACTGTTACGTTATAGTTGTCATTTGAATAGCTTAATGTTAACTTTTCCATATTCACAGTACCTACCTAATTAGTATACCTTATAGTGACCAATACAGTCACTAACCTTTATTAACTCAAAAACTGTATAAGTTAGGGGTAACATGGTACATTTTAAAATCGGGAACAAACAATCATTCAAAAATACGTTGGTAAAAGACAACAAAGTGCACAATGAAATTAGAGTAAAACCTACAAATTATAATAAGTACGGAGAACTCGCTCACTTCGTTCGCCCTTGTTGTAAACCATCCTCGTGCAGTATGATCTACATTTTACGCTCGTTATATAATATACTATTATGCCATGTTCTGTTTGATACAGATTGTAAATTAATTTGCTATATTTCAGGTCGGGCTGCAGAAAACACTGGGACTGGTAGTGCATCCAAATCCCAAGCGCCAACTTCAGATTCTCCCAGTTCAGGTTCAACAGCAGGTTCTACAAAACCAATTTCAAAGTGTACCTGAACATTACAATGAATACAATGGCATTCAATATGATATTAAAGGTAAAAAAAGCTGTCACCAATATTGGAGCAACTGTTGCTGCAGTTGCAGCAAATTCTACAGTCCAATGTCTTTCCAACATAATTGCGGGTTACCGTTAAAAAATCAAGAAGTTAAATACACTGGAAGACAAACTTCAGCTAGATGAAGAGTTTGGGAATCTTGTAATGGTGTCTTCAACTCTTCATACTATTGTAATGAAGGATTATCTTATCAAAAAAGTCTATAAAAGTTTCCAAAAAAAAATTCGAATTAGGTATATATTTTCAAAAATGTGAAATAACTACGTGCTGAGAAACCGTTATTGAAATAACAGATAATGAGCATAAAATAGGTATTCTATATTTCCTAATGTTTCAGGTAAAGCTTCTTTCACTGGTTGGTGGTGACACCATAAAGATAGTCACCCACCAGATTTAGAAGAGGTTGATGACAAAAGAACTGGGTCTCCTCCTTCGGTCTTTGGGAGAAAAGGAAAAAGAAATACTTCGACTTACGACTATTCAAAGCCGTCATAGGTAATTTGCTTACTATGTCCATGAATATAGTGTAACATTTTTTTTTATTTATAGAGGGTGTGCTTCCGATGTCGAAGTCGGTTGCGGTATCAGCAGATTACTGGCAACTGCAGCGGATCGTGAAGGTGGCCGGTAATCAAGAGAAAAGCCTCATAATACAAATGATGAATTACTAGGTTAAGTATTCTTAGATTTTACATAGATTAGGTGTACATTCTATTTATTAACCGATAGCGTTTTAATATGTCGAGGTTTCAAAAATCAATGTTTGTGAAGAGATCGTTATAAGATATGCACATAAACCATTCAAAATGTCTTATTAGACCTGAGACTAAGGAACAAGTTGGAGTGTAACCTGGCTCATTGAACAATAGAAACGAGTCTATTTCTTATGTATTTCCCTGTTTATCGTCTACGCCTGTTTTTGATAACGATGTTTCATTCCTGACACAAAATATTTTGCCAGAAGTACCTGACAGTTCTCAAAATTTACATTCTGGTGCACCTCAACCAAATATCACATTCCAGAAAAGTGCACATCAACCTACTGTAGCAGAAATTCTCAAAATGTGGGCTCTCACTTACAACGTCAATCATAAAAAACTAACTTATCTATTGGTAAGCTTACAACCTTTCCATCCCGAATTACCTAAGAGCTGCAAAATTTTGCTACAAACCAAACGACAGTTGACTAATAAGGTGATGCTCTCTGCTAATAAGTCGCCTGGTGAACTTTTATATTTTGGTTTTAAAAGTGGAATAAAACATCACACTGTCAAAGGACAAAATTAAATTCTTTTGTCACATAACCATCATATTGGATTAGTTTGCAACGTTGATGGCTTTCCCAATAATAAAAGCACCAGATCACAGTTGTGGCCGATATTGGGAAAAATATTAATTAAAAACTGCAACACTGCTCCGTTTGTTGTTGCCTTGTTTAGAGGAAATTGTAAACCACATTCAGATAGATGAGCTTTTAAATGGTTTCGTGACACCCTTCTTCAATTGCAATTTTTTGCATGAAAAAAAACAAATCACTGTATTATTAAAGCATATGGTTTGCGATGCACCAGCTAGACCTTTGCTCAAGAATATTAAGCAACATAATTCTTATCTTTCGTGTGAAAAGTGTAACGTAAAGGGACAGAGAAGTGAAAATAGAGTGCTTTGCCCAGTTATTTCCATCGAACCTCAAACTTATCACTTGTTACTTCACAGATTGATTTTATGTATCTGCTCACCTCTACAAATCCTGTTATTAGCCTTAGGTCAACATTCATCCTATATTGTCAAAGAGATTGAACCAATATCAACCTCCAATATGTGTACTCGGTGAATTTATCTCCATTGGTTTGATGTTTCTACTAGATGTGGTGCCAATGTTGCAATAATATCATACACCAATGTTGAAAACAGGTTGAACCAATTTCAATCTGCAATATGGGTACTATCTAAATTATTTATATCGGTGTGATATTTCAATTTCATGTGATGCCAATGTTGCAACTCTATTAACCCCCAATATTATCTGCTATGGTTTTATCAATGTTGTTAAACACAATACTTGTCCATTATTGCAAAATATTAACATCGTTAACTTGGACCTATATATATATATATATATATATATATATATATATATATATATATATATATATATATATATATATATATATATATATATATATATATTCCATATTTATCCAAGATTGATAACATATTGCCCCAATATTTGACCAATATTCATGTTCCACCTGGGAGGTCTTCACCGACCTACTGAATCGCCGAATTTATTTTACTACTACCTGCCGGCCTACTTGGGTAAGTTAGAGAATCTTCTATCACATCTATCCGACCGTTTCTGGTTGGAAAGATTTCTTTTCTGCCTTTGGTAGAGTATAAATCGGTCTAGTCTGCAAAACACCGCAATACCTGATACTCCGGTACTTCCGCGGAAAACAAGTATCCCTACACAATAACCTCCTAAAGGAGTTATCCCCTAAAGCGTATGCCTGTATAGGTGATTCTTTTACCTTTGCTTGTCCGAAAGGCGTAGGCCTGTTCGATCTAGCATCCTTCTACTTAACTAATGGAGCGTACGCTCGTTTGGTTAAGTAATCCTTCCTAAAACACAATACCTGAACACCGACTCGATCGACCTGCAGCTATCAGATCGATTACATAATCAGTCCAAGCTTCCTTCAGTCAGATTTTCCTTTAAAACTGTAAAAATAATTATTAACGCATTACCCGCCGCTTCCTGAAAGAAAATAAATTCTTTAAACAGTAAATCGCACCTCTATTCCGATTTAACTCTCCAGTTCCTGTATAATCTTCTGAGAGACGATAAAAATTAATTACACAATGTATAAAGCTACTTCCAGAAGGATAAATTAAATTCCTTTCATTTTATACTTATGTAATTTGAAAGTAGATATCCCGGTTTAGTTCTCTCTAAAAATAATTTCGTTTATATAAGATTTCCCAATAATCGATATAGTGTTAAAGTTTTATGCGAATACTCATTCGTTACCTAGTAGTCACGATGGCTTCAACAAGCAAAAAAACAAAATTATCAACGAAAGAAAAATATTCTCCAAGACATCTTGGTGCAACCATGTTTTAGTTACCATTCCACAGAACCACTCCCGACACCTGCAATCGAAAGTATTCCAGTCATATCCATCAGAGATAGAGATGTGGAGGACGACTTTTCACGATATTGTGAGAAACAAGTAGATCTTAATTAATTGAGTTGTCATTTACTGATTTATGTATTGATTGATACATTATTAATGTAATTTATTATTTTTCCATGGCAACAACACTTATTGCCACACCACCACCTCAGCAATTTCAATATGGGAAAAAATATGTCCCTAATAGAACGGGAAGAGGGCTTTGCAGCTGCTGCACCAACTCAGCTTACGCAAGGCCCTTCAACATTGCAAGAACTTAGGGCGAAAAGCGTGAGGTGGTTACACCAGATTCTGGCAGAATTCGCAAACAGTGAGGTGTTGAGAGTGTATTATGTTGAGCAATTAGCTGTTGAGTGAGCTGAGACTAACCAACAGTTAGAAAAAATTAGAAGTACATTAAAAAAATATTAAAAACAGAAAATTGCAGCTGCTGCACCAACTCAGCTTACGCAAGGCCCTTCAACATTGCAAGAACGTTAAAGGACTTACAGCTCCACTCAACAAACAAGGTATTCGGAAAATATGTCAACTAGAATACTGTATTTGAAATTTTTGATGCGGCAAGTTATTTGTCCAATCATATTTGAGAATTATAAGGTAGCACATTCACAGTTAAAAGTAAATTATTACACTTTGCAGCTGAGATATTCCGGGAGCGTTTTATTACTTAATCCTTTTATTGTGTTACTCTTGTTTGTTAAACTCTGTTTTTTTTGAAGACTTCTTTGGTTGTTTTATTTGTGAAAGAAAGGAATTTACAAGAATTTTAATAAAAAGTGTAGTTTTAACTCTTATCCGGGCAACTGCGGTCCAACGAACCCACGCGGTGTTACAAATGGGCATATCTCGATTATTATTTAATTTTTGACAAAATGCCGGTATGGTTTCCATGGAAATAGTATTAATTAAGTTTTCCTTTTGTCAAAAGTGGGAAACTTGATCTACTTTTCAATAAATAATTATTGCTATATAAAACTTACGTAACCGGGCAATGTGAGTCCAATGGACCCTCGCGTGGTGGTTACAATTGATGCATCTCATGTATATAATATTTTCATAATTGATTACATATTTATCAGAATAATTAGCGGATTTGAGAGTTACTTTGTTTTCAAGGCTAATTGTTATGAAAAATGCAATTAGTATGGAATTTTTGTAGAGTAATCTAAGTCATTTGGCAGTCAGATAACGTTCAAGTTAGTCTTTTAGTCATTACCTACTTATGGATTATGAGTAATTTGCTATTAGTGGTGAATTTAGAATATCTATTTGTAATTGTATTTTATTCAAGAATTTGGATTTTATTTTCAAAGAATTTAAGTAGTCTGGAATGTTGGTTATTGGCAAAGATAAAAGTTTTAGTTGAATAGTAATTACCTTGGAATTTATTTAGTATCCTTCCCTTGCTGTGTACTATATATATATATATATATATATATATATATATATATATATATATATATATATATATCCAGTCATTTAGCGCAAGTAATGCAAGGACAACAAAGGCAATGTTTGTAATCAACATTCTGTCACTGCTATTATTATCTGTAATAACTGCAATAAATAGTTTTCTTTTACATAATAATGTTTATGTAAGCTTAATTTGTAAATATATTCCAGTAATAACTACTTAGTACAAGAGAGTAATGAAAAAGGTATCTAAAGAAGTTGCGTTACTAAAAATACTTGCCCGGATAAGATGTAATTCTATAGTTTTAAGGTTATACTTATTATGGCTGGAACTACGAAGAAAACTATGCATTCTAAGTCTCGAAACATTATTATTGCAAAAACATTGCAAGGATGCGGATCAATTGGCTCAAGAAATGTGGGAGAAAGATGGATTACTTGACGAGGTAGTGGAAAGTTTGGAATTTGTAGTGAATACTGGTTTGTTGGAAGATGACAAGTTCGGAAATTGAAGATTAAGAAAATAATTTATAAAATAATTTTGCCTTTATATTTTAAACGTTTTGATTTTTATATGATTTCGTTTCGGTTGTATAAATATATATTCAGTTTATTTTGATTTTAACTCATCAGTTCATTCCAAAACTGTAAAAATGTACCTAATTACATGTTAATCAAAATGAATTGTAGATCTTAAATTAAAATATTTAAAACTGCTTCTGTAAAGCTGAATATTGTTACTAAATACTTTATATTTATGCTTAGGTTTTTAAGTTTAATAAAGTTATTTCTATCAAATTCTTGGTTCACCGTGTATAGATTTGTCCCGTCGTGATTTTGTCAAGAAAATATTAGTTACACTGGTTATGCAGCACACAATACTTGTATGTGTATCCAACAATACATATTTAAATAAAGCGTCCAAATATTTTTTTTCGGATTGTACCTTAAAAGTTACAATACCGCCGGTATCCTCTCTCCAACTATCTTGTTTGCGGAGTAGTGCTGTAGATATAAATATTTAAATTAGTGTGTATAGTGTAGTTTAGTAAAAAAAATTTAGAAGTATGAACATTTTTAAATTAGTATATGTTAGTAAGAAGTTTTTGAATAATTTGTTTAATATAGTATTTTTTGTAGGATTTATTATATAGTTAAATGTATCTTTTTACATTGTAACATGTTAAATTGTTTGTTTTATTATTTATCGTAAAATATTCACATTATCCCAAAAAATTTATTACAGCTAAAAAATGCACAAAAAATTTAAGTGACAGATTCAGCTTACGCAAGAAAAGTGAAATGATTTACATAAAGTAAAAAATTGAAAACATCTGGGAGTTCGACTTAGATTGACATTACTCATGTACGCAATATATAAATTTCTACATCAAAAAATTTAAAAAAGATTAAATATATCAATAAATTTAAGCATAACATTAAAAATAAGGTCTATTTAACTCCAGCGATATCCTTGAATGTACCGGCTGTCTCAAATTCGAGGGCAAGCATGGGGATCTCGCTTATTATAAGAGATAGGATATAGGTTTAAATTCGGCACTTTTGCTAAATTCGATGCCGAGTAATAATCTGAAAAGAAATTTGAGCTAACTCGAATGTCCGTGTCCGTGTGGTGTGTGTGTGTGCGTGTGGTGGTGGGGTGTGTGGGTTGGTGTGTGGTGTGTGCGTGGTGCGTGTGTGCTGTCCGGTGCGTGTGGTGCGTGTGAGTGTGTGTGTGTGCGTGATGTGTGCGTGTGCGTGTTGTGTGCTGTGTCTGTGTGCGTGTGTGTGTATGGTGTGTGCGTGGTGTCGTGTGTCGTGTGTACGTGTGTGCGTGGTGTGCGTGTGCGTGTGTGTGTGTGTGTGTGTGTGTGTGTGCGTGTGCATGCGTGTCGTGTATGTGGTGCGTGCGTGTGCGTGTGTGTGTGTGCGTGTGTGCGTGTGTCGTGTGGTGTCGTGTGTGCTGGTGTTGCGTGTGCGTGTGTGTCGTGTGTGCGTGTGTCGTGTGTGTGCGTGTGTGTGTGCTGTGTGCGTGCGTGTGTGCGTGTTGTGTGCGTGTGTGCGTGTGTCGCTGTGTGGTGTGTGTGTGAGTGTTGAGTGTGTGTGTGTGCGTATGTGTGTAGTGTCAGTGCGTGCGTGACGTGCGATGTCGTGCGTGGTCGTGTGCGTGTGCTGTGTCGTGTGCGTGCTGCTGTGTGCGTGTGCGTGTGTGTACGTGTGCGTGTGTATCGTGTGCGTGTGTCGTGTGCGTGCTGTGTGATGTGTGCGTGTGCGTGTGTGCGTGTGTCAGTGTGTCGTGTGGTGTGCGTGTGCGTATGCGTGTGCGTGTGTGTCGTGTGTGTGTGGTGTGGGTGGTGTGCGTGTGCGTGTGTCGTGTACGATGTGTGCGTGTGCGTGCTGTGTCGTGTGCGTGTCGTGCGTGTGTGTGCGTCGTGTGGTGTGTGGTGTGGCGTGTGGCTGCGTGTGCGTGAGTGCGTGTGGTGTGGTGTGTTGTGTGTGTGGGTGTGGTGTGTTGTGGTGGTGGTGTGCGTGTGGTGTGTGGTGTGTGCGTGAATGGTGCGTGTGCTGTTGCGTGTGCGTGTGCGTGTGTGTGTGCGTGCTGCGTGCGTGTGCAGTGCGTGTGCGTGTGCGTGTGCGTGTGCGTGTGCTGTGTGCATGTGCGTGTGTCCGTGTGATGCTGTGTACGTGTGTGCGTGTGTGTGCGTGTATACGTGTGTGCGCGTGTCCGTGAGTGCGTGTGTGCTGTGTGTGTAGTGCTGTGTGTGGTGTCTGAATGTGTGTGTGTTGTGCGTGTGTGCGTGTGTGGTGTGTCGTGTGTGCGTGTGTGCGTATGTGCTGTAGGTGTGCGTGTGTGTGTGTGCGTGTCGTGTGCGTGTGGTGTGGTTTGCGTGGCGTGGCGTGTTTGTGTGCGGTGGTGTGTGTGTGCGTGTGCGTGTGCTGCGTGCGTGTGCGTGTGCGTGTCGTGTGCGTGTACGGTGCGGTTGCGGTGCGTGTGAGTGTGCGAATGCTCGTGTGCGTGTGGTGTGCGTGTGCGTGGGGTGTGGCATGTGGCGTGGTGTTTTGGTGTGCGTGTGTGCGTGCATGGTGGTTGTGTGTGCGTGGGTGTGGTGCGTGCGTGTGTGCGTGTCTGCGTGCGTGCGTACGTGCGTTCGCGTGTGCGTGTGTGTTTGTGTGGATGTGGGTGTGGGTGTAGGTGTGGGTGTGGGTGTGTGTGTCAGTGTGTGGGTATGGGTGTGGGCGTGGGCATGTGCGTGTGCGTGTGCGTGAGCGTGTGCGCGAGTGTGTATGTATGTGTTCGTGTGAGCATGTGTACGTGTGTGCGCGTGGGCGTGGGTGCGTGTGTGCGTGATGCGTGTGTGAGTGTGTGCATGTGTGTGTGTTTGTGCGTGTGTGCGTGTGTCTGTGCGCGTGTGTGTACGTGTGCGTAGGCGTGTGCGAGTGCGGGCGTGCGTGTTTTGATTTGCGTGTGCGGGCGTGCGTGGGTGTAAGTGTGTGTGGGTGTGTGCGTGTGCGTGTGCGCGTGCGTGTGCGTGTGCGTGCTCGTGTGCGTGTGCGGGTGCGGTTG
>JARFJB010000184.1:0-188641 GCA_036346205.1 Vesta saturnalis
TTCAGCCATTTGCAGTTAGTTTTACATTATTAGTTTGATGGTGCTAAATCAGCTGGCCTGGTGTAACTCTCTGATCAAGCGTGATGCTCGCAAACGGTTTTCGACCCTTTCAAGTTAATTGTGAGTGAAAGCAAGAAAAAATAAGGAGTGGATTTAAATGGGCGCGGGGGCGTATGCGAATGATACTGTATCCTCTAAACGACTTGACCGATTAATACCATGCTCACAAATTAATTGTTCTGGCAAAACGGTCTGTGTGTCCATGTGTCTGTATGTCTGCGTGTCTGTGTGTCTGTGTGTCTGTGTGTCTGTGTGTCGGTGTGTCCGTGTGTCCGTGTGTCCGTGTGTCCGTGTGTCCGTGTGTCCGTGTGTCCGTGTGTCCGTGTGTCCGTGTGTCCGTGTGTCCGTGTGTCCGTGTGTCGTGTGTCCGTGTGTCCGTGTGTCCGTGTGTCCGTGTGTGTCGTGTCCGTGTGTCCGTGTGTCGTGTGTCGTGTGTGTGTGTGTCGTGTGTCTGTGTCTGTGTGTCTGTGTGTCTGTGTGCTGTGTGTCTGTGTGTCTGTGTGTCTGTGTGTGTCTGTGTGTCTGTGTGTCTGTGTGTCTGTGTGTCTGTGTGTCTGGTGTCTGTGTGTCTGTGTGTCTGTGTGTCTGTGTCTGTGTGTCTGTGTCGTGTCTGTCTGTGTCTGGTGTCTGGTGTCTGTGTGTCTGTGTGTCTGGTGTGCTGTGTCTGGTTGTCTGGTCTGTGTCTGGTCTGTTGTCTGCGTCTGTGTCTGTCTGTGTCTGCGTGTGCTGGTCTGGTCTGTGTCTGTGTGTCTGGTCTGTGTCTGTGTGTCTGTGTGTCTGTGTCTGTGTCTGTGTGTCTGTGTCTGTGTCTGTGTCTGTGTCTGTGTGTCTGTGTGTCTGTGTGTCTGTGTGTCTGTATCTGTGTCTGTGTGTGTGTCTGTGTGTCTGTGTCTGTGTCTGTGTGTCTGATGTCTGTGTCTGTCTGTGTGTCTGTGTGTCCTGTGTGTCTGTGTGTCTGTGTGTCTGTCTGTGTGTCTGTGTCTGTGTCTGTGTGTCTGTGTTTGTGTGTCTGTGTGTTCTGTGTGTTTGTGTGTCTGTGTCTGTGTGTCTGTGTGTCTGTGTGTCTGTGTGTTGTGTGTCTGTGTGTCTGTGTGTCTGTGTCTGTGTCTGTGTCTGTGTGTCTGTGTCTGTGTCTGTGTGTCTGTGTGTCTGTGTTCTGTGGTCTGTGTGTCTGTGTGTCTGTGTGTCTGTGTGTCTGTGTGTCGTGTGTCTGTGTCTGTGTGCTGTGTGTCTGTGTGTCTGTGTGTCTGTGTGTTGTGTCTGTGTGTCTGTGTCTGTGTCTGTGTGTCTGTGTCTCGTGTGTCTGTGTGTTTGTGTGTCTGTGTGTCTGTCTGTGTGTCTGTGTGTCTGTGTGTCTGTTGTCGTGTGTCTGTGTGCTGTGTGTCTGTGTCTGTGTGTCTGTGTGTCTTGTGTCTGTGTCGTGTGCTGTGCTGTGTGTCTGTGTGTCTGTGTGTCGTGTGTGTCTGTGTCTGTGTGTGTGTCTGTGTGTCTGTGTGTCTGTGTGTCTGTGTGTCTGTGTCTGTGTGTCTGTTGTCTGTGTGTCTGTGTGTCTGTGTGTCTGTGTGTCTTGTGTCTGTGTCTGTGTGTCTGTGTGTGTCTGTGTGTCTGTGTCTGTGTGTCTGTGTGTCTGTGTGTCTGTGTGTCTGTGTGTCTGTGTGTGTCTGTGTGTCTGTGTCTGTGTTCTGTGTGTCTGTGTCTGTGTGTCTGTGTCTGTGTGTCTGTGCTGTGTGTCTGTGTGTCTGTGTTGTGTGTCTGTGTGTCTGTGTGTCTGTGTTGTCTGTGTGCTTGTGTCTGTGTGTCTGTGTGTCTGTGTGTCTGTGTGTCTGTGTGTCTGTGTGTCTGTGTCTGTGTGTCTGTGTGTCTGTGTGTCTGTGTGTCTGTGTGTCTGTGTCTGTGTTCTGTGTGTCTGTGTGTCTGTGTGTCTGTGTGTCTGTGTGTCTGTGTGTCTGTGTGTCTGTGTGTATGTGTGTCCGTGTGTCTGTGTATCTGTGTGTCTGTGTGTCTGTGTGTCTGTGTGTCTGTGTGTCTGCGTCACTGCGTGTCTGCGTGCCTGCGTGTCTGCGTGTCTGGGTGCTTGTGTGCCTGCGTGTCTGCGTGTCTGCGTGTCCATGTCCGTGTGCGTGTGCATGTGCTTGTGCGTGTGCGTGTGCGCGTGCGTGTGCGTGTGCGTGTGCGTTTGCGTGTGCGTGTGCGTGGGCATGTGCGTGTGCGTGTTTGTGTGCGTGTACCTGTGCGTGTGCGTGTGCGTGTGCTTGTGCGTGTACGTGTTAGTGTTCGTCGGTGTGTGCGTGTGCGTGTGCGTGTGCGTGGGCGTGTGTGTATGTGCGTGTGCGTGTTAGTGTGCGTGTGCGTGTGCGTATGCTTGTGCGTGTGTGTATGTATGGATACCAGTATTTACGATAACTCCAGAACGACAACATGTACGTTCTTCAAATTTCGAATTTAAGCTTGTTTTCATTTCTCCTGGAGCTGATTATATTGCAGGAGTAATTAAACGGGGGAAATCGGGAGTTATTAGTTTATGGGTTTTAATCAAATGTTTCTGAAACACCTCCATATTTCAAATACATAAAAATACCAACATGTAGACCTTAAATATGTCGATTAATTGTGTTATATTCACTTTTTTGATACAATTCATAATTTAACGGCAAACAAATTCGTAAAATAGAACTTCTATGTTAGTATTCAATATCTGAACAACGATTAATTTTATGAGATGAAGTGTAGACATATTTTTATTAAAAATATAATATTGTGTTACTTTTATTTATAATGCTTTTTAATATGAAGCAAACATAATTGTAAAAAGTTTAAATTGCATTATCGGTATTTTATGGAAGTGGGCGGGTTTGGAATTTTTTTAAGTTAACACATATATGTTTATTAACGTCTAATTGACATGAAGTTTTAAACGTCCTTCTGTCATAAATTATTGTTTTTGTATTAACACGTTTGCATAATTTCATAATTCATAATTATCCTAAAAAATTATTATTAAAATTATTTGTTTTCTTTTAATTTCCACTTAGTTGGTTGGTCAGCTTCTCCCCTGAAAGAACAGTTAGTAGTTCTGCAGATACCAGCATAGTCAGCTGTGTTATATATAAAGAACCTAAATACGTGAAATTGGTATGCGAACAAACTTTAGTTTAAGAATTCTATCAATCGCGACATCGATGAACATAAAAAGTGTAAACTGTTAAGCAAAGAAAACATACCCCTAAGTCCGTGGTTGGTATATCAGTGAATTTGTAGATCTCCTAGCAGTGATAGAAAAGATTTTCCTCAGATTTTTTGTGAAGAAAAAAAATAACAGTAAAGCTTCAATGAATTGATGCGGAACAATCCGTTGCACAATTAGAAAATTTATTTTATTTTTAATTATAAGTTGAGTTGATACGGCCAGGAAAGAAATATAATATACTAAAAAGAAAATTTTCTTTCTAAAAAATAGACAAACGAACTGCAGCAGTAAAATTTTCACAGATCCTACAAAAACCCTTACAAGTTGTCAGTTGTTTAAGTATAAATATATCATTCTGCCAAAATGAAGCAATAATAAGCCAATAAAAAAACCATATTACAGAATGGGACTCTGCTTGATAGCACATTCCGTTTACAAATTTTCGAGTATACGTTTACGTTTTAAAAAGTTAGTAAATATTATTAACAACGTATAAACTGCATCTGTTTTTAGAAAAACTATATTAACATATTCACAAAACTGGCAGTTTCAAATTAACTATGTAGGCCAAATTTCGATGTTTTAATAGGGAATCTATAGTTCGTATGAAAAAATGAACCTCGCATTCTCGATCTCTTTTTTTTGACAAAACCTCAATAGTGCCTTTCAAATTTGGCTAACGTCTTTTGTTTTCGAGTTATGGCCAAAAATTCAGATTTTCGAGTTTTCATTTTATGGTCATACCTCGCTTATTTATGAAAATAGAAAAAAAACAATTTCTACGTTTTTCAGCGGTGTAGTCAATTCTTTAAGAATATTATTGAAATTCGAGTTATAGCATCAATTGGATTTTTTATATGGGACGCGTAGTTTGGCTATGACATCAAAAAATTACTAATTTTGGTCTGATCCCAACGATATATACCATGTGGGGTCAAATTATTCATTTTTACTGCTTTTTAGCAAAAAATAAAAGTAATAATAATTATTTAAAAAAAACTACATTATGTGACTTTTTACAAACCAAGAACTAATAACTATAATATTAAACAAACTACCAGATGCATAATAATTATATATAAAGCCACTTAAACTAAATTTTCAAATTGATGTCCATTATTTGCAACACATAGTTCACATCGCTTTGAACCATTTCGAATTGTGCTGTAAATATGAATACTAGAGAAGGAATTAACACACTGTATAAAATTTTGTTTCAGTTCGTGTATATTATTATTATTTTTATATACATTGTCTTTAATGTGTCCCCAAAAGAAAAAATCTAGGGGCGTTAAATCGGATGAACGTGGTGGCCACCACACAGGTCCATTTGTTCCTATCCATTTGTCTGGAAAATGAATATTTAACAATTCAGAGACGTTTCTACTATTGTGAGGAGCATTTGTTATATATATATATATATATATATATATATATATATATATATATATATATATATATGTTTTGTCTAATGTTCAGCGGCAAATCATTTAAAACATTCTCGACTATGTGTTGGTTTAAAATTTCAGAATATCGTTGACCATTCAGTTTTCTTTCATAAATGTGAAAACCGAAGCGTCCCTGGTTTTGAACGTAAACGGTACGGTGCAGATTAATGTCGGACCACCAGTGCTCGTTGTGTGGATTGAAAATCCCCGCACTACTAATATATCCTTCATCGGTCCAAACAATATTTGTTGAGGAAAGCGCATATTGCTTTATTTCCTGAAGATATCAATTACAAAATGATAGGCGTCGTGTAGGATCGGTTGGTTGGAGAAGTTGTTTTCTTATTTTACATGGTCCAAATTTCTGTCGTTTTAGAACTGGCACTGCCCGGCTTCGTCATATACCAGACTCGGTCCCAATTTGACGGCTTAAAAACGAACAATTTACAGCTACCATTCCGATGACATTAACAGCATCCTCAGTAGAATAGCTACCTCACTTCTGGGCCACTTTTCTACTATACTTTTTCTGCTCAATGTCAAGGTCATCGTACACATCGCATACATCGAAGTATATTCCTCAAGGTCATCACATTGTCTACGTCTAAGTACATGGTTTTCAAGGCCGCTCACATTGCCTAGCTATCCTTCAAGGTCATCCTAGACATTACCTGCGTACACGGTAACTTTACCTAAGTCAAGGTTTTCAAAGGACCCACGCTGCCTATGTATGTTCTTCAAGGTATAGGGACTCACATACGTCGAATTCAACGGTTTTCAAGGTCATCATATACATTGCCTAATCAAAGTATATTCCTCAAGGTCATTGAAGTATCCAGATTTGAAAACAGTCACTAGAAAAGTCACCAGATTGGTTTTCAAGGTCAAGTCCGCATACACATTTCAAACATCAAAGTCAATTAGAATTTTCAAGGTCACGGTCGATCACAATGCTTGATTATTCTTCAAGGTCGAAGCGTCCAAGTACATTGTTTTCCAAGGCCAAGGTCATCGTGCACATTGCCTGCGTCAAAGTGTATCCCTCAAGGCCATTGAAAAGGCACTAGAAAGGTTACTAGATTAGTTTTGAAGGTCACTGACGTACAGATTATCCACTTCAAGGTCACTTGGTGGGAAATGGTCACTCTCATTGTCAAGGTTCTTAATGTACACACACCTCGCTTCAAGGTCTTCTTAGGATTTCAAAGTATAGGGATCAACCTTCTCAATTGTCAAGGTCACACGTTCCCGGTTCAATTGGAGGTATATAGGAGGATGCTCTGCCACCAAGAAATAAAGGTCAATTCTAAATCAAATTTTGATGAGAAATTTCAAGGCCAACGTTCATTAATTTTTCCAAGGTCACGCCTCCGCCAATTCTAGGAATTTCATTGACCTCTGAGGTGTTCTCCAGGGGTATCATACAGATTGTTGTCTATGCTAAGCATGTTTCTAGGTCGTTTATGCAAACGTCACTGATTGGTTATTGATGAGAAATTGATTTCTAGTAATACCCTTCAGCCTACCTTGAGGATTGTAATAACTGAATCAACATCTCGACTCAGCTAAGAATTGCCTGCATGAAAGCCATGTGACCTTCCTGCCCTGCACTTTGAACCATTCCCAACATATGACCTCTACCTGAAAATAGAATCCCCCACACCTACAACTTTAGTCTATTTAACACCTCTGAGAATTCCAAGAATTAGCACCTCGACTTTACCAGGAATTGCGTGGTGACCTTGAAGAGTATACTTTACACGGTGTACGAGAGGACCTTGAAAACCCTGTACTTGGACGCAGGCAATGAGATGACCTTGGAAAACCATATACTTTGATATAGGTAATGTGTACAATGACCTTAACCTCGAAAACCATGTATTTGGACGTGAACAATCTGGACCTTGAGGAATATACGTAGGCAATGAGCGAAAATTGACACCAATACGTTTTGGCTGTTGACCTAGATAACAATATATTTTTAGATTTCTAGGAATTATGACTCCGACTCGGCCAGATTAAAATTTTCGATCGGGATACCCCTGCAGGTTAACAAATCACGTTGACTCAGTCAAGAATTTCTTGCTTGGAAACTACGTGGCGTCATTGATTAGAAATTCTGCTAAATTTGACTTCCCAACATATGGTCTCAACCAGTTTGGTGACCCTGAAAAGTAGAGCCCCCGCACCTTGAAAAGTCTATTTGAATACCCCATGCAGCTGATTTCTATGAATTATGAGCCGACAAGAATTGCTTGAACATCGCCTTTGTCCTTGAAAATTGATTTCTCAGAGGTGTGGCCTTGCAGAGAAAGTGTACGTGACCTAATCCACTTGCGGGTTTTCCTTAATAAATTAATAAGTAGATCACTATACGTGACCTTGAAGAATATATACAGACAATGTGTGTAGGCAATGGCCTTGAAAGCGAGAAAGTGGATCCTATAGTATACGTGAGGTTGAAGAGCATCTTCCTATATACCTTTACCGGCCATGTATTGGGATACCCCTACAAGTTGATTTCTAGGACTTATGACCTTGAAAATTGATAGCAATACATTTTAGCCATTGACAATCTATTTCATAGTCCTACAAGTGATTTCTAGGAATTATGACCCTGACTCAACCAAGAATTACTTGAACAATGGATCGCATTTGTCAGAGATGTGACCGTGAAATGACTCCCCTATTTATCGTTGTGCATCTTTGAAGGTGTACGTATATCTCTAATTAGCAATGAAAATTAACAAAAGCAACTTTCCTAGCCCATGGTCTAAATTTATACCTAGACTCGTATGAAATTTTAAATAATTTGTTAGGACCAGTGTGAAATTCCATTCTAATAATTTGAATATAATTTATAAACCCTGATAAAAATGAACTAGTGTCAAAGTTGATTAAAACATCAATTTTAAATTGCTTTTATAATATTAAAAATTATTATTAATTTTATTAAATACATAAATAAAAAGTTTACCTCGAGTAGGATTTGAACCTATGACCTGTACTTTGCTAGAGTAACGCGCTACCAACTGCGCCACCAAGGTTCAAGCCCCAATCGATGTAAATTTTGTCTTTATGTATGTAGAACTGATGTAAATTCTAAATATAATGAGATTACAATCAAATTACTTATATTAATGGAATGTGAGCCTGCAATATCGCAAGGATTCACACATTCCAAAGCAACTTGACTAATATTAAATTATTATAAGTTTTTGTTATGAACGAACAAGTTCAAAGGTAAATATGTAATTAAAAATTATTATTAATTTTATTAAATACATAAATAAAAAGTTTACCTCGAGTAGGATTTGAACCTATGACCTGTACTTTGCTAGAGTACCGCGCTACCAACTGCGCCACCAATGTTCAAGCCCCAATCGATGTAAATTTTGTCTTTATGTATGTAGAACTGATTTACATATTTACCTTTGAACTTATTCGTTCATAACAAAAACTTATAATAATTTAATGCTTTTATAATAATTTCTATTGAACTCACTTTAAAAAGTAGTCCCCATTGACATATTTTTGCAAAAATAACATAGTAGGTAACATTTATGTCTAAAGCTAATATGCAGTTCTGATTGATCAAACATGATCTTGCAAAGGCTGTTTAATTTGTTTTATTTCTTAACAATTTTTGTTGAATTAGTATAAACTTTATCGATAAGTTACGCCTCTATATGTAACCAAAGTAAGATAAGTCACGGTTTGACCACTGACGGTTTATAAAGTTTGAGTTGGATGTATTATTAATATAAACATTAATCTATACTTCGTTTAAAATTCATTTAATAGCTTAGAATTTTAAACGTATATTGAATGTAAGATTTACGTTATGTTTATACAAAGTGTTTCCAACCATTCGTAGTTCATTTTCAACCCATTTTCCAGTGGCATATTTTAATTCTTAAATATATAAATTTCCGTTATGAGATTCATATTTCAATACGAATAATTAATACTAATTTAATGAATAATACACCTAACAAAATAAATTCAAACATAAACTCAATACTAATAAAAGTAGAATAATATTCAATTCAAGACAACCAAAATATTGTTTCACCTCGTAGTACGATGGCGTATTTGTATGAAGAGTTCGCAGGCGGCGCTTATTTTTTTATGTGTAGTTTTCCCCATGGACTGGTATTTAAACGAATAAGAATCGCGAGCGGATTTGCTAAACGTTTTAAATAAAGATAGGGTTGGCTTAAGAAACTTGTGATGATAATCGGGTAACTGTTGGGTGTGGAGTGTTTATTTAAAATAGTATTATTGCTTTAGTAAGCTATGTAGAGCTCCAACGCGGCAAAAGTATCACGCCGTCAGTTTTTGCATTAAAATTTATAAATATTAAGAGGAATTATCTTGATGGAGAGAAACATGAATTTCCATTCACGTATGGTCCATCGTTCCGAAAGAAAATACCTGTGGCAGCCTTATCACCTTGACACAGGTTCTATTCCTTTGTTCTGTATTTTTTTGTAAGTTAAAACTTTTAAGTGTTTTATTTCGTATTTTTCTGTAATCAGTATATACATTGAAAATGAAATAACTGGTTGATATAAAGTATGCGTCACCGGCTTCAGTAAAGCTTACTAGATTATTATTTGCTTATCGAAACAGTCTTAATCTGCACATTTGCAAAATTATTTAATCACTTAACTACTTAAGCTTATTTGTTTGTATTTGGATGCTGGTGACTATGTGCTAGTTTGGGATATATTACTTTTAAGGTTATGTTTAATTTAGAAAGGGCGTGTGCCGCCTCTTTATCTTTTGAAAGCGCTTTTGTGCAAATAACAGAAAGGAAAAATTGGTATTGTATATTTAAATTTTAGGAAGTGGATTTGAAATTCGTGTTTGTTAACAAGTACTTCTATTGTTCAGTTAAAAAATTTTATGGTGTATTTGGACTATTTTAATTTAATACAATAGACGTTTGTTAAAGTTAATTATTAAGTTTCTTTTATGCGTACGTTTACTTGTGAAGAAACAGATTCTGAAAGGGTGTTATTCATTTTGTTTATGTTCGACAATTCAGTGGAGTTTTATTTGAAGTGAAGTTTAATTCAATCTGAATTCAAAGTTTTAGAATAACACTTTTTTATATTACCAAAATTTTTTTGAGTTTAAAGGTTTATTTATTACTGGTGAAGCCGTAAAGTGAGAGCTATACTGTGGTGCTTTTGAAGCGTTGTGTTTCAAACTCAACCCAAGAGGATAGCAACCGAGGGGTTTTGTACTAGTGTATCTCCTTTTGTTAGCGTATATTTAAAACAGGGTGGCTCTAAAAATATAACTTGAGTAACTTACCGTTTAACGTAACTAAAATTATTAGTAAAACTTTCTGCGCTAATAACGAGCTTGCGGATATTGACCAGTGCGGTGCTCTATTGCCGTTTGTATCCGTTATAACATACACGCACTCATACGCACACGCACACGTACACACGCATACATGCGTATACACTTACAGAAAGGGGCATTTATGACAATTTCCATATACCAATTCTCCAATACTTCGGGCTCAGGAGAAATCAAAACGAATATTTCCGCTCTCAGCTCAAACTCGAATTATTTAACCAATCACTATCAACTTTTCCCTTAGGTGGGAAATCTCAAAAATAGACCAATTATTATAATTAAAGTATGAAAACGTTAATTTCCACGCTTATCACACATAATTAAAATACTTGTCTTTTGAGTATTAAATCGTTTTTTTTTATATAAATCTAAACATTTTCGATACCAATTAAAGTTATCGTCCTCAGTAAACGGCTACAGATTTAAGGACTAATTGAGATGTTAAAATTAACTTATGAAATATGAAAACGCAAATATAAGCCTGCTGTTAATATACGATGATGTATTGATACCTAGTTAATCTAGACCGGTTCCGTGGATAAATAAAATACTGGGTTACCATAGCAACGAAGAAAAATTCAAGCCAGAGTTGCGCAATAAAATTTGAAAGAAAGGATGTCGACCGAAATTGTGAAAATTGAAGTATCGCGCCATCATCGAGTATCTGTATTTGAAGGGGTTAATAGGTAAGCAGATTTACGGAGATATTCTTAATACCCTCCATCAATGTCCTTCATATGCGACCGTGAAAAATTTGATTTCAAGCGTCAAAAGAGGTAAATTTTCCATTGAAGATGAAAACCACCCCTTAAATATCGATGCAGTTCATGGCATGATTTTATCAGACCGTGGAATTGGCCTAAAACGAATATCTGAATATTTCATATGAACCCATCCATCACATATTTCACGTCCATTTGGACATGAGGAAAATTTCTGCAAAATGAATCACCAAATGTCTGAATGTTGACCAGAAGCGTTGAAGAGTAGAAGTATCGCGTTCGATCTGTACTCGGTTTGAAAAAGATATAAACTTCTTAAGCCGTGTTGTTACTATAGATGAAACTTGTGTACATTTCTACGACCCAAAAACAAAGCAGCAATCGATGAAATGGAGACACTCAGGTTCTCCAAAACCTAATAAATGTCATGTTCAAAAATCTCCTTGGAGAGAAGACGCGGAAAATTATCCAAAGGTATCTTGTTTTAACAGGACAATTCCCCTTCACACAAATTGCATGCAAACAATTCATGATTTAGGATTCGAATTACCCGAACACCCCCCCCCCTAGTAGAAGGAGGGCAGTTTGGTCCCTGACAAAAACGAAATAGTGCGTTTAAGCTTGTTTATAAACGTAGGTCCTTTTGGCCGAGGTATTTACGATAAGACATTCCTTGTATGTAAAATAATGTAGTGATCTTATTTCGAGTTTGGTATATCTGTTATTGTGTAGGCATTTTTACTAGTTTAACTGTAAAACGTATTTTTAACACTGTATACAAAACGCGCCAATAGTGTTACATGCTAATTTATTGCCAGAAATGTCGGAGCCTATCACGTATATTTTTTAATTGTACGGTATTTTTGAATTGTAAGCTGCTAGTTATGATTTGATTGATTGAGATTGATTTGTGGATCATCGACTGTTTTCCCACGCCGGTGCGCTCATGTTTAGGGAGAGTACCAGCTCTGAATATCGGTTTGCCTTACCTACAAAGTAAGCGGACGCTCATAGGAGCTAGGTATATACAGTGGGAGAATGATTACCTGAAGTTTATGAAGAATTGTTAGCTTCTTGCTTGATTTGATCGAGAGTGATTGTTGACTGTTTTGATTAATTGCTTTGGCTGATCTGATTATTTGATTTGATCGCCAGTGATTTGTTTGAGATTGATTTGCTTAATTGATTTGTTTGATTTGATGGAGATTGTTTGATTTGGTTTGATATGCTTAGGCTAATTTTATTGGTCCATTGATTTGATTAATTTCTGTCTTTTGACAAGGAGCGAATGCCCGTGAACAAGTTCCGGCGTCTTATACCTATCTTACGAGATAGTATGAGGCCCCTTATTGGAATTCAATTTCAAATTTCTCGCCTAGGGGCTAAGATCTGACAAAGAGCCCCCTTACTAGAATACATTTTCAAATTCCCCGCCTAGATGGCCCACAAAGCAAGTTAGCCTACAAAATTTAACTATGACTCATAATTTATAGCAAATCGGCTGCGGAATTTTGGGTCGAAGGCCCGAGAACAAGTTCCTGCGTCCTATACCTGTCTTATCATATAGTATGGGAAATTTGAATTGTATTCTAATAAGGGACCCTTATTAGAATACAATTCAAATTTCCCGTTAAAACAAAATTGCCAAGGACTTTGATTATGACTCATAACATCAAAGTTTGGAATAAGGGTCAATTTGTTTACCTTTACGTTATTAGATAATTAGGGGGGTTTACCCCTGACACTATAGATGTAATTGAATAGTGAAAATTTGTTATTGTTTTATCAAAATTGGAAATGAAGGTCAACATGTTTGCCTTTACGTAGTTACGTGATAAAAGGATTTTTCCTTAGCGCTATAGATGTAACTGAATAGTGAAAGGTGACCGGATCTTGAAAATGTAATTACGGTGTCGGTCTTGTTCACGTGATTTGCTTTTCCTGTTTAAAACCTGTCTGTGTAAAACCCAACGGAGTTTGATTATGTCTAACGATTATAGGGATCTACATGCACTTACCGTTAGGTGGTGCCACGATCAATCTCTACGTTTATTAGTTTTAAGAAAACACCGTTAGATTAAATAAATACTAGTAGGTGGAGCCCCGATTACATAAGTTCAGGAGATTTATACCTGTCTTGTGAGGTAGCTCGTTATTAGAATACAATTTCAAATCTCACGTCAATTACAAAAATGGCCGCCAAAAACCGATACTATTTCAAATTTCCCACCAAGGGTCCATAATAGAGGTCTAAGACGCCTGAACAAGGTCCGGGGTGTTATGAGATAGCATGTGGACCCCTTATTAGAATACTATTGCAAATTTCCCGCCAGGGGGACAAAGACCCACCAAGGAGCGAAGAAATAGAAACAGCTCCGGAATATTAAACCTGTATTGAGATAGCATGACGGCCCCACTTACTAGTATAAAATGTCAAATTTCCCGACAAAACAAAAATGGCCTCCAAAACAAGTTAGCCCACAAAATGGCTCCGGAATTTAATGCTAACTTAATTAAAAACAAAATGGCGGTGACCTCATAATTAAAAACAATAAAATGGCGGCGCGTTTAAAATCTATAACTGACAAGGGGGCGAAGACCCTTAAACAAGTTCCGGGGTCCTATACAGGGGGCTAAGACCTGAGAACAATGCCCGAAGTGCTATACCTGTCTTATGAGATAGCATGAGGATCCTCTCATTAGAATACAATTTCAAATTTCCCGCCATAGCCCACAAGATGGCCTTCAAAACAAAATGGCCACCAAAACAAGAATGGCCTACAAAATGGCTGACAAGCCACTCTCCGGAACCAATCAGAAGCAAGGGGGCTGAGTCTATAAACCAATCAGAAACCAGTGTGCATGGCCCAACCTCAGCCCTCCAATCAGAATACTGCATGCGTGCACATTTGCCTACCCTTTAGGGGCTTCCAAAAAGGCATTAATTAGGGACTAAAATGTCACGGTACCATCCCCACAAACAATACCCCTAAACCCTAGGATAGACTGTCAAAAAAGGCTCTTAATACTATCAAAAGGTCTTAATTACGAGTAAAAATACCATCATAAGGTTGAAAATTCCATCTAGAGGTTGAAAAAGGCCCTCGAAAAGGAACCATAAAGGTGCCAATGAGGGGTAAAAATTAACATCAAGGGTTGAAAATTATATCTAGGGGTAGAAAAGCGACCCCGAAAAGAAGCCATAGGGGCGAGAAATGGCCACGGCCAAGTGGGCGTGACATCCCCCACCACTGATGAGGTCAGGGATCAAGCTTCCCTCCTTCTACTCCGCCTTATTCACCAGATCTGGCTCCGTCCGACTAGGGTCTTTCCTCAACTGAAAAAAGTATAAAAGGTCGTAAATTTTCTTCCAACGAAGAGGTAATAGAAGCTGTGGATGCTTGGTTTGCAGAGCAAGATAAAGATTTTTTTTGAAAGGTTTCTATCCGTTGCAGTTTCGTTGTAATAAGTGTATCCAATTAAGAGGAGAGTATATTGACTAATAAAATACTTTGAATTTTGTTTGCTTGTATAGTAGGCTAAGAATTTTTCAATACATCCTCGTAACAGTCAGATAAACGAATAAGTCCATTATGAAATCTAATTTTATTTTTATTTTAGTAAATAATATCGTTAATAGCTTAAGTATTATTAAACTTCCTTGAAGATGGCAAGTCAGAACATTCTCTAACGGATGCAGGCTAACAATGTCATAATCAAATAACAAATTTAACCAAATTGAAATAAGCTACGATGTAAGTGTAAAGTAAAATATTAATTTGAAATTCACTAATAGCAACTTGACATACCAATTAAAGGTCTAGTCAGACCTAACTAAGAAATAGTTTTTGGCTAATAATTGTAATTGTGATTGTACAGTGGAAACATAGTGTGTATGTGTAATATGGTTTTTAATTTTAAATATACACTGCAATAATTTATCATATAGTTAAAATTTAAAAACGGTCCGTATGTTTAGACAGCGTCTCCTATCTCTACTATAATAGATAGAGAAAAACTTTAAATACAAAAGTTGTAGGGATTTGTCTAAGACGCCAGAAAAGTCTACCGAACATTATACAGGGTATCCCAGAAAAACGTGGCAAACCAAACTTGTTTTTTTCTAATTGAACACCCTATATTTTTTAGAAATGAAGAGACCGAATATTTTCTGATTTCAAATATATATATATATATATATATATATATATATATATATATTAAATATACACACAGTTGACATTTGGTTCAGCCGTTTTCAATTCTCATTTAAAAATTGAAGTTTTTCCAAGTGGCAGTTACCATGAATTAAATAAAAAAAACAAACGACGGAATGATTGCATTAGCTGTCAGATTTTGTTCATGTCATTCGTAAAATGGGTTATGCAGAAGAAGAAAAGTTAGAAATAATTCGTATATTTTACAAAAACAATAATAATGTCGCTCAGGCGCAAGCAGAATATCGGCGCCTTCATCCCTTGATGCCAATTGCTGCCAGGTCTACTTTTTATTTTACAGAACGGGCTATTAGGGAACGCAAGAACTTGCAAAGAAAAAAGCGCATTGTTGTGGCCAATGAGGATGAAGAACTATCGATTTTATTGTATTTTGAAGGTCGGAAAGGCATTTTCTAATATTTTATCTGCGGCAGACACTAGTAAATACTTTGGGAAATCAACCAAAAAAATAAGAACAGTTTTACATAAATATGGAATTAACAGATAATCAGAAAATTAGAAGACTAGCTTACTGTAATGGTGTGTTATTTAGG
Organism: Vesta saturnalis; assembly: GCA_036346205.1. Lineage (NCBI taxonomy): Eukaryota > Metazoa > Arthropoda > Insecta > Coleoptera > Lampyridae > Vesta > Vesta saturnalis. Next base: position 15,565 of record JARFJB010000184.1, read on the forward strand.
AAACAAGTTGACAATGATTTTTATAATAAGATATTGTGGAGTTATGAGGCTACGTTCACCACCGCAGGAATGTATAACCGCAAGAGTACTCATATGTGGGCAGCCATGAACCCACGCGCATATGTTGAAATAAAGACGCAGGGCCGTACGTCATTGGACCAATTATATTTGAGGGCTCGTTGACAAGGAATAGATATCTAGAATTTCTAAACAATGAAATAGAAGTATTGTTAGAAAGAGTCCCTCTTAGGGAATACATTAACATTATGTGGCATCAGGATGGAGCACCGCCACATAACGTTTTCCAAGTAAGAGATTTTTTAACTGGTCATTATAATGAGTGGATGGGACGATAAACTGGTCACCAAATAGTCCAGAGCTAACTCCTTTGGATAAGGGTTATCTAAAAACGAAGTTTATAAAGAGAGAATCGATAATTTGGAGGAATTGAGAGATGTAATCGAAACAACTTTTAACGATTTAAATCAACATCCTGAATTTATCGTCAATACTTAAATTTAAATGAGATTTACAGGAAGTGTGTTGAAAATAACGGCGGGCATATTCAGCATTTGTAAATATAAAAAAATCATAATTTTTTGTTTTGGTTTGCTTTGTTTAAAATGAGACTGATTCACAAAGAAAAATAATATATTAAAAATAATACTGTATTATTATTATTATTATTATTATTGTTATTATTATTATTATTATTAATACCGTAGAGCTTGAAATTTTGTAATATTCTGAGTGATATTTAGTAAATTTCAATTCCGACATCGTCGCCGTATTTTACTTCAAAGTTGAAACCTATAAGGAAATATATTTGTTTTGTTAAAAAATGAAATTTGGTAAGCTTATATGTAGTTTTCTTTATATATAGATTACTCAAAAAAAAAAAACATTTAGTTTATAAAGTTTACTAATAACAATTAGCACAAATCAAACTTTTTTTAGTGATTTATTTAACGTTCAGTTTAGTTTTAGTATATAGACAGTTAAATAGTTGTAGTTCTTTTATTTTCATCTTGACGTAAAAGCATGGAGATAAAAAAAGAACTTGATAAGTGTAGAAACATTATTTCAATAATAAAAAAAGCTTTCGATCGACAAAGAAACATCAGCCAAGACGTTAAAAAGGATGTGGTTTCTTGAAGAATCGATTGAAGTTATAGCTAGTCTTCAAGGCGATTTGAAAACAGTGGAAAAAAGAGCACAAGAAACACAAGTTACAATTGATGATTTTATAATTAGAGAGAGAACATCTACAGCATTTGATAATACTGAAGAATGCCTTTCCAGTATTTCAGAGCCAGCAGGATTAACAAAGAGGTAAGTGGAGTAGAATGCGATAATTGTAAAGAAGTTATATCAAAAAAGCTTACCGCACGAGAAAATCAAGTGCAAATGATGTAAATAGTGGAAAATCTCAATCGCAGCCCACCATAATACATTCTAATAATATGGAGAACTCAACGACCGTAAGAGAAAAACGCAGAAAAAGGAAACAGCCAGAAGCAATTTTAATTAAAGGTACTGCAGATAAATCGTATGCGGAAATTCTTGGAGTAATACGTAGTAAAATAAAACCTGAAGAATCCAAGCGGATATAAAATGTATAAAGAAAACTCGTTCAGGGGTCTTGATTGAACTTGGAGCGGATACCAAAAGTAAAGAAACTTTTAGTAAAGTAATCAAGAACGTTTTAGGAGAAAACGCTGTTGTACGTAGCCTGAATCGTATGTGCACCGTTGGAATAAAAGACATGGATGGTTTTACAGAAAAATCTGAAGTTGACGACGTTATTCGAAGAGAAATTGCCGATATAACAGAACTCAAAGTGGGCGTAACCCCTATGAGTTTAAGAGGACAAAAGGTGGCTATTGTAGACATGGACGAAAAAGCTGCATTAAAAATTATCGAATTAGGAAAGATCAGAATTGGTTGGTTAATATGTAGAGTCCGTAGGCGTGCTGTCGTACTGCGCTGCTTTAAATGTTTAGGATATGGTCATATAGCCAAAATCTGTAACGGTCCAGATAGGAAAGACAATTGTTTCAAATGTTTACAATCTGGACATAGAGCTAAGGAGTGTCATACTATAAAACATTGTTTGCTATGTGTAAACAACGGATTAGAAGGATTGGAAGCGATCCATGCGTCTGGAACAGGAAAGTGTAAGGCTTTTAAAGAAGCCTTAAAAAAAGCAAAAGAACATTCCCATTGATAAGTATATAATGCAGTATACATCGAAACAGGATGGCAAATGGCTAAATAAGTCTTTATAGGCACATGAGAAGCGAAGGAAAAATGGAAAGGGGCCTAACTTGAAGTAATGTGTTAAACAGTTCCAAGTTAGTGCCTAGGAGTACATGTTTTAGTCGGTAGTCAATTTATTGAAGTCCGACACATGTGCGTAAATTGCATTTCACCTCCTACTAAAAAAAAAAAAAAAAATATTATTATTATTATTATTATTATTATTATTATTATTATTATTATTATTATTAATATTATCGTTATTATTTTCAATAAGTTTAGAAATAATAATTATTTCATTTTCTAACGATGATTGATGGTGGGTAATCTATTTTCATGGAAACTGCGACTTGGAAAAACTTCAAAATTTAATTTTAAATCAGAAAAATCAGAAAAAATTCTAAAAAATACAAGGTGTTTCATTTGAAAAACATAAGTTTGGTATGCCACGTTTTTCTGGGACACCCTGTATAATGTTTGAGTAACTTTTCCGGCATTTAGATAAATCTACAACTTTTGTATTAAAGTTTTCTTTATCTTTATAGTAGAGATAGGAGACGCTGTCTAAATAAACGGACCGACCCTACATATTGTGTTTTTACTGTACAATAACAATTATAATTATTAATCAAAAACTATTTTTTTTTTTAGATCATTAATTGGTATGTCAAGTTTCTAGTTGTGAATGCTTTTATCAATTTCAAATTAAAGTTTTTCACAACTTTACACATAACTTGATTAAATTTTGTTAAATTGTTAAATTGTTCGTTAGAGGGTGTTGTGATTTGTTACCTTCAAGTCAGTTTAATAATATTTAATTTATTAAAGATTTACCATTTTTTAGCAATTGCGTTTTCACGTTTCATAAATTTATTTTGACATCTCAATTATTATTAGAGCTATTACCGTATAGTGAGGACGATAACTGTAATTGTAATTGTAACGTAATACTCAAAAGATAAGTAGGAATTTTAATTATAATTGAGGTAATTTACAGCTAATTTTCTTTAAGAAAATTGATGCTACTTGTTTCAAAAAAACTAAGATAATTAAAAGCAAAATTTTAATGCACTTAAATATTATTTTCTGTATAAAAAAAAATTTTATTAAAGGAAAAATGTTGTACTATAAACTTGTAAATTTAATGATATCCAACAAAAACTTCCTTTTAAGGGCAAATGTTTATTTTTATCATGAATATTATCTTTTTTCATAAAAACATTGAGGTATAAAGTTTTTAGTATGTTTATTTAATCTCAAATTTTAAGTAAAAATTTGACTTCTGCTTTGTAATATTGCATTAATTTTCAAAGCATTAATTAAATTATACATTCAAATTCCCTTCCAATTTAGAAAATAAGCGCTGTTTAATATAGTGTAACGTTGTGGCATAATATTCAACAATCATAAATAAACTTTAATGTTAACTACACGATTGACCTATATAATACATACTTGACACAAAGTGCATGTATAACGCTACCAATATATATAAATTAAACGTAACTGCGTTATAGCATCAATTTATTGTAACAAAAAAACTGTTCCAGGATTATTCAATATATTACTGATCATTTAAAACTCGTTACAGCTAAATTGTAATTGTATGCAGAGCAGTCGCATATAATAAATCATGCTTATATCTAGGCTAGCCATACCACGATAACGAGACTGCTACTACCCATTTCGAAATAATTTATGACAATTGATATTAGAGTGTTTATCTCATCTTTGAGATGCTTATATATAGTGAAATAGAAGTCAAAATAGAATGCCTTGAGGTATTAAAAAACCTTGCCAGTGAGGAAAATTCCAGAGGACATGTGAAATTTGATCGCAATCGTCTATTTGAAATGTATTTTACCGAGCCTTCAACTTCCAATATATTGCAATTTATGGCTTTAAACATTCAATTCGATTTTTAAATTAAAGTATTTTATTTCCAGATCAAATATAATTTAAACCAAACATGACTTTATTGAAAAGAAAAAACCAAATATTAATTTTATAAAGTTTGAACTTTGTAATATACAGATTACGTAAGTGAAATTAGGATAATTATAAACAAGCACTAATATATTTCGTACTTTCTAAATTTAATGTTCACAATTTGAAAATATATTTTCTTTTAGATTTATGTTCCTTTATCTAATTAAACTGCAAGATGTTATCTCTATGGGATACAATAATTACTCTCACTTTTTAACTTTACAAATCTTACAACTGTAAGATATATTGCACCTTAAATTTTAAAGGTTAATTATTAGTAGCAGAATAGTTCAATTAAAAGTTATTAAAAATATCAACGTTAGCAACATATAAAATACATCTACGCACTACACCGAACACCTTTCAATAGTTAAACTATCATCATCATCAGTCGACCAGGACGAGATAAAAATTTATAATACAGATACGTTGAATAACACTTGTTGCTTTTCTATTGAATTGAAAGTTATGAAAGTTTAATGAGTAGCCTAAATATCCTTGATCATTATTATTCATTAAAATTTGTTCGCTTTTGAAGATCTCTAAACTTTCATTACAACCAAATTCGTTCTTATTATTAACATGTTTGATTAAAGATACTTTATCTACCACGATTGTTACCAAACAAATGAGTTAGCAAACTATTATCTGAAGTGAGACTGTTTTCAAATTAATTTGAAATGATTTATATAAACCTTTTGTATAAGCTAGATAGTTTGGTAATTTCACATACTGTTTCTATTTGCTCTCTAGGACCTAATGTGGATACGTTTTAAAGGACTTGCTATGAAAGTTCAATGAGCTTAGTAGCGTAAATGTCCTTGATCGAATAATTTTATCTTATCTCTGTCCAATTGGTTGTCTAGTAAATTTAATATCTCGTATCAAAAGAACTTTCTGGTTGCTGTCTTCTTGTAAATCACCATTTATTGATGAGAATTTTTCAAATAAATATTTGGTACTTTGTAATATAGTCGCTATTATTGCTGTAAAAAAATGTTATACACACAGATGGCTTAAAATAGATATTTAAATTAAAAGAAGTATATTTAACCAGTTCGTGGTAACATCACATTTGCTGGTCTTCGATCCAAAGACTTTTTCTTCTCGGCTGTCATTCTCTTCGATTACTTTACAGTGGTTGAATATCTGTTACTGTACCTTTGTGTTTTGGTTTTGCAACAATGCTCTTAACTGGGACTGCTCGTAATGTACTGGCAGCTGTGCTGCAATTGCGAGATGAAATTTAAACCGTACAACTAAAGCTCAATATTCGTTCCTGACTAAAGGTCGATTTTTCCATTATCGATATGAATAAACATTGTATTTCGATTTTACTTTAACCTGTTATAAATTATATTGTTTCAACAGATACTACAGTCTCTACAAAAGATTAGTGCATTTAAATTAACCGTATTACAAAAATATTAATAAATTTTACCTTTGTTACAACTCGGTGTCATATTGATATGATACATTTAACTTTCATAAAGATCTCACTAAGGTAGAACTATTATAATTTGATCAAACTATTAGTTAATATTTGGTGTACATATTTTAACCCAAATTTAGAGTAATTATTACTGAACACCTAGTGATGTTTTGGCCTTTAGCTTCCATCTTTGATATTATCTTATTAACAATTAACTACTGTTTACGCTATCATGCGCAGTAGCAGTAACCCGAAGCATAAACTGTATATACCGGTTGTCTATGTTTTATTATTTATACTATATTTGTCAGCTTTAATACAAATTTCTTGTATTGAGATTAAGAGTGTTCAGATCATTGGTCTCGAATTAGAAATTGATTAGTTACTCGTATATGTTACGATATGAAATGAACAAGCTTCTTCTATCATTTATATATTTGCATTTGTCATTGTTAAGAGGGACTTGTGTTTGGATATTGCAAAACGAAAGTGAAGTTTGAGTATTACCTTTCTAACGTAAACTATTGCGGTTATATATGTATTATATTATGTTATTACATTATATTATGTATTATATTACGTTATTATATTATATTATGTTTTATATATGTATTTTTCTTTTGAGGGTTACGTTTTATAAAAGATCTTTCAGCGTATCAGAGAGGGGCATTACGTTCTTTTACTAAATTAGGTAAATTGATTAAACGCCAGTTTATCACCCGTAAAATCTCGACTTGCCTTTGTGATTAATAATTTTGAAAATATACGTTAGTTACGAATTTAGTGTTTTCATTGTGATAGTAAGATAATACACTTATCTTTGGATTTGTACAAATTGCATGTTCAGGTATGCACTGTTATTGTTTTATATATATATATATATATATATATATATATATATATATATATATATATATATATAATATATATATAACAGGTGTATTTAAAATCACCGACAAACGAAAACTGGAGATTCTATGATTCAAAATAAGACAAAATGATCATAAACGCTTTTCGAAAATGCTTCCTAACCGAGATACAGGTTGATTAAAAATACTTTTTTAAGGTTTTTAAGATTCCTCAAAACACAAAAGATATTACACTGAGATTTGGTACACCTAAATGTCTAATTAAATACAATTAATCAGGTGAGTTTGAGTCAACTGACTCCATCCAGTGGCGTAGAATATTTTAAGTTAATCAGTTTAAGTAAAAAAACGCACGCCCTGGTTTTTGAAGAAATATTTTTGATAGATTCAACATTTAATTCTGCAAATAAAATCATACTTAGTATTTTTCGATTCGGCACCCGTTTTTGAAATATTTTGCATTAACATAAACGACCACATTATTCAATAAAAATTTAAATTTGTTTTATTTTACAAAAAATAACGCAGTTAACTATTAGGTACATTATTAAAGAGATATTGAAGGAATCAAAAACAAAATAATAATTATTTTTATACATATTGTTCAAAATGTCCTCTTCCTTTTGAATGCAAGCTTGTATTCTTAGCAAATGAAACCTAACACGCTGAAAAATTTGTGGCATAGCCTAATCTCATCGCATGCCATCTGTATGCGATTCCAAAGTTGTTCTCGATTATCAATTTGAACAGAATAGACACGAGTTTTCAGATACCCCCACACATAAAAATCCAATGGGTTTAAATCTGGATCGTGCCGCCACGGTACTTCACTTCCTCGTCAATCCAGCGTCCAGGGAACCATGCATTTAAAAATTCTCTGACATTTCGTGTAGAATGTGGTGGTGCACCATCATGCATGAAATACATGTTCATTCTAACATCTAAGGGTACGTCGTCAAACAATTCTGGCAAATCTTCTCTCAAAAATTTAAATAGAATTCGCCAGTAAGTCTTTGAGGAAAACGGATAGGTCCGATTAGGTGATCGTCTAGTATACCTATCCAAATATTTTCGCTAAATCTATGTTGGCGATGTAATTACAGTTGGATGCTGATTTTCATCTAACCATTTGTGGAATTATGCAAGTTTATTATTCCATTTCGTGAAAAAATACACTCATCAGTGGTCAATAAGTTTCTAACAAATTGTACATCTTCAGCATTTTTATTTAAAACCATTCGCAAAAATTCATTCGACGAGGATGGTCAGCAGGCAATAATGCATGCACTTTTGTAGGTGAAAGGATGTAAATTTTGTTCTCGTAAAACTTTCCAAGACTTGTTATGCGACACCAAATTCTAAACCTAACTCATGCGACTTATTGATGAATTTCATAAACTCTATCTAAAATTTGTTCCTCAATTTCAACTGGTACACGAACATTTCGTCCGGAATTTTTCTTTCCTTTTAAACTTCCATACTCTAACAAGTTACGATGAACGGTTCTAAACGTAGTATGATGTGGATGTCTTCTATTTGGAAATCTTTGTTCATAAAGTCGAACTGCACGAGCATTGCAATTAGTATTACCATAACATAAATGCATATCGACCAGTTCTCGTTTGGAATAATTCATTTTCACAGTAATTATACACAAACAATGAATTACAAAACACGTAAATGCAACTATTTTAGCAAACATAAGATACGTAACTGTCAAATGCAGCAATCTCTGATTTATTTAATTTGGTTATTACTGAATAATGTAGTCGTTTATGTTAATGCAAAATATTTCAAAAACGGGTGCCGAATCGAAAAATACTAAGTATGATTTTATTTGCAGAATTAAATGTTGAATTTAACAAAAATATTTCTTCAAAAAGCAGGGACGTGCGTTTTTTTACTTAAAGTGATTAATTTAACATATTCTACGCCACTGGATGGAGCCAGTTGACTCAAACTCACCTGATTAATTGTACTTAATTAGACATTTAGGTGTACCAAATCTCAGTGTAATATCTTTTGTAGTTTTGAGGAATCTTAAAAATCTTAAAAAATTATTTTTAATCAACCTGTATCTGGTTAGGAAGCATTTTCGGAAAAGTTTATGATAATTTTTGTCTTATTTTGAATCATAGAATCTCCAGTTTTCGTTTGTCGGTGATTTTAAAATACACCCTGTATATTAATATTTACAAAGATTATTCATTGTTGGTAAATTCATAAATAATTATTGTAGGAAGTGTCATTTATCTGTTCTTCCTGTTTCTTTGGTTCAAGCTTTACAGGACTTCTTCCAAGAACTAATAGTTAGTCTTTGCTTTCCTTAAAGCTTGTGGCGTCTATTTCTTGTCTGTACTTCTTATCTTTCTGCCTAAAATTTCGTTCTCGCTTTATAACTAACCTAACCATTTATTTACTCTTTATCGACATTACAAAACACCCACGATATCTGAGTGCCCTGCGGTCTCAGGACCGTTTGGCTGAGTTGATACAGTATAGAAGATATACGATAAAACATAGATGCAAGAAAATCGATGATAGAAGATAGAAGATGTATGATAAAGCATACAGCATACACAATGGATGACTGATGATAGAGTATAATGGAGTATAGAAGACATATGAATGTATACTACGACCCATGTACATCCCATTGAGCTTGTCGGATCATTTCGAATTTTTCCTGATATAAAAGTTAATACAACGCAAACGCAAACGGAGTGGGGGTATGACGTCACAAAAAAGTGGCAGGCGAAAGCTGGGTTCATTCTACTTACCATTATTAATATTTTTTAGTGAATATCCATTAGCACATAGTGTTTTTGTTAAATATTTATATTCATGTTTAAAAAATACAAAATCACAAATTCGTTTTACTCAATCAACGAAAGATTTAATTTTTTTTACATGGATGGTGGTTTGATAACTTATGAAGGTATCTATCAGTGTGTGCCGGCTTTAGGTAAACCTTAAAAGATAGTGAATTATTAGTTTTAGATATTAGTATGTCAAGAAATGGAAAACTTTCCTTCTCCATGATAAACTGACTACTTGGATGAATACATTTATAAAAACTAAAAATTAATGTAGTGCTTCTTCTCCATGTCTCCAAATAACAAATGTGTCATCAACATATTTATACCAAACTAAACGTTCTTTAGGTGCATTTTGTGAGGCTAATGTTTAAAATTTTTCTATGTAAAAGGACTAAGAGGGTTAGCCACTGCTACACCATCTAACTGTTCATACAATTTATTATTCCACTCAAAATAAGTAGTTATAAGGCAGTGCTGAATAAGAATATTTAATTTTTTAAGGATCTTATTATATTCCATAGTTGGCTTTATACGTTTATCAAATTTTTAGGTTAATAGCAGACGTATGTTCGCGTTCTCATCTCTTTCATATTTCATAAATTTGTTCTAACACCTCAAGTAATTTTTAAAGATATTACCATTTACTGAGGACGATAACTATAATTGTTATCGAAACATATAAATTTATATAAAGAGAAAAACTACATTGTCAAAAAACGCACTAGCTAAATATTTTAACTATATTTTGTTTACATATCTGAGAATATTAAGGTTTAATTAGGTAAACTGACTAACAAAAATTACAGTTTTACCTGATTACAAAATTTAAATTTTTAAGAAAGATCCAAGTTCTTGAAAAATTACATAATTCTATACCGAGTGGCCGAACGAGGAGGGGGTGGAAGATTGTACAAAGACGAAATAAGTTAGCGAAATGATTTTTGGACCAAGGGTAGATATCAATAGGTACTACATTCTAAAAATATTTTTGAACATACAAGGTGTTTAATATTGTTGCAAACTAAACTTTAATGAAATACTGCATATTATTACATTTTTGAAAGCCTATAAAATCGCTTTCGCTTGAAACCAAATCATATGGGTTTATCTGCTTTGCTTTTAGAGATATTCAATTGTTCCTCAAAGAAATTGCATTGGCCGCCGCTGATTTGTTGTGTTTATTTTAAAATCACAAAAAAAATTTTGGTGGTCCTTAGTATTTTCATATCTTAATTTTCAGATTTCTTTTAATAATGTACAGGGCGTGTCACTTTGTAGAAACAACTTTTTTTAAATGCCTCTTCATGATGTTCGTGTCATTCAATGTTTGTTTGATATTGATTGTTTTTCATCAAGCACGTCTTATACCCAAAATGAATAATTTTCAAAATATTTTCAGTTTATTTGTGAAATTTCGATTGTAATACAAAAAAACTGAAAATAGAGGTATTAAGTTGGCCATGGGATTGTAATTTCTTACTAAAAAAATGTTTCAAGTAAAACCAATATAACAATTACAAATTGATTTAATTATTTGAAATTTAACAGACTTTTTTGAACAAAATTAATGCATAAAACACTATTGCTTCTGGGCAAATTTGAATCAGTCCTTAGTAAAATTTCTGAAGTACTTTAATGTAATTATGTTTAGGTCAACGATTTCATTTTTGTAAATGTAAATGTATAAAGATATGGAATTGTAGTTTCATGCTAGAATTTTTTAATCAAGTTTTATTAATTTATAAGAAACTTTGACCTTTAAATATTATCACTTACAAAGTTTTGAGATACTCTCAATTTACTGTAAAAATTGAATCTTAAAGTATATTTAATTTATTTTTAATCTATTACAATTAATTTTGGAATGTAAATTGGTTAAAATAACTGTAAAATGTATTATTTTTATATGAAATACTGTGTAATAAAATTAACAATACAATTTACAACAAAATGAAAAAGAAAAAAAATCAAAAATCAATTTCTCATTAAATGCTGGAATGTTCTTACTTCAACTTCAATACATTTATTAACACGTCACACAAAATTATTTTTCACTGTCGGTCATGTGATATTTTGAAAATCATTACTGATTCTTTCCTTCATATTTCTGATGTGGTTGGAATTCTTTATATACATAATCTTTTTAACCCACAAAAAGAAATCGAGTGCGGTCAAATGAGTGACCTCGTAAGAAATGGTTCCTCACCTATCCACTGATTTTCGTTCAAGTCTATAGGATGTATTCTAACCACATATTTCTAAAACTTTTATTAATTTTTTTAAGAATTAAGTACAATATCTAAAAGTTTAAATACATCCTTAGGGTATCTTAAAAATAAGGATTATAAAATGACCTAATAATAACAACACACACATTTTGACCAGATTTTGTTAGTCAACATGCCTGATCAATGAGATTTTGAGTGCTTGTAATAATGCATATTATGTCTGTTCACTGCATTACTTATGAAGTTTCGTCACTGAATAATATAAATTAAAAATAATTCTACAATTTTTGGCAAAAAAACGAGCAATAAAATTGTAACTTGGTTTAAATCATTTCCACTCTTTTTTCTACTTTCCGTTTTTAATTTAACACTACCTGTTTCTTCAAATCCTTGCAAAAGATCTTGAAACTTTAGTTGCGGCTTGTTTAGCATCGATATCCTTTTTGGCATGCATACAATGTTGGAAATTGCAAAAGATATTATTACGGTCCTATTGCTTTAAAATGGTCAAATGCTATTGGATGATCTTTTACCTAGAAAACGTTGTATTTCTAATAAGGAGGTTCTTGTAAGACATGTAGGGCTTCGCAACTTGTTCTCAGGCCTTCGCCCCCTGACCGGAGATGGGGGAACCTAACCTTATAAGACAAGTTAGAGCTTACCCTATCGTGGCCCCTTGATGCAATTGTATGGGTTCTAACTTAATCTTACAGCTGTAGGCCTTCCCTCATAAAAATTGTATTCTAATAAGGAGGTTCTTGTAAAAAGACTTGTATTTCGCCCTGGCCCCTTTGAGTAAAATTGATTTTAGCGCCATCTAGTGGCGTATAGACTAATGAACATTTTCTATAATAGAAGCTGATAATGCACACCTCTCTTGCCCTATCTTGTTTCTTCCTCCCCTCTCTCTTTTCACACACACACAAAATTTAATTAATCAATCTCAAACAAATCACGCTCGATCACCAGATCATCTCAATCAATCAACGAAATTATGTCTTACAGTTTGCGGAAACCAGATTACAGTTCAAACTGAATACATTAAAGTCTAATTAAATATGACGTGAAATAATAAATAATTTCTACCCTAATGCAATGATGCTTTATGTATCAGGTCTAAACAGTCACCACCTATACATTCGGAACATCATATCTGATTATTTACATACACACAAAAAAATTTCATTGTAATGTTCATTAACAGTTGTAAAACCCATTTAAAAAGACTAAAGTAATAATTATTTATAACATAGAGTTAAATTAAAATAACATGTTTTAAGAATTCAAACTGATATAACGGAAATAAAAGGCAAAAGGTTTTAATGGTTTATTATTATGTGAATTAACAATAACTACAAGTTTAAAATCCGTGCGTACCTACTATTTTGTAGAGTTGATCTTATGACGTCATCCTGGTAATAATACATTTTAAAAATCTTTATCGACATTTTTTAGCAATATCGGTAAAAAAACATATATTAAAAATAATTGCACCTTTAGAAGTTTTTCCTTCAACTGTACCATATGTTAAACTGAAATTTTTATAAAACGTATTACTAAAATACGATTTGTGAATGGTTATATAAACGTTAAAAACATTAAACTATTTTAGAAAGAATACAGAAAAACTGAATTCGTATTTAAATTCATGTTGTACTTACAAAAATTTACATTCAAAACACAATATTTTAAAAATTTTGCTAACGCGGAAATTCTTTTAAATAATTGAATCTTCAGGTTACATAAAACTTTTATACGTTACCACACAATACACACACACACACACACACACACACACACACACACACACACACACACACACACACACACACACACACAAAAATGTGATTCCGTTATATGGATTTTTATCAGTTGGGATTAAAGAATGTCAACTAAACGTTTTAAAAATTTCTAATCTGAAATAAGAGTGACGTAATCTTTTTTATTTGAATTTCATGGAAGTATCATCATCATCGAGATTTTGAGATACAATTACCTCATCGTCTTCATTGAACATTATATTGTAACAACCTATAAAAGTAGCTAATAAACAGATCAGACATATTACATGGACGAGGGCCTAAATTAACTGGTTTCAACACCTCAAATGTGCCCTTTAAATCTTTCATCGTTCGCAGAAGTTGTACCGTATTCATTTCCTTCAATTTTATCTGCATTCTGTTTCGAGACTGTAGTACGTTTTTAATACATAAACAGAATCTTCAATACTGTGATAACAGCAAAACACATTAGCTAGTTAGTTTCACCTCTATATTTTACATGGGACTTATCATAAATACATCTGTCAAAAGCTAATTAAACATAATACGGACTGGGCATAAGCGGTTTCAATTATAGCTTTTAGTCAAAACAATAGTGTACAATTACATACAATCGACAAATGCTTTAGCACGAGGATCAAACAAAACACGCACGCACACACGCACCGCACCCACGCCCAACACGCCGCACCGCCGCACGTACGCAGGCACGGCCTAACGCCGCCGCACGCACGCCGTACGTACGCACGCACGCCGCCCGCACGCTCGCCGTGCGCACGCACGACGCCCGCACGTTCGCCGTACCACCACTCACGTACGCACAAAGCACACAAAATACACCCACACACACGACGCACCGCACACGCACACGCACGCCACACGCACCGCACACGCACACACACACACACCACAAAAAAAACACATGCGAAAACACGAAACGCAAAACACAAACAAAAACCGAAACGAAAACACCAAAGCGAAAACACGTTAACACAAAAACACAAAAAACCTATACGGTTAAAAAAAATACCCAAACGCGAAGACATACAAATGCGAAAACACGTAAAACGAAAAATACAAAAAACACGCCAGCATAAGAAAAACACGCAAAGCGAAAACACGCTAAACAAACCGTAAACCTGCAAACATGAATCAAGACGGTGGAGCACCGTTAGAAGAAAACAAGTTTATTAACAAAATTGAAGGAAAGCTTAACGTTTGAAAATATTATTATTATTATTATAAACAACAATAATCAATTATTTAACATGCTTTATCGGTTTTCTTCTTCTTGAACCGTGATTCGTCGTCATCAAATCGGATTTTGAGATTCGCCCTTTCCCCTACCTCACCTCTTTTTCTCTTCTGTGAACCATCCCATCACCTTGGATGTGAATACATTCAGCTCAACCACGTCATCGCTTTCATCTTTATCTTGAACGGTATGTTGTAATAGTTTATTAACAAGTCAGTAAAATTCTAATGTCCGCTGATGTTGGCTAAAACAGGAGAATACATTATAATAATGCACTGATGAAACATTTAAAGAGCGAAACACCGAGAAACAAGTAATGTAAGGTCTTGGGAAAGGGTTGTTCGGGTAGAATCGGTTATCTTAATATTAGTATTATAACCACGCTCTAAAGTAGGGACATGTTTATAAATTTAATCGCCTCTTTTATGGTCGGGTTTTTTAAGACGGCCATATAACCTTCAAACATTGACGAACGCTCTTTTAAAAATTTTTTTCCTGATATTGCTAACAAAAATGTCGATAAAGATTTTTAAATGTATTAACGCGGATGACGTCATAAGATCAACTCTACAAAATAGTAGGTAGGTTAAACTTGTAGTTATTGTTAATTCAATAATAATAAACCATTAAAACCTTTTGCCTTTTATTTCCGTTATATCAGTTTGATATTCTTAAAACATGTTAATTTTAATTTAACTCTATGTTATATTTAATTATTACTTTAGTCTTTTAAATGGGTTTTACAACTGTTAATGAACACTTACAATGAAACAATTTTTTTGTGTGTATGTAAATGAATCAGATATGATGTTCCGAATGATATGGTGACTGTTTAGGGATCTGCTATACATAAACATCATTGCATTAGGGTAGAAATTATTTATTATTTCACGTCATATTTAATTAGACTTTAATGTATTCAGTTTGAACTGTAATCTGTTTCCCAAATGCAAGACATAATTTCAGTTGATTGAAAGATTGATCTGGTGATCGAGCGTGATTTGTTTGAGATTGATTAATTAATTGATTTGTTTGTGTGTGTGTGTGTGTGTGTGTGTGTGTGGTGTGTGTGTGTGTGTGTGTGTGTGTGTGTGAGAAGAGAGGGGAGGAAGAAACAAGATGAGAAGAAAAGGTGTGCATTACCAGCTTCTATTAAGAAATGTTCATTATTCTATACGCCACTAGATGGCGCTAAAATCAATTTTACTCAAAGGGCCAGGGGAGACCCTGACACAAGTCTTGTCTTACAAGAACCTCCTTATTAGAATACATTTTTTGTATGATGGGGCGAAGGCCTACAGCTGTAAAAAGTTAGAACCCTCATAAATTGCATCAAGGGGCCACGATACTAAGCTCACTTGTCTTATAAGGTTAGGTTCCCCATCTCCGGCCAGGGGCGGGCCTGAGAACAAGTTGCTAAGCCCCCGTTTTACAAGAACCTCCTTAAGAAATACAACGTTTTTTATAGGTAAATCAAAGCATTTGACCATTTTAAAAATGGATAAATTATTTTTGCAATTTAACATTGTTCTGTGCCCTCCAGGGTACTTCTTAATATAGCCGGGTTAATACCAAAAAAAATAAGACCAAAAGTCCAAGTCCAGGTCCACCCCAGCTCCAAGACCTTGCCTCATCTGCCCCTCACGTGAGCATGTGCAAAAAGGCTCTAATTAGGGTTGACCCGAAAAGAAACCATTGGGGAAAATACGGTCCTATACGTGAGCTGTCATAAAATAGGGTGAAAAAACATCCCCGTGGGTGTGTAAAAATAGGGGTCAGCCTTAAGCGGTAAAAATAATTAGGGTTGAAAAGGGCTTTCGAAAAGGGGTTGAAAATACGGTCTCACCGTGGGTTTAAAAAATTTAGGGATAAGGGGTTAAAAATAAAAAAAAAATAAAACACGTGGACGAATAAAAATGGGAAATTTGGGTAAAAACCAGTAGGGGTGTTCTAAACTTGATTAAAAATTCTTTAGCATGAAAACAATTCCATGACAATCTTTATACGTTTACATTTACAAAAAATTAAATCATTGTTGAAATAATCAAATTGGTACTTAGAAATGTTAAAGGACTGATTTAAATTTGTCAAGTGTTTTTAAAATTTGTTAAAAAAAATTTAAAATAATTCATTAAAAATTTGTAATTGTTATATTAACTCGTTTTTTGAAAATGTTTTTTAATAAAAACAAATGGCCTATTAATATTTATTTTAATCTTTTTATTATAATTTCCAGATAAATTAAAATGTTTTAAATTATTAATTTTTTATAAACTGCTTGATGAAAAGAAAGAATATCAAAAGACCGAATCTTAACACATGGTATTTAATAAAAGTTTTTTAAAACAGTGTGCCCTGTAATTTATTAAAAAAAACGAAAATTAAAAATTTAAAATACTACAGGATAAAACAATTTTCTGTCGTTTTAAAATAAACAAAGTGAACAAATCAGTAACGGCAGTCAAATACAATTTTGTATTAAATGAAATATTTTATTTTTCAAAAATTAATAATATAAATGTTCCATTAAAAAAAATGTAAGTTTGTTTTTCCAAAATGTTCATAAAATTTTTAAAATGGTGTTTGATATCTATTGGTAAAAAATCATTTCTCTAACTCACTTTATACGCTGTAAAAAAAATTCATGTTGTGCAAAATGTGTTTATTTTTTATAGTTATTTTAGATAAATGCGATCGTTTTCATTGCATTAATACAAATGCTGACATGGAATTACATAAATATTAAGTTGAAAATGTCTGTTTCATGCGTAAAGAAAATTTCTTAAACATGTATTATAAATCAAAACCAAATTAACAACCATTATTTGATGTTAAACCATTTTAAATTTAAAATATTATTTCTTTTTATTGTTCTTTTGATTTACATTGTTTTCAATTTAAATTGACTTCACTTGCTAACAATTAGTATTTTTTAGAACCATAAATAATGATATCGCTCAAAATATCACAGAAGAAATATATCAAAGTGTAATTTAAAAAATTCAAGTTGTTAAATTGTTTATTTTATTCTTTTCCTTTATTTGAGTAACAATTTTTTTCTAAGTTAAATTGTGTTCGTCATTTTTAACAATTGTGTTATTAATTTTCATATAACAGAAAAAATTTTATATTATGGAAAATTTTAACTTTAAACACGAGATATTTGATTTTAATAGAATAATTGTTAAATTTTAGTTTTTGTAACAATTAACCAAAAAAAAATGTAAATTTCAATAATAGTTAAAATTTTAGTTGGTTTTTGTTTTTTCGATTGTTAGAAACGATTAAATGAACATCATTACTGAAACAAATGTGTTTCCTGTCATAATTTAAAATTAACCTGTTCTTTAGTAAAGCAACATTTAAAAATAGTTAATTGACTTGTTTAGTTAAAATGAAATATATTTTTTAAATAAAGTTTTAATTTTTCCATGTGATATCGATTCATATAATTATTGGGTATTTCAGTATGCATTTATCCATTCAACATTAAATTTCATTTACGTTCAAATTGTTTAAGAATTTTAACCTCTTAATTGAAAATATGAAATTGCTTAAAGGAAATCTTTAAGTTTATACATTTTCAAATAATTTAGAAGCAATTAAAATCTTGTACAGAATTTATTTTTCGTTGAATTTTAAAAACATTGTTTTTTTTTGTACAATAAATGAAATATATTTTGTTACATTAAATTTTTCTTTATAATTACATTTTTATTATAAAACCAAATGTCAAAATATGCAAAACAAAATTGAACAAGCTATTTTTTTTCTTTATAAAACAATATTGGTTGGGTAATTTCAAAATTGAAAATTATTAAAATATTTACAATATATATTATATATATATATATATATATATATATATATATATATTATTTCTAATAAAAATAAAAAAACTTCTTTTTTTAAAAACACAATTTTTTTAAAACGTTAAAGTTAATAGTTTAGTATTTATGCAAATTTATGGAAATTTTAATTTAAATAACAAGCGATGGAAATTTAATTATTTTAAATCAATTTCCTACAAATACTGTCTTTGTAAAGATAGATGATTAGTTTTTGCCAATAAGATATTTTATTTGAACAAAGTTCATTGTTACGTATCATTGTAAATTAAATTTAAAAATACATATAATAAAAAGTACATAAATTGTTCAAATAGATTGCTTTAACGTAGTGGTATTTTTTATATATATATATATTTATATATATATATTTATTTTATATATATATATTATATTATTATATTATTATATATATATATATATATATATATATATATGTTGGGATTCAAATTACATTCATTATATTGTCACATAGAATAATTTCTTTAGTTTTACAAATGGTACATATCATTATAAACTAGATAAGAATGTTAATAAACATTGAGATATTAAATTTAAATATTTTAAATATAATGTTAATATAATAATCGACAGCACATTACATTGAAGAATATGTTTGCGTTATGATTTAATTCAAATTTGTATTTAGTTAATAAGTTTATTTAAACATAATTCCCTGACGACATTGATACAAGTTGTTTAAAAATAATGTTAAAAACTAGATATAGGCTGGTATCAATGTCACAATTAAATTGCAGCCAAAATCTGAAAACATTCGGGTGGATAAACGTATATTTGCTAAAATTACGAAAAACACAACAAGTACATTAATGGTAACTATAAAACATAATTGGGTCTGGAATTATGTGTTTAATCAAATTTACAGACCTTAAACTAGTGATTTGCAACATTTCGACACTAGTCGTAGAAGAACTTATGAACCTACAAATGTTAAAATAAATTAAATTGAGACTAACATTAAGTTTAAACACTTTCACAAAAGTTATGTGGTTAAAAGTGTGAAATTATACATTGAAAATTTATTAACAATGAGGTTTTTCCTCCATAAAATTTATATAAAAAATTTTAATTGGACTTTTGTAAAATAAATTAGAGAGGCAAAAAAGTAAAAGCCTCAATTTCGTTAAACAATATTTTGTCCATTTTGTAAATTTAGTTTTAAGAGTGTTAAAAATTAAAATAATTTTTTTCAAATTGGCCGTAGGCATGTAAAATTTTTATTAGTAATCCCATATTCATGTAAATCATTTCCAGGCCTGTAAAGTACATAAAATTCGTAAAATCAATAATTCAGTGTGAAAATTAACAGTTATTAAGGTGGAATTAGTTCATGTTTGGTTTTAAATTATAGAAAATTTATGTGATTATAAAATGTTTTAGTTTTAAGATGGTTTAAACAAAAGTTATGGGGTTTTAAATTATATTTTAAAATTGCAGAATCAGAATTTAGGAAACATTTTGGTAACTATTAGAACAATCGAAGATTTTGGTCGTTACCATATTCAATAAATAAAGTGCTGAATTTACAATCTCTTAATTTTCCTCTGTTTCAACACTGCTAAAAAGTTTGCCTTTTTTTGTGAAAATTTTAAACAAAAACGTCATTCTTAAAAACAAATTTTAGTATCGGAAGTGTTAAAGAAACAAGTGATAGTCTTTTGTCGAAATAAAAATTAAGGTTAGTTTACCTTTTAAATATTAAAATCGGAGTTATCGATAGTTAATAAAATTTCCGCAGTTTCGACATTGTTTGTTTTAAGTTTATTTTGTTTGTTGTTTGGATATTTAATTGTGTTCTCTTCGTGTTATCTCATTATACACCTTATTTATAAGTGTGTTTAATTTAATTTACCTTTAAACTATCCATGCTTTTCAAAAATTTTGAAATAAAATAAGGATGATCCTAAAATAAAGATTCATCAAATTACAATAACATTTGAAACTTACCTAAACTATAAGCTGTTTATATTAAGAAAATTTGGATGTTCAACAATTAGTTCAAGGAGCTGTTTTCACAATCAACTTCATCAGCAGTAATCAAAAAACATTTTATGTTTATGATTTTTACATTTTGACATTGATATTTTTATTGTTTGTTCATAATTTCCTTTTAACAATATGATGTGCACAACGTGTATGCATGTAAAGGAACATTATTTTAAAAATTTAAATGGTTAATATTATATTGAATAAATTCAAACGTTTATACTTAATGGCGAACATTTTTATTTAATCAAAAGTAATGTTTGCGTATTCCAGCGCATGCCCAAGTACATTTTGAAAATTTTGTTATGTAAGGTGTGACAAATTTAATGCAAATTAAAATTAATTCAATTCTTTAGCAAGTTAGATAATAAAAAATAATTGGTTAACTCAATGTGTTAATCAAATTAACTATTATTATATTCAAAATCTTGTATAATTTTAAATAAAATCATTTATTTTATCATTTAAATATAAAGTTTCTTCTAAATTTTGATCCCTATTTTGAGAGTCTTTACTACTGTTTTTAAAATTTTCAATTTAAATAATTATAAAATATCATCGTAAATATAGTTCATGTTATATATTTTAAATTAATAAAATAGATAAATAATAAATAAATTTAATATAAAGAAATTAATTTAAGATCATTCAATATATATATATATATATATATATATATATATATATATATATATATATATATATATATAATTTTCAATTATCTCAATAATATATTTATTAAAAAGATATCAATAAATTAGTTACAAAAATTATAAAAAATTAATATAAAATATTTTCTATTTACAAAATTTTTAATATTAATTATTATGAAAACAATTTTCAAAAAAAATTTTTTTCTGTTATTTTTTTTTTAATTTATATATGCATTAATATAAATGCCCAATTGTGCGTCTGATATATTTATTAAAGAAATATCAAAAAATTAACAAAAATTATAGGAATTAAAACTTTAAAATTATTTAATGACATAAAAAAAAATGTTTTTTTTTAAATCAATATATTATTTCAAATTTGTTAATTATTTTATAATTTCATTAATACAATTTTCAAAATTATGGTTAATTTACACGAAAATCATTTCAGTTCAACTTTCCCTAGATAAAACAACTAACAATAATTATTTAGAATTTTTGACACTAGTATTACAAAGTGCTATTTCTTTATTACTGAAATTGAATAAAAATTGAACAGTAATTGTCATTTTTCATATGAATCAGTATTTATTTTATTTTTATTAAGCATTATAGCTAAAAATCTTTAATATCTGAGATATTTTCATAATAAACTAGTGTTAGATTATCATCGGTGATATCAGTCAAAACCGATAATTTTCACAAATCGAATAGAATACGAATTCCATAGTATTAATGTAGAAATGTTAAAATGTCAGTCGAGAATTTGAAATCGATCAATTGTATTACGTTTTCTGATTTTGAACTTTTTATGAAATTAAAAATTTTATAAGAATTTGTCTTAATAACCGATGTTTTTGAATTTTTATAATAATTTGTCACATTATTTGTTCACAGTAACTTGTTATAATGAAATTTTAAAATCTCTTCTGTTATTAAATTGAAAATATCTCAGAAATCAACGTTTTAGCTATAATGTTAAAAATGAAAGAACATAAAGTGTATTTTCACTTTTAAAATAAAATACAGGGTGATTCATTTGAAAAAATTGACAAAATCATGTTTGATTTTTGTCTATATTCAAGCAACAATAAACATGTAAATGTCAAAAGTTATGTAAAAATTATTGTTTTTTCTGTTTATTATACAGGACTTAAATAATATTTTCTTAAATTGACCATAACTTTTAAATATTTATAACTAATGAAACCTTTGAAGTATAATGATTAATCTAAATTTGAAATAATTATGTCATTTAAAATATTTTAGTTACTGAAAATATATTATATAATTTTTTAATAATTTTGATATCTACTTTAATAACGATATGTCTGAATATTTAGAAGGGGCACTTGACGCCATCTTGGATTTGGTCACAATTTGTTTACCATTTTTACTCGCTACGTGGGCGACCGTGTTTTCAATTTTCATCCTAATTAAGGTCTTTTTGATTTTTTTTAGCTTAGAGCATTTTCATATTTTTACACACTCACGTGAGACCTGTTTTCAACTATCCTAATTTCACAACTGTGAGACCGTATTTTCAATCTTTCTTTTAAAGCCCTTTTCAACCTAATTATTTTTACTTCGCACGTATAGGACGTATTTTCAACCTGATTTTTATCCTAATTAAGGACCTTTTGACAGCAATTTTTAACTAATTATTATTGGTAGCATTAAGGACCTTTTGTTTTTATTACTTATCGAGGACCGTATTTATTACTCTATTTTTATGCTTTCTTTGGGGTTATTTTTCACACCTTATGGTAGTATTAAGGACCTTTTGACAGCTAGGACTTTTTGTGATTCTAACGTGAGGACTGTATTTATGGCTGGTCTAGGATAAGTCTTAGGGTTGAACCTGACTGACTAGGTTAGTCTTAGGGTTATTTTGATGGTATTAAGGTCCTTTTGGTATATTAAGAGCAGTGCCCTGGAGGTTGCACACGCATACAATGTAAATTGTATAATTAATAAGATATTATTATCGGTCTATTGTTTAAATGGTCATATGCTATTGGATGATCTTTTACCTATTCGAGAAAACGTATTTCTAATAAGGATGTAAGATAGCATGTGTTAAGATTGATCTTGCGTTGGGGAATTTGAATGACAGTAAAATTTAATTATAGAACACTTATTTTATTGTAAATGTCATAATTAAAAATCCTCAGTGAGTTATAAAAAATTACTGACATTCCTAATGAAACAATTTTTTATTAAGTTAATTAATTACATAACACAATATTGTCTTCTAAAACGAATATTAAAACATAGTTTACCTGCATTGAAATATGTTTAATATCCATCCGACCGTTAAAATGTTGTACGCCTTAATATTTTTAAAGAAACTTAATGCTTGTGTTTTATAACTGTAATTAAAAATCTGTAAATAAATAAAGGGTTAACACCACACTTACCAGCTCTGTACTTAAAGAACGTTTTGAGGCACTACTTCACGAGTGATAGTCACTGCTTTTGTGCTGCATGTCAAAAAAACTACCTATTTATTTCCATAGTGTAAAATATACAAACAAACCTTATTATCTTTATTGAACTTACTGCAAATCGTATTTACCTTTCTCTTAAAATAAATCGGTTTGAAAATATTCATATTGTACATACACACAAATTGTTTTATAAAAACCATATTAAGAGTTTTGGAAAGTTACATGTTTTAAATTCCACAACAATATGTAATAATAAATCACTGTTCATGTTTACTTTAGCTAATTACCGTGTAATTATATAACTGTTAAATTAATAGTCTAAAATTGATTACCAATATAATATAAATAATTTCTTTTAAAAACACTAAATCATAAATTTTATACACGATTTTTAAAACACACATGCTGAATTAAAAGAAAAAACAAGTATTATTACAATCTTAATTAAAAAATTAAGTACTAAAAAATCTCTTTATTTATCAGAATAGAATGGTTGGGTAACAGGCGTTAAACAATAATATTATCTCATCATTTAGAATTAAACATGTACTAAAATAGTTTTTACAAAATCAAACATAGGTAAATTATGTAATCTAAAATATAGAAACATTAAGTATAAATCCACACACATCCGAATGATAATCTTGAGTATTGTTTTATTGTATACGAAGCATCGGAATTCTTCTCTAGGAAACGTAAATGATATCCTTGCGGTGCTCGTCCAAAGGAATCAAAATACTCTCCATTACATTCTCGTCAATGTAGATAGCGGTCCAATGCTGACCTGGTTTGCTTGCAGGATCCGTGTTTACACTATACCGCATACATCTTTGGAATTGGTATGCGTCCAGTCTTGCAGTAGTAATGCGTTTTCCAGTGCAACATAGGCTCAGTGATGTTATGGTTTAAACAGCTATATCTTTGCTTCCTTTTCAACTGTTTAATCGACGGGCAACCAGTCTCCTCCAGGTTTACTATTGGTTTGTTAAGAAACCTTAAAACTGTTGTTTTCACCGCCCTTAACGTGAATTTGTTAAATGGGCGCAACACTCTCATCAACTCCTCACGGAAATTGTGTAATGTACATGACCCACCACCATTTCAGCCCATGATAATTATCTCCATAAATTTTATCTGTCGTGACATGGATCCTGATATAAAGTAGCCTCGAGGTGGTTTTTAGCATCAACGATAAACGACCGTGATCTGTAACCACGGCAATTTCTTTCGGTATGAATTCGTTGTTAACACCACTAAACCCTTGTACGTCCAAGTATGCGTCCATCTTCTATCGGCTGCTGCTGTACACTGAAGCTTGCAGGTTAGAGCTACCACTTTTAACAGCTAAAATCCACAACGACATTCCGATGTTTATCGATCTCGATCACGTTATCGAATTCTGCATACACCAAACAGTTAACGGTTACGGTGAGCGCTTCTTCAAACCCGACTTCCAGCCGAAGGGAGCCGTTTCTAACTAAATTCCAGTGCGTGCTAGCGTTTGAAAACAGGTCAGGTGTTAGGTCAAAGGCCATTAAACAGTAGCCGTTGGGATAATCACTTCTCGATATATCGTTACCTTCATTCAAAAAATGAATACCCGTACCAGAGAATAAGGTGTGGTACGCTCTTACGAATAAACCATTACCTGTAAAGTCTGGTTGTAAGGCCTTCGAAGGAATTTGTTGCCGTCAATATATAACGACATGTAGTTAATATTGCAGTGATGAAAATTGAACGGATTTGAGGGGTAGTCACCGTTGAATGCTTTATTTGCTACAAAGCCTACGATGCATCGTTTAGGTAACTGACCCAGGAAAACATTATACAATGATTTTCGCTGTATACCTGCAGGTATAGTTCACACTTTTACGTCGGTCCTTGTAACAGGGTATTTTGCGGCTGTTGTTTCTAAAGCTTTAGCGTGCGCAATTAGAATAGTTGGATTGATTCGCATACGTCTCACCAGTAAACTAGCGTCTATAATTCGCGTCTTGTAATTTGAAGCGTACGCCGCCATTAGGTTAAAGGTATCTCTTGATCGTACAAATTTAGCCTTTAACTCAACACCACTTATGAGAAACTTTTCTTGATTAAACAAATCCGAGTGCACGTGACCAATCATCTCTATCTGTTTCCCGGTAGCCGCAAGTGCTTGACGTTTTGAGAAACCGTTATTAGCGTTTTCCAGTGTATTCATCTGTCCAGCTGTATCATTGTGCCATAAGGTACATCCTGGATGTGAACTCTTGGCCCCCTTTCCATAATTTAGCAGCGTTTCGATATATGAACGGTAGGCGTAGGTGTTGTTTGGTTGTGATACCATCTTCTGATTTAAGTAAACCTCCACCTGTGAGAAAAGCGAATGCATCCAATTGTTTACCGGTGCTACATCAGCGTCTGTAAGTGGTGAATCATCATGCTTTAGAACTTTAGCTGTAATGTACAGCATGGTCTGGCTTAAATCTATATAATCGTTTCCATTTCCGGGAACTACAAATTCTATTGGGGCGTCATCACTCAGGAAATAGGTACGTCAAGGGATCTAGAACAACACACGATGAGTCTAATTGGTCGAAGAAGGCTTTGACAAATTTAGCAACAAACAAAACTACTGTCAGTTTCTCAGTAGTTTGCCAATCTATGTAAATGCTTGTTTTACTGCCTGTGTTTATTATCCGATTAATATTACCTCGTATAAAATGTTAATTTGAATTATTCTCATAAAAATTAGTTGATATGACTTATTTATTAGGAGAATGTCATAGAAATTGTTTATTCGTGAAGATATATTGTGCGATATCCTGAGCGAAAATGTCAAGTCAAATGTTCTGAAAAACTTAATGAGCCTTTTGGACTTACGATAGTTATAAGAAAAGCTCACGGCGAAAAATTAATGGTGAAGCTACGCAGTTGATGTAGTTAATGCAGTAGTCAAAACCCAATATTAGTCTAGACATGTTAGTGCTGTCTTGGATATCTCTCAGAATCGGTCGTTAAACATAAGTTCCATGACTATCATCCTGAATATGAACAAAGCCTTAATGAACAGGATTATCAAAACCGTATAAATTTTTGTAATTGACTGTAAGTGTAACCTTTGTAGCTGACTAAAATACACGAAGATCAATTATTTTCCAGATATGTGTTATTTACTGAATGAGTGTACTTTCTCAACATCTCAACCAAATAGTAGAAATTATCATCATTACGACAAAGAAAACCCTCATTTTAAAATCTCGTTTTTCTGTCAATGTATGGCAGCTATTATTGGTCAATACATAATTGGTTCTTATTTCTTCGAAGGAAATCTGAATAAAAGCTATTTACTGATTTACTCGAAAACGTGTATGTACTCAGGCATGTAGTCTATGCAAGATGGGGCGCCACCACATTATAATGTAAATAGTTCGCTGACTTATTTCCTACAAATGGATTGAACGGTTCCAGTCATTGGCCTCGAGATCTCCCGATCTAAATTGTTTAGATTTCTTTCTTTGGGGACATATTAAAATCTTGTTTACCAAGAAAATGTAGACGATTTAAAACCAAAATACGACATGCTTTTCGTCCATTCACACTGAAATGTTGGAAAATGTACAGCGGTCATTTAGAGAAAGATTGAGTTATGCATACCTAATAATGGGCGGAAGGTTGGTCACTATTGAGAAATTAATTTTGATAGATATTTTTATTGTTATTATTATGTTCTTAAAGTTGTTATTGATAATTTTAACAATACGTTAAATTAAAAGCAGTTTTTAATAAAAAAATTATAAGTAATTTATATGCAATTTTTAAGTAAAACCCTTGTAAATCTGTTTGTGGAAACATAAACGCAAATATCTAAAAATTATGTTCTTATGCCAAAAATTAAATTCAGATATACCATATGAAAGTTATAACTCCTTCAGACCTTTGCACCTGTAAGTTATTCTCTCATGTTAAATATCTCCGATATAGGGTTTAGCGTTGCGACAAAATTTTGTGCTCTTTCAGAATTTCAAAAAAATATATAGGGTATTCCATTTAAAGTAGAAAGTTAGTTGCTGTCCAGGGAATGAAACACCCTGTTCATTCACCCATATTTTTAAAAACCCCAAAGAAGGATTCCAAATACCTGGGATAACACATTTTTCTCTGATAAAGCTCATCCTGTATATATACATATATATATATATATATATATATATATATATATATATATATATATGGAAATTTAATACATATGAAAAATCCTCAGTGGGATTTGAATGCAATTTGTTGTTGCTCTTCGGAATCAGTGAATGTATTGAAAGTAACATTCTTCTTAATTACATTCTTCTATATATAACTGGGAGGCTTTTCCTATTTCTCTAGCTTCTTGGATTATTCTTTCATGAGTATTAAACTGTTGTATTTGATATTTACATCATATGATAAGGATATTTTAAGCCATTTTTAATGATCTAACATATTCCATAAGTAACTCGATGTACAACAAAATATTAACAAAAATATGTAATAAGTATGAAAAATCAAGTGTCCTAGTAAATAAATAATTGAATTAAAGTTGCACTTGTTAATAACACACAAAATTAACACACCATTATACGCTTAGTATTTGTTCTTATAAAATGATTCTGGAAAATTATGTAAACCGTGATATGTTGCAATGTATTATAAAAGTCATAGAAATGCTGCAGAATCATGCAGGATGTATTTTCACAATCTGGTAAACTTGTCTCCTTTGTTAAACATCAAAACATATAGATGCGGAATGAATGAAGATGAAAAGAAAATATTTTAAGTACGGTAAGCTTTAACAAAACTCTCAAGTAGTTAAATTGTGAAATTTTTCTACTTACATTATCATAGGTCAATAATAGCAGATCTCATCCACTTGCAAGTTTAGCATAATTTGATTTGCCACAAACAAAAGTCTGAGAACATAAAAAATGAAAATTTAATCCTAATGAAATACATAAGCCAGCAGTTGCGTCAAAGACGACTTGAGGAGACTAGAATTTTGTAACTGACTTCAAGGAAAAGTGAACGACCTTAACTTCTTAAATAAAGGGATATGGACGGACGGGGCGTATTGTTGAGATTATTTAAGTAACGTTTAGATATCGATTCAGTATATAAAGTGTTACGGTATAAACTGGTAGTAAAACGAAATAACAGATAAAATTGGCTTTTTGACGACTAGCCAGCGGTTGGGGTGGGTAAGATGTACTAACTTTCACACAATAGGATAGTTCACTATAATTAGTCAAAATAGGGTTGAAGTCGTCATAAAACGAAAACGGCGCCAGAGTATTTGACATGTCAAATTTCTTAGTTTAAACCAAAGTCTTATCAATAGAAATGGTGGCGAACTGGCGGCAATATGCATTTTACAATGTAATCATTTGAATGCGTTTTTAGTTTAGATTTTAAAAGTGCAACTAAATTTTCCCAATTCAAAATAACGAACACATTTATTTATACAAAACCATCCTTATTTACAAGACACTAACGCATGTTTCCTTTCAAATCAGTAAGAGGGTTTCTTAAATGTCGATACCAAAATGTAAATCCCATTTTCCTCTTAAACCTTCATTTTCCTTTGATCAACAACAAAAGCTTCCTTTCTGTTTTAGAAGATAACAAAAATTCATAAACCTTTTAAATACGTAAACAACAAAAGAAAACGTTGTAATAGAAAACTTCTCAATCATTAATCGTTATTGCTTCCAATTACGAGAACTATACTATATTCAAGATGTTCGGTCCTAACAAGTAATTTATAATTCCAAAATTATCTGCAAATCTTGATTAAATTATGGACAAAAGCGTATTGATTCGTAGGTCATATGTGTTTATCTGTGTCTTATTTTGATTTCGCTACCTAAAATTACATATTACTGATTGTGAAATTTCTGTTCAACAAATTATTATTATTGTTACGATTTATTTTGGTGTTATTTATTTAAAAATATAAGGTAGATAAATTTTGGGTTATCTGAGCTTGAAGACTCAATCGACATCAGTTTTATTAGAAATTAACGATACCAAATTAGTTCAATGCGTTTCGGACAAAATAACAGTTGCTTATTTATTATTTTAATTTTTATTAAATTTCAATATACAGTGCGTAAATTAATAAAGGTTTTTTTGAATACGACCATAGATAGAATTCTGAAATTTGGTATAAGTAAAACATACAGTTTTCTACTAATATTCGTGGTTAAAATTTTTATCGATCGTTACAACTGTAGCACGCCAACTTGATTATTTTTTAATTGAAATTCGAAAGTACCGTCATTAGAAAGCTATTTTGTGTAGAATCAACGATGTAGCATGATATAGCAGTTTTGAAAATAACTTCACTATACCAAATTAAACTTTGAGAATATTACTTTCAACGGCTTGCTAGATATGCTAAAATTTTTGGAAATGCTGTTTTGTTTTCAACTTTAAACAGTAAATTTATGATGATAGGTATGGTAATAGAAGACGTAGTTATCGAAAGTATGTAATTTTTAATGCAACATACTATCAGTCCTATTAGTAAATCTACGGTTTGTAAAACATTAAAACGTTTCAACCAGACTATGTTAAATGCTAGCAAAATCCAGCCAACAACAGTTACTAATGATGAGAATCATTAAATATAATGTTGGACGTTGTTAACAATAAAAACTTTAAAACAGCTAGCTAAATAGATATTCAAGCAATCCATTTAAAATTTTGAAGAACCATAACATTCTATAAAGTTCATAGTGCGAGAATAATGAAGACAATTTCGATCGACGACTGAAGTTTTGCCAAATAATAATGGATCACATAATCACGATCAAATTTTGTGAATAACGTTGTATTCTGATGAAGCTATTTATACATATAGGTATAGACAAAACTGTATTTTCAGATAGCAATGTATAAGAATACATACAATTTAAAAAATTAACGTTCATATGTAATAGTAAAAAATTTTCAAGATACTAAATACTTTCTGCATCTTAATTACAGGAATCGTTGGTAGGAATATTATAAGACATTCTTTATAAATACCTCTAACTTCAGCGAGATATTGACGATTGTTACAAAATGAGATTATTCTGTCACAAGATTGTAAATCAAAACTTTCCTAATACAATAAGCGATGAAATTTGGTTTTAACAGGTTGGATCTCACTATGTAAGTTCTGATCGTTTAAATACAGTTTTAAATATAGATTGACACGATCTATTTAACTCTCTAGACTTTTGTTGTATACGTAAAAAATCGTGTATACATTAACAAACCAGGCAATTAGTTGAATTAGCCCAAAAATTACAATTACAGAATAAAATTAAATACAGGAAGTAGAGATATTCCTGGTGATTTCATTGTCCATGCTTCATTTGTAAATTGAATCCATCACTACCAATAAGTGAATAGCAATTTGAACATTTTATAAACATTGCTAGTTTTTAAAATTAAATGTTGTTTTAGTTATTACTAGTCATTATGATGTTATTGCTAGTTACTAATGTGTTGTTCATTGTTTGAAATGTTATAACAAATATTTGTTTACTCTCAACATCAAGATGGTTTCCTTCATCCTTATTATACAATTGTTAAATGGGTAGCATTCACCGAACTACATTTTTAGCATATCTATCAAGCCGTTGAAACTAATATTCTCATTTAAAATTGAAGTTTTTCACAACTTTACACTTACATCATAACTCGATTAAATTTTGTTAAATGTGTTTTGGCTCAAATTTCATTGTTAGCTTTCGTCGTAATGTTCTGGTTTGTCATCTTTGAGTTGGCTTTATGTTTAAACTGTTATACTAATAGCATTATGTTTATGTTTTAATTTTTCAAATTTACAAATTGTTTACTACATCTTTAACAATTTTTAACAAACTTATTACTGACGAAGATAACTGTAAGTGTTATCGAAACGTTTAGATTGTATAATTTAAATACACATTAAAAATCCCAAAAGATAAGAATTTTATTATGATGTTAATGGTGAAAGTTTCATAATATTCTCAAAGTTTAATTTGGTATAGAAGTTATTTTCAAAACTGCCATATCAAATGCTACATCGTTATTTTATACAAAAACAGCTTACTAATGATGGTATTTGATTTCAATTTAAAAAATAATCAGGTTGTGCTAGTCGTAACGATCGATAAAAAATTAACCACGAATATTAGTAGAAAACCGCATGTTTTACTTCTATACCAAATTTAGAGTCTATTATGTATTAAATAATATCAGTGTCATACTTAATTTACATGTATATGTGTTTATTAATGAGTGTTTTATTTTTGAGTGTACACTTTGTAATTAATCTTTTCGAAACTTCGCATTACTACGTTCATTCAAAATTTAAAAGTTTAGATGTTTTGGTTTCATCTAGTTATTGGTATTTACTGGTTTTACCGAAATTGTAGATTTACATAACAGTACGATGATGATTTTTGTTGCATTGTTATTTAATTCAACCTTTAACGCAATAATTTGAGATCCGGTTGATATAATACCGATTGTACGCCGTAGTGCCACTAAACAGGTAAGCAATTTGTTTTATTTGTTATGGCGTAGCTGTGTGTATTTTACAGAATTTAGGTACTACATCCTGATATTGACGTTTAGTGAATTTTAAGATTTTATAAATTTTCGATCACGTTTATTTTTTTGTGACGTATTTTTCGTTTGAAATTGACTAATTAATTACCGTTTTGATCAGTTATTTTTCGGTATTTGAGTCAATGATTTTAGCGCTAAGTTTATCAAAATATTTAATGGGTTTTAGTTTTTTATCGTAATTTTGCGACTTTTATAAATTTAGGACTTTATTGAAGTTGGTTTTGGAGTAGATTTTCAAGGAGAGATATTTTATTTTGAGTGAACATTATGGTTTCCGGTTGAGCCATTATTAGATCTAGTTCATGACGTTTTACTATAAATGTAGCTAACAGGTGGCGCTTTTGATATTTCTGATTTTGACGTTTTTGAATTGACAGTGCCTTTTGCAGCATTAATAAGAACCGACCACTGAGCTTTGCCGTGCACATTTCCTTTACGGCTGACGCTCTAATGAGTATTTAGCCAGTAACCTTATTGCATGTGACGAAAATCTCGCCATAAACAACCACTACATTTGTCACTTAGACTAGAGACTAATAATTTGTACCTAATTTAAAAGAAATTTCTCCTTTCTTTTGCTGAGAAGTGTTTGTACACTCAAACACTTCTGGATAGAGTCTATGTCCCGTATTTCGTTTTACATAAATGGTCACCTTAGTTTAAAGCTATGTTTGGACACCTTGTCCTGTACAACTTTTGATAAACGGCTTGTTTAGCATGTATTTTTGATTGATGCATTTATCAACATACTTTCACCGTCATTTATAGTTTTATACTTCATATTAATGAAATCATGCATAAAATTCACAATTGCAGATCGTGTATGTAATTCAAATTCAGTACTGTTAATATCTGAACCCAAATAGATTTCATGATACTTTGTAGGAAATTTGTATGTGAGGTTAAAAAATTACTTTTGAGTTGTAATGTAGTCATTTAGTAATGTCATAATTCATTTAAAAATGCACTAATAAACCTCTGTTAAAGTTATAGTCTCATACGATTAAAATTTTTACATTAAATGCATCACGTTGAAGATTTATATGTTGTTTAAGATAGCCAAAGCTAACTTGGATTTATTAAATTTGAAGTTAATAAAACTTGATGTTTAGCAAGCTGTGTCAAAAAGTATGGCTTACAATTTATAAAGCTTAATTTTGAATGAATTTATTTTCCATCTTCCTCACAAAAGTCACTATGGGTTCATAGTTCACAATGTAAAGCATCAACTTCAAAATACCGGTAAGAATATAAAGTACTTGCGAACCAAAATATATTGAGTCTCAGAAGATCGATTTCTCTGGCGGTACGAGTGATGCATGACCGATGGAAAGCGATTCTGTAAGGTCATTACGGATCTGCAAAATACTGTATAATACTATACAACGCTTCTAATATAAATTACGGTCCAATCCGTAGGAATATATCGTACAGGAGGTTCAACATTTACCCTAAAATAATAATCTGAATAGCTTGTAATTAACTGTTCGGTATTCATTAAAACAATTAATTACTTTTGAAGCCGCGTTCTTATCAACTATTTTTAGAGTAAAAATTATATGAGCAATTTGACGCCTAATAAATTACTTTTATTAGTTATGTTGGGTGGTAATAACGTAATAGAAGTAAATTTATTAAAGGTCTTTGTACTATATTGTGCGTTATTTGTCGTTTATAGATTGTTTGAAGTATGTGATATGATGCGATGCGACATGGAGGTACCAGTATTATGTTGTTGACCTTCGCGGTGTACATCCCGGATCTCTCTAATAAAACACTTCTCTCTTTGAACGCCGAATTAGTGTAAGTGATGTTATTTGCGGCTGTAATTTACATACTCAGTTTAAATTATACATTCGCCGTGATTGAAAACATACATAACTAGAACCTTTGAATATAAATTTTTAAAGCTAAAGCGCAACTTCTAAAATTTACAGTTTCTGTACGTTCATGTTTATAAATTCAAACTTTTCCTGGACGTTTTTAACTTAATCCTAACCTCTCTTACTAAAAATAAACTAATTTATCTTTCCATAACAGTTTTACACTACTTTTACATACCGCTGTGAAGATGACGATACAAACGTCTAATATTCCTGCCTTACAAAATTTTACGATTAAAAATATAACATTCTTCGTCGCTGTGCAAATGCAATTATTAAATGAAAACTTTTGATCAGACTCGCCTCGTCACAACATCGTTCATGTACTGTCAAATCTTGTAGACTTTCTATCATTTCATGATTATTTAATCATACGTTAAACGATTTTAAATTTGTATGCAAAGTTTTAGAACTGCAATATGTAAGGGAAACCAGAGCTAGTTGACGCATTTCCAGTTTTTTAAATTTTGTGGCTGTGATTTATCCTAACAGATCAAAAAATATTGATCAATCTAGCCCTGTATCTCAGCTATATATGCGCTATACATAATTTTATTGTAACTCATGGTTTTTTTAAAAAAAAATAAGAAAAATCTAGTGCATCCAAAGTGCGCCAATTTGCCTTGATCTGGGGTAAGTTGCGCAAGGTAATGGATTGACACATAGATTTGAGGTTAAGGAATAAAAGGAAACTTAATAACAATACGCGAAAATTTTGAGGATGTTCCTGATTTGTAGAAACGGAAGAAGGCACCTGGTTTTATATAGTTACCGTTACGTGTTGGAAATATTTTTAACGAGATAAGACAGAGGTGAATGGTTTTAGTACCTGTTCTTAGGTCGTTCAGAAAATCAATACTTTGAAGTGATATACTTGAGTTATATTTATACTATTTGTATGTCTATTTCTATATCTAACTAACATTTTTTGCAGGGATTTATTAACGAATAGCGCATCTAGGACACGAAAGTAGAACCGAGACACCTTCCGCCATCTTGGATTTTGACGTCACAAGACCGCATTTTCCCTATTTGTAATGCTTTCTTTCAGGCCTTTTCAACCCTATTTTTACACACCACGTGTGAACGTATTTTCAACCCTGTTGAATTTTCATCTAATTACTTTTACATACACCCACGTGTGAGACCGTATTTTCAACCCTTTCTTTTCAGCCCTTTTCAACCTAATTATTTTTACTCGCTACGTATAGGACGTATTTCACTATTTTATGACAGCTCACGTAGCGTGTTTTTTCACCTATTTTATGACAGCTCATGTATAGGACGTATTTTTCACCCTATGGTTTCTTTTCGGGTCAACTAATTAGAGCCTTTTGGTACATGCTCACGTGTGGTCTTGGTGCTGGGCTGGACCTGGAGCTGGCTTCAACTTGTTCTCAGGCTTTCCCTGACCGGAGATGGTGTGGAACCTAACCTTATAAGACAAGTGTAGCAGCCTATCGTGGCCCCCTTGATGCAGTTGCATGAGGGTTCTAACTTAATCTTACAGCTGTAGGCCTTCGCCCATCATACAAAATGTATTCTAATAAGGAGGTTCTTGTAAGATAAGACTTGTATCAGGTCTCAGCTCTGGCCCCTCTGAGTAAAATTGATTTTAGCGCCATCTAGTGGCGTATGACTAATGAACATTTTCTATAATAAGCTGATAATGCATACCTCTCTCTCTCTCTCACACACACACACACACACACACACACACACACACACACATGTCCCTAGGGCGATGTTAGAGCGTGGTTAGATCAATACTTCAGATATCCCCGAAGATAACCGATTCTACCCGGACATTAACGAGCGCTTGCGCACAAGACCGTAGCTAGCTGCGTACTTGTTTCTGGTGTGTTTCACTCTTTAAAGTGTAACTGTCATTATACTGAGATTTTACTGACTTGTTAATAAACTATTAACATTAAACATAAGCGTTCAAGATAATTATGAAAGCGATAACATGGTTGAGCTGAATGTATCTCAGATCCAAGGTGATGGTGGTGGTTCACAGAAGAGAAAGAAGAGCGATGAGGTAGGGAGAAGGGCAAATCTCAAAATCATGATGATGATGACGACGAATCACGGTTCAAGAAGAAGAAAACCGATAAAGCATGTTATTAAATAATAATGATATATTGTTGTTATAATAATAATAATAATAATAATATATTTTCAAACGTTAAGCTTTCCTTCCATTTTGTTAATAAACTAGTTTTTTTTCCTAACGGTGCTCCTCCGTCTTGATTCATGTTTGCAGGTTTAAGAGTTTTTTCGCTTCAGCGTGTTTTCATATTGCGTGTTTTCGTTTGTGCGTTTTCGTATTTGCGTGTTTTCTTTTTACGTGTTTTCGCAATTGTATGTCGTTGCGTTTTGTGTAGCGTGTTTTCGTGATAGCGTTTTCGTTTGTGTGTTTTGTGTTAGCGTGTTTTCGCTTTAGCGTGTTTGCGTGTTTTTGTGTTAGTGTGTTTTTGCGTTTGCGTGTTTTCGCGCTATCGTGTGTGTGTGTGTGTGTGTGTGTGCGTGCGTGTGCGTGTGTGTGGTGTGTCTGTCGTGTGTGTGTGTGTGTGTGTGTGTGTGTGTGGCGTGTGTGTGTGTGTGCGTACGTGCGTGCGTGCGCGCGTGCGTTCGAGCGTGTACGTGCGAGCGTGCGTACGTGCGAGCGTGCGTGCGTGTGTACGTGCGTGCGTGCATGCGTGTTTTCGTTTGATCCTCGTGCTAAAGCAGTGCTAGTCGATTGTATGTAGTTGTAGGCACTATTGTGTTGAATTGGAAACGCTTTGCTATGCCCAGTCTGTGGAGTTATGTTTAATTAGCTTTTTGACAGATGTATTTATTTATGATAAGGTCAGGCATGCATGTAAAGTAATATAGAGTGAAACTAACTAGCTAATGTGTTTTGCTCTACACGTATCACAGTATTGAAGATTCTGTTTATGTATTAGAAAACGTACTACAGTCTCGAAAACAGAATGCAGATAAAATTGAAGGAAATGAATACGGTACAACTTCTGCGAACGAGCTGAAAATATTTGAAGCGTGTGCAGCATTTCCAGAGCCGTGTTGAAACCAGTTAATTTAGGGCTAACCTCGTGTCCATGTAATAATAATGTCTGATAAAACTATTAGGGTTATTAGCTACTTTTATAGGTTGTTACAATATAATCGTTCAAGGTGTGAGATGTAGCGTGTTTCGTGTTAGATCTCGTTTGTGTGTTTCGTGTTTGCGTGTTTTTGCGTTAGCGTGTTTTCATTGTGTTTTCCTATTTGCGTGTTTTCGTGTTTGCATGTTTTGCGTTAGCGTGTTTTCATTGTGTGTTTTCGTATTTGCGTTTTTCGTCTTACGTGTTTCGCGTTAGCGTGTTTCGTTGTGCGTTTGTTTGTGTTGGTGTGTTTTGTGTTTTGTATGTTTTGCGTTTGCGTTTCGCCGCGTGTGTGTGTGTGTGTGTGTGTGTGTCGGCTGTGTCGTGCGTGCGTGTTTTCGTTTGTCCTCGTGCTAAAGCAATGACAGTAAGTAGTTGTAGGCAATATGTGTTGACTAAAAGCCATAATTGGAAACGCTGCTTGCTATGCCCAGTCCGTGGAGTTATGTTTAATTAGCTTTTGACAGATGTATTTATGATAAGGTCAGGCTTGCATGTAAAATAATATAGAGGTGAAACTAGCTAGCTAACGTGTTTTGCTGCTACACGCATCACAGTATTGAAGATTCTGTTTATGTATTAGAAAACGTCTACAGTCTCGAAACAGAATGCAGATAAAATTGAAGGAAATGAATACGGTACAACTTCTGCGAACGAACGAACTGAAAGATTTGAAGTGTGCAGCATTTCCAGAGCCGTGCTGAAACCAGTTAATTTAGGGATAACCTCATGTCCATGTAATAATGTGTCTGATAAAAACTGTCAGGGTTATTAGCTGCTTTATAGGCTGTTACAATATAATCGTTCAAGTTGAAGACGATGAGGTGATTGTATCTCAAAATCTCGATGATGATGATGTCTCCATGAAATTTCAAATAAATTAGATTACGTCACTCTTATTTTAGATTAGAAATTTTTAAAATCGTGCGTGGTGCTGTGCGTGCGTGCGTGCGTGCGTGTGTCGTTGCGTGCGTGCGTGCGTGTGTGGTGCGTGCGTGCGTGTGTTGTGCGTGCGTGTGGTGCGTGTGCGTGTGGTGCGTGGTGTGTGCGTGCGTGCGTGTGTGTGTGTGTGAACGTAATTGAGTATACAATAGTTTTATGTAATCTGAAGGTTCAATTATTTAAAGTAATTTCCGCGTTAGCAATATTTTTAAAATATTTGTGTTTTGTGTTTTGAATGTGAATTTTTGTAAGTACAACATGATCGTTAAATACTAGTAGCTGTAATCAGGTTTTTTGTGTATTACTTTCTAAAATAGTTAATGACCGGTATGTAATGGGCTGTTTATATCCAGCTATTCACAAATCGTATTTTAGTGAGACACGTATAAAAAAATTTTCAGTTCAACATATGGTACAGTTGAAGGAAAAAACTTCTAAAGGTAAGCGTATTATTTGATTTTTAAAATGTATTATTATGCTTATAGGATAACATTATAAGATCAGCTCTACAAAATAGTAGGTACGCATTCGTGGATGTTAAAGTTGTAGTTATTGTT
The DNA here is from genome assembly GCA_036346205.1 of Vesta saturnalis. Classification (NCBI taxonomy): domain Eukaryota; kingdom Metazoa; phylum Arthropoda; class Insecta; order Coleoptera; family Lampyridae; genus Vesta; species Vesta saturnalis. The sequence continues at coordinate 54,299 of JARFJB010000184.1, forward strand.
AATTTACGTAATAATAAAACCATTCAAACCTTCTGCCTTTTATTTCTGTTATATCAGTTTAATATTTTTAAAAACATGTTAATTTAATTTAACTCTGTTATATACAAGTAATTATTACTTTCCATTCTTTTTAATGGGTTTTTTACAGCTGTTAATGAACACGTTACAATGAAACAATTTTGTGTGTAAGTAATTGAACATGCAAGTAAATCAGATATGATGTTCCGAATGCATAGGTGGTGACTGTTTAGAGGATGTGCCTATACATAAAGCATCATTACATTAGGGCAGAAATTATTTATTATTTCACGTCATATTTAATTAGACTTTAATGTATTCAGTTTGAACTGTAATCTGGTTTCCGCAAACTGTAAGACATAATTTCGGTTGATTGATTGAGATTGATCTGGTGATCGAGAGTGATTTGTTTGAGATTGATTAAGTAATTGATTTATTTGAGTGTGTGTTTGTGTGTGTGTGTGTGTGTGTGATGTGTGTGTGTGTGTGAGAAAGAGAGGGGAGGAAGAAACAAGATAGCAAGAGAGAGGTGTGCATTATCAGCTTCTATTATAGAAAATGTTCATTAGATGGCCACTAGATGGCGCTAAAATCAATTTTACTCAAAGGGCCAGGGCGAGACCCTGATACAAGTCTTGTCTTACAAGAACCTCCTTATTAGAATACATTTTGTATGATGGGGCGAAGGCCTACAGCTGTAAGATTAAGTTAGAACCTCATACAATTGCATCAAGGGGCCACGATAGCTGCTACACTTGTCTTATAAGGTTAGGTTCCACACCATCTCCGGTCAGGGGCGAAGGCCTGAGAACAAGTTGCGAAGCCCTACACGTGTCTTACAAGCACCTCCTTATTAGAAATACGTTTTCTCGTATAGGTAAAAGATCATCCAATAGCATTTGACCACTTTAAAGCAATAGGATCGATAATTTTAATAATAATATCTTATTAATTATGCAATTTCCAACATTGTATGCGTGCATTTGCCTAACCTCAGGGCACTGCTCTTAATATAGCCAAAGGACCTTAATTAGATGACCATCAAAAATAACCCTAAGACCAACCCCAAGTCCAACTAGCCAGGTCCAGCCCCAGCACCAAGACCACACGTGAGCATGTGCAAAAGGCTCTAATTAGGGTTGACCAAAAGAAACCATAGGGTAGAAAATACGCACCTATACGTGAGCTGTCATAAAATAGGTGAAAAACACGCCTACACGTGAGTGTCATAAAATAGGGGTGAAAATACACGTCCTATACGTAAGCGAGTAAAAATAATTAGGGTTGAAAAGGGCCTTCGAAAAGAAAGGGTTGAAAATACAGTCTCACACGTGGTGTATGTAAAAATAATTAGGGATGAAAATTCCAGGGTTGAAAATACGGCCTCACACGTGTGTAAAAAATAGGGTTGAAAAAGGCCTCGAAAAGCAATAAAATAGGGTTGAAAATGCGGTCTTGTGACGTCAAATCAGGATGGCAAGGTGTCTCTGTTCTACTACGAATAATTTGTAAAACATTCTGAGGATTTGATTACTTTCTTCGGCTAGATATACGTGACAATCAAAAAATATCTAATTAGTTAGTAACACCATAGTATAAATCACTATAATGATGTCATAATGCTGTTACCATAAAAAATAATCTCAAGACATTGTTATGGTTGAATGTTAAGTTCAACAAAATTAAATTTTTAATATGTTCTATGGTATGGCTTTGATATGTAATGCAATATCTCAAAATTAACTAATTAATTAAATTTTACATGTCTTTATAGCAACATTTTTTGTGTTGTGTGTGTTTGTGTGTGTGTGTTATGGTTTATGTTTGTTTGGTTTTGTATTCTATTGTAGAAATGTATTTATGTTATGATACTTTGAGTAAACATTTCTTGAATTTCATCATGTGCTTTATGTGTGTTAATATAGACATTGAGGATAAATCGTGAGTGTTGCAGTATGGCATAGCTTAATCACGATACAAATAAATAAGAAAACAATTGTTTAACAACTGGATCTGCCGAGTGCAGCTACATAAAAAATTAAATCAGAGACTCAATAGAAAAGTAAAACAAATGTTAAAATAAAACGAATTAAAATTGATAAAATAATAATAATAATTCTTTATTAGCTCTTACTGCTGTAGTGATCTTATGTTCTAGTGCTTGATTCTTCTTTTTCTTGTGTCCTTTGTGTTATTCCTGCGTATATCCTGCGGATTGCTTGCTGCTATTTTTCTTCTGATGACCGCTCTTCTGTATTATCTGTATGCAAGATGACAGATCTAAATCTGAAGACAAGATCACGATGCAAATCAGTTCCTTTTTGGATTACTTGAGAGTGTGCAATAAAAATGCAAGAGGTCTTGAGCATTAACTATGTTCGACTGAACTAAATGTCTGTGTTCTACCTGTTACTCTTCTTTTTATAGATTCAGGCATCCACCATGCAAAACGTCATAGTATTCCCACTCACACTAAAACATCTTATCACAGAGGACTTTCTTACATAAGTCTATGTAAAATAAACGACAAATGTAGAACTTGAAACATTTTGACCTAGAACTGGCAGGAACACAAAATATTTATTGTACTTTTGGCTAGTACTCTTGTCGTGAGTAACTTGACACCAATAATAATACAAGAAAAATGTTCTAATCAATGAATTTAATTGAATGAATGATGTTGATTTGTACATTATATATATATATATATATATATATATATATATATATATATATATATATATATATATATATAGTTGTAAATAGTTTAGCTTAGTTAATGTAATTGTTAAGATAGATCTTAAATTTTTAAGTATAAATTGATAAGAAAGTTTTATTAGGTCGAATAGGTAATGATATGTGTAAATGTGAATTTATTCAGTGAGCGCATTTACTATTTTTTTATGATTAAATGTATAACTGTAAATGAATATTTTAGTAAAATAAATCCAACCAATCTTAAGATACCGTATTTATTATTATATTTACAAAATAGAACTCAAATTTCCATATATTGTTTAGACCACACTTATCTAAATTAAAGATATAAAATCTAAATTAACGATTGTTCAGTTCTTTGATAAATACCAATTTAATAATGTAAAATGATTTAATTTACCTGCACTGTTGTTACAATAATTACGATATCCTATATGCAGAATTTTATGACAAGTTCTTCTTGAAGTCTGTGATGAATGAATGATAATTTTGGCTTGAAATGAATATTCCAGCACGTAATGGAAAACGTGACCGATTTAGCATTGTTGAATCAACGTGGTCGATTTTAAAGTGACGTCAGGACCAATAAGAATACGAGTGGCAATGATCGCTATTGACGCAAATTATTGACCTAGACCCAGTATAGAAACGAACACCGGTTTCGGCAACGACTTCTAAGGACCTAGGTTAAGAATAGAAGAGTACACCGGCTACGTCAAGACACTAAAGAATACGAAGTGGGCTCTGCCTCGTCAACGATCTCTATTCACCTGCTTTATTTACCTAGAGTGAGAAAAGAAGCGTTGGCCCGTCAACGAATTTAAAGAATTGGAAGCGGCCACTCGCCAGCCAGGTAGGTTGACTAAAAACGTTAAACTGTTTACATTTTATTGGATGAGGAAGTATAGTGTTGCTTCTACCTAATATCCACGTGGGTAAGCAATTGAATAAGTTTCTTTAGTGATTGAGACATAAACATACCATGTGAAGGGGTCCTTTTATAAGAGTTTTAATCTATATTAATAAAATACTGTCCTCACTTACTCACTCAATGATTGATTCAATCATCAATCAACGCCGAGATTAGACCGTTAGGTTTAGGATCTTCAACTTTGGGTAACCTCCACCTACTAGGCGCACACTAAGGGAGAATTTTTTAAAGCTCAACCCCCAAAGGGTAGAAATTAAGGATTGAAAAAATGGGCTTTTTCATAATATGGGCCGTTGGAAATCTGAAACTCAGCGAATCAATTCTCATTAATAATCGAACGGACCTATGTTTCACCGTTTTTTGAAATTTTGCCTCAGGGGTATGAAATCGGGTTCCAATGGGGAATGAATTGTTTAAACAAAGTGTATATATCTTAAAACTTGTTAAGCCCAAAAATTGATATTTAAAGTTCCTTACGAAATAAAGATAAACGTGTTTTGACCTTTCCCCGATATGATCCCCTAGCAGATAGAAACGGGAGAGATCAACAAGGAAACAAATTAAGTTTTCTGTGTGGAGTATCATGATTAGGATAAAACATAGTTGACAAAGCAAGGGAAAAGTAATGCTGAAATTAATCATCCCTCACGGGTGGTCTTAAGGGTTGAATGTTCAACGTATTGTAAAATATCAAGCGGAGTATCAAACTGAGCAGCGTTTTACAACCAAAATGAAGATCGTTATGGAATTTACGAACTCATTTCAGGAAAGTGCTACCGAGGACGAAATGTTATGAAATGAGGATTGTTGGGTTCCATAAGACTTATAGCAAAAGCGCCTTGGAGATCTTTGAAATTCAAATTACTCATGATTTAGGGAGTATGTTTAGAGCGCGTTTGAAAGCCAATATCAAGTGAAATAGTTAAAATTCAACGCCTAGGTTAGACTGTCACATCAGTAAAAATCGGTAAAAATGGGAAGGATAAACAGAAGCGATTTAAATTTTCTGAACCAAATATGCCATGTGGAGTATTACTGAAAATGAAGTCTTCGTTTAGGAAATTTATGTTTAGGAGATATAGTCATTTTTCATAAATTATCGAAGACCCCGTACGTTTCTATTAGTGTCTGTTGGCATACCATCCCATTGTGAAGCATGGGAAGGTATTTGTCAGTTATATAAAAAATACGGGAGGGTGATTTTTTGGACAATTGCTTTCCTAAAAATTACGAAATCTCACAATATGAATTTATATTTTTATTCTTATTATGTAAACAAATCTGTTTTCAATATCTCAAATTACGTTCGAACAGACAGTTTGTTAATGATTGAAATATCGGAGTTAATTTTATTTATGGGAGATAATTACTTGAGCATGCAACCCAATTAGAACAGGTGCATATGTACATAATTTAATAGAGTTAATTGCGTATAAACCACAGGAAAAAATACATTACCATTTTAAATAAGATATCACATTAAGAAGTTGTATAAGAATGTCTAAATACATTGCAGGAAGTGATCATTTTAGAACCTGAAGATTCTTGTAGAGTGAGAAATGATTTGAGTTTGTGATTTTTAATTAGTTTGTGTACATTGTTAACACATTACGAAAATGTGTAGTTAATTAATTTGAGGTTATAAAGTATGTTTGTCATACTTTTACTTAGCGTTATTACCGCACTTAGGTATTATAAAACGGTGCAGTAATCTATCGGCATTATAGGTTTGGCAGTATGTACAGTACTATAGCCGGTCTACAGTGGAACTTTTATAAACGCATTTACAATGAATGTTAATAAATAAACAATATTGTTGAAATATTTGATTTTTAATTTTATTTACTTAAGCATATAAAGTCGAAATATTATATAATAAAGTTTATTTAATAATAATAGCGTTTATTTAATTTAATTACACTACAATATAAATTAAAATTTGTATTAGTCAGTCAGTCAGTTACTCACTTACAATTTAACATATTTACAACTTGAATTTCACTGTAAAGATAAGACAAATGTATATGCAAAACATAATTTTTATAACTATTTCTAATGTACCAACAAAAAAACTGTGTCCAAGATAAGGATTCTCACTATGGGGATCTCTGAAATCGTAACAGATACAACTTCGGTTAAATGGGAAAAAGTTGTGTAATTAGGGGACCAATAAAATAAAAAATCGATGGTGTGAATTTTTGTTCTTGAAGTTTCAATTTTTTTTGGAAATTATACATATGTATTTTAGCAGTGTTTGATAATGATTTTACAACCATTTAGTTTTTTATGTTAAGATAAAACACTAAACACAAAGGACAGTTAATTAAAACTGTTTTGCAAGTGCTGGTCTGTATTCAAAAAGATCGTGATGATGGTCCATCAGGTCCGTATTTAAAAGAAATAAGTTGATGATAGCTATAAAAATAGGAAACGTGCGATTGAAAAACTGACTATTCCATGTTAAAATCCGTAACAAGTTGTCATAAAGAAGTGTATTTTTGCTCTAGCATTTATAACACCAGAAAAAAATAAAATACATATTTCCAAAATTAAAATTATTTCAAATATCTCAAAAACAAAAAATGACACCGATTTTTTTGCCATTTTATTAGGCCCAAATTACACAACGTTTTTCCCATTTAACCCGAATTATAGCTATTACCATTTCCGAGATCCCCATAGTGAGAATCCTTATCTTGGGACAGTGTGTAATGACAGAAGCAGTAAACTACTTGTAATACAATTTATTCATATTTCGCTTCTTGTACATAAGGAATTGAAATAAACTATTTTCTTTAATTAAGTAAACAATACGGCCACAAAGACTATCGTCGCGCGTGGCTTGTGTTACTAGTTTACAATGGATAAATAATAATAAACATGACCAACATTTAAATGATGTTAATATGTAACATAGTCAATTAAACTAAAATATTAGATTACATCTGCTCTTTTTTTATATCTAACCTAATACAGTTTTTTTTGTTTAGTTACTAAAGACCCAACACGTTGTCTAACTACAGTTTGCATACGCCTCTTTTCTCGGTGATTATATAAATTGAACGAATTAATCGTTCTAATATTGTTTTTCATTTCCTTTCATTAAATTGTGTAACATTTTTGACCAATTTGTTTGCGTGTTTTTTTATTTCTTGTATTTTCTCTTTTTTTAATCCTTGTTTCGTGTTGATCTATAGTTATCAGCTCATAACGGTTTCTGTGTAGATATTTTAGGATTTGGAGAAAGAAAAGTTGTCTGCTGCCCATAATTTTGGTTTCCATAACAAGTGTATCCGTTGGGTAAGTGTTTTCTTTTTTGTATATAATTTTTAGAAGTCTTGTTTGTTTTATTTCCAGTATTTTTAGGTGAGTTCAATATACTCCTCCCCATCCAAGTATGCCATATTGTATTTTTGATTGTACCAGAGAATGATCAACCACGTTCATTTGCTGCAAATTAATGATTTTTACTAGGTATCTAAATTTAAATGGTAATCTCCTTAACGAACTGGCAACATTATTTGTATCATGGTCCTTCTTTACATGACTATCTGCCATGATACCAAGATGTTTGATTTTTGGATTTGTTTGTGTATTGACCATTCCATTATATATACGTATTTCTATACTTTCAATTGTTTGGAATTTATTATCCTAACAAGCAAAATGTCTGAATTACTTGTTAGTGTCATATAACTGAAAAATGATATAACTTCTTCCAGATCTCTTCCACTTTTATTTGTAGGTTTTCCAAGTGTCTTGTGCATAGATTATGGATGTGTCATCAGCAAACCTAACGACAGTTTCGGAATAGTTGCATGCAAATAAACTGATCATGTACGATATCAAAGTAATGGTACCAAAACTGTTCCTGTTGCAACTCCAAATCGTATTATTTTTCCAGTACTAGTGTGACCTCCTAAGAACACAGATTCAAAGATACACAGATACACAGATACACAGATACACTGATACACAGATACACAGATACACAGAAACACAGATACACAGACACACAGATACACAGATACGCAGATACACAGATACACAGATACACAGATACACAGATACACAGATACGCAGATACACAGATACACAGATACACAGATACACAGATACACAGATACACAGATACACAGATACACAGATATACAGATACGCAGATACACAGATACACAGATACACAGATACACAAAAACAGAGATACACAGATACACGGATACACGGATACACGAAACACGGATACACGGATACACGGATACACGGATACACTGATACACGGATACACGGATACACGGAAACACGGAAACACGGATACACGGACACACAGATACACGGATATACCAATACACAGCACAAGAGTACACGGATACAAAGGTACACGGATACAAGGATGCATGAATACACAGGTACACGGATACTCGCATACACGGATACAGAGATACACGGATACACGGATACACGGATACACGGATACACGGATACACGTATACACGGATACACGCATACAAGGATACAAGGATACACGGATACACGGATACACGGATACACGGATACACGGATATACGGATACACGGATACACGGATACACGGATACACGGATACACGGATACACAGACACATGGATGCATGGCACGGATGCACGTATGCTCGGATATACGGATTCACAGATACACAGATACTCAGATACACAGATACACAGATACACAAATACACAGATACTGTAAGGTTGCGTTGGCGCACCCTGTATGTAGGATGTTATAATGACGTGTATTACGTGTTTTGAGTACGGGTGTCTTGAGTTTGAACGAAAAAAAAATTTTTTTTGTGTATATGCATAATGTATGTGGGTGGGTGATACGCCACTGGAAATTTAGGAGAAATATCATTCAGTATGTAGATACGTGTATTTGAATATTATAGAGACATTGGTGTTGAAATAAATAGATTCTGATGAATGTAAATGTGAAGAGAAATTTGTCGATGGGACGATAATGGTTGCTACTGTTGACTACTTGATAAGAAATGGAATGTTGGAGGATAGAGGAGTAATCTTGGCCGGAAGATGTAAATGTATAAGTGTAGAATGTTTTAGAAAATATGTAGAGAAAGATTTGGTATGTTTAATTGTTGATTATAGAAAGTTCTCGTAATGTTGTGCAATCAGTTTTGAGAATACGTGTACGTATATGGGATTTGAAACCTTAGACTGTACTTATTTTTGCAAATGTTGCGGAAGGAGGGTGAGCGCATGTGAGAGATAAACGTTGAAAGTTGTGTAATGGTCCAGAGTGGCCACTGAATGAATGTGATGATGAGAAATGGCTTCTCCATAAAGTATTTGTAAAATTTACAAGTAAGAACAAAAATGACGATGTATTGTAGTTACAAGCGTGTTTGTACAGAGGGTAGCATCAGTCGGCCCTAAGAAAGTTTGAATGAATACCATTGGTGAATATAGCGAGGAAGTCGGACATGTTTAAAGATGGATGGCTTAAGGTATAAATAGGAAAGTCAGAGATTGACGTTAGCTTTTGGCTTTTGGTGAGAGCTCGGTGAGACACGCGCGTGAGGTGAAGTGTGAAATCAGAATGGGTTGAGTTGGAGTTATATTTGTGAATAATATTGAAGGCAGTCATTGTTTAAACAACTGCGTAACCCGAAAGGGGATAAATCGTATAAGACATTCATAAATAAAACAATTAATAAAATTGAGATTGAAGATAAAATCAGTTTATTTTTCTTCAAGAAAAAGTACGTAAGCAGATTTATAAAAAAAACATAACGGTTGTTACGTTAAAGTGTCGAGTGCGACGCGTGTGATTGTAATGATCTTTAGTATAAATTATTTATGGGACCACCTTTAAGTGAACGATATATTCGTAGTAAATTGAGCCAAGGTTAAAGTAACTTTATATGACATTAAAAGTTTATTTGTGTAAAGGAAGGGTTAAATTGTCCTAAAGGTTGCGAGAAACTTTTAAGAGGCAGCCAAATGTGTACAGATTATTACGGTTTAGTGGAGTAATAACCTCGTATAGTTAGACTAATCGCGAGTACCGAAAGGAATAAGTGTTTGTGGAATTGTGAAGTATTTGTTATGTGCCGTCGGGCAATCTAAGGAATACAAATGGACTACAAATAATTGATTTACGGAAGAGAGAAGAAAGAAGAGCGAAGGATTAATGGACAATTTTTTAAGTAAGAATTACATTTAAGAACCTTGACCATTCAGTAGAGCACGATTATCTTTTTGATTAGAGTTACTTGCGTATTGTTGTGTAATTTCTTTTTTTATTTAATTAATTAATGTTGAAGGGAAAAAGATAATCGATCTCGAGTTATGTTGTATTGGCTGTTTTAGTAGTAAGAATTTTTGCAGAAACGCAAATTTGTATTGACAGTGGTTTTTCAACCACGCCGTTTTGTGTATGTAAACCTTTGTTTATTATTTTATGCAGGACAATATATATTTATCGTTAACTTTTATTCTGTTGTTTATTTAGCCAGTTATGAGATAATTTGTGACGTTTACTTAATTGGTGACCTAGTTTTTGACAAGTTAAATGTAGACTTTGCATATTTTGGATTTAAGATTAATGAACAACCTGAAAGGTTATATTTGCCAGGTTGATTGCAAAATTTTCATGTTAGTTTCATTAACGCAGTACACTAATGACGGATCAGCTGTTGATTTAAAACTTTCATTAAGTATAACTATGAGATCGAGTTTTGAGAATTTACATATTTACGAATGTCAGATACGATTCAGAGGTATCATAAAGGAACAATTATTAAGCCGATGACATTGATTTTCTTTGATTAGGAATTTTAAAAATTAATTATCGATCATTGAATGAAGAACTATTCATTAATAAGTAGAAATTTAACTATGTATGTATACGAGGGATACGTAGAAAATATTCAGTTAACGTGTTATAACTTTGGTATTCTGGATGTACAGAGTACAATCAGGAAGTTTGTGACGACCCGTGTATTTCAGCTTTTATTTCTAACTGTTGGTTACGTGAATGCAGTTAAATTTGAGTGATAAATTTTGTTGTGGAAATTTTGGTATACGAGGTGTATTCAAGAAGTTTCTAATAACCTGGGTAGTACTAAATATATTTGAGCTTGAGTTGAATTGTTTGGGACGAGTGTTTGTTTTAGAACCCTCGTGTAAGAGTTTACTGAGTAAGCACAATCCTACTTTCCACAATCAAGTAGGGTTAATTAACACCCAGCTTAAGACAATTATTTTAGCAAAGTTTCGATTGTGGTGGCGCCTAGAGACATATTTTCCCGGACTGAGCTGTTTGAATATCGGTGTAAGGTGTTTGAGCGTATTAATCATTCATTTTACTTCTTATTTCGACCACGCCCATCTCCCTGTTAGTTGGCTTGGCAACCCGCTTACATTAGTAAGCATACACGACGCCTAGTGCGGTTTGGACGTGTAACAATACACAGATACACAGATACACAGATACACAGATACACAGATAAGCAGATACACAGATACGCAGATACACAGATACACAGATACACAGATACACAGATACACAGATACACAGATACACAGATACACAGATACACAGATACACAGATACACAGATACACAGATACACAGATACACAGATACACAGATACACAGATACACAGATACACAAATACACAGATACACAGATACACAGATACGCAGATACGCAGATACGCAGATACGCAGATACACAGATGCACAGGTACACAGATACACAGATACACAGATAGACAGATACACAGATACAAAGATACACAGATACACAGATACACAGATACACAGATACACAGATACACAGATACACAGATACACAGATACACAGATACACAGATACACAGATACACAGATACACAGCTACACAGATACACAGATACACAGATACACAGATACGCAGATACACATATACACAGATACACGGATACACAGATACACAGATACACAGATGCACAGATGCACAGATGCACAGATGCACAGATACACAGATACACAGATACACAGATAAGATACACGGATACAAGATACGATACAGATACACAGATACACAGATACACAGATACACAGATACACAGATACACAGATCACAGATACACAGATACACAGATACAGATACACAGATACACAGATACACAGATACACAGATACACAGATACACAGATACACAGATACACAGATACACAGACACACAGATACACAGATACACAAATACACAGATACACAGATACACAGACACACAGATACACAGATACACAGATACACAGATACACCGATACACAGATACACAGATACACAGAGACACAGATGCACAAATACACTGGTACACAGATACACAGATACACAGATACACAGATACACAGATACACAGGTACACCGATACACAGATACACAGGTATACAGATACCCAGTTACACAGATACACAGATATACAGGTACATAGAGACACAGATACACAGATACACAGGTACACGGACACACAGACACACAGACACACAGACACAGACACACAAGTACACAGATACACGATACACAGATACACAGATACACAGTACAGATCACAGTACACAGATCACAGATACACAGATACACAGATAACAGATACACAGATACACAGATACACAGATACACAGATACACAGATACACAGATACACAGATACACAGATACACAGATACACAGATACACAGATACACAGATACACAGATACACAGATACACAGATACACAGATAGACTGATACACAGATACACAGATACACAGATACACGGATGCTCAGATACACAGATACACAGATACACAGATACACAGATACTCAGATACACAGATACACAGATACACAGATACACAGATACACAGATACGCAGATACACAGATACACAGATACACAGATACACAGATACACAGATACACAGGTACACATATACACAGATACACAGATACACAGATACACGGATGCTCAGATACACAGATACACAGATACGCAGATACACAGATACACAGATACACAGATATACAGATACACAGGTACACATATACACAGATACACAGATACACAGATACACGGATGCTCAGATACACAGATACACAGATACACAGATACGCAGATACACTTGTACGCAGGTACACCGGTACACAAATACACAGATGCACAGAATAATTTCTTGAATAATAAAAATGGCGTGTGAATTTGAAACTAAAATTTTCTATCGAAAGGGAGATTGACCTTGACCTCGAATTGTTTTTGAAGTTTTAATTTTCCGCCAGTATCGGCCCTATATCACTGCTAGCATCGGACATAGCTTTGAAGTTTAATTCGTTTAGGCTCATGATTGTTATCATGCACACGCACATATAGACGCACACGTGGTACACACGCGCGTGTGTACTTACGCGCATATACACTCACACTCACTCATACACACTTGAGTAACGTATATATTAAAACGTACGTATATATTAAAACTGTAAAGGTTCCTTACTGGTTGCAGACAATGTTTAGAGACTGAGCGATGTGTGCGTGCGCGCGTTTGCGTGCTTGCGTGATTGTGTATGAAACGTCGTTTCTCTATTTGCGCACGATTCAAGGCTTTTTATTCAGTTTTACTTTAATACACTAGTATCACTGCTAGTCTCAGGATTTCATCACCTCCTCCTGGTCCTATGTTCGTATAAATTAATATGAAACGTGTAATTTTGGCAGTTACATCAAATGTATAATAGACATTTAACCATCAAGTGTATTAAAAAAGGCGATTAACGACGTGATGTTTTAACTATAATCCTTTGTAGTCCAAAAATAATATATACTATTTATTTAAATATGCGTAGGTTTTATAGTTGAAAGGTAGCAATTTTTGTTGCCCAAATATTTATTGCATATACCTGAAAAAAATTTAATCTGGCCATTGTTTATACCTACTTGAACCAAATGTGACATTTAATTACTAAGCATGTACGTATGGCATGACAAATTCGCCATGTATACGTGCTTAATTAAGCTCCATTTTTTATAATTATAATCCATAAAATAGTAAGTTATAATGATTATTTATTATGTTAATTATAGCGCCTGCTTGTGTTAAAATGATTGTAAATTTTGTAGTTTATGTTGGTACCGTGATTATACCAATTTATATTAAAATCTCTACCGATAGAGTTAACCGATAACGTTATACGTATAATTCAATGCGCCTATTTTTTTAATACAGTTAGGTACATATTTATAGCTTCATAAATTCTTAAAAAAATATAAATCTTTACCCAAGAACAAGATCGAGATTATGTTCATATTCTGCATGAATTTAATAACTTTTTAGGCATTCATAAAGGATAACCTCTTGAATAATGGTTGAAGTAGGTGATTAAACTAAACCATTAAAAAAATTAATTTTGTACGAATCAATGTATGTTTCTGGTGAAATTTCGGAAATTATGTTTAAGGTAACATTTTTTTTTTTATTTTAAGGATAAAGACTAAGCTTTCTGTCACTGTGAGGAACATAATCTTGTACTGTCATTAGCATATTTATTGAATGGTCCGAAAATGTGGGTAAACAATCTAATTCTGTCAATAAATTAATATTGATATTTCCATTTAGCTGCCGCTACCTCCACGGAGATGTAGACATTATAATACATTTCAATGTGTAAGATTAACAAAATTATAATTATAGAAACCAATCATGGTTAGGTCTAATCATCCCACACTTAAATTAAAATGTTTAATAATTCTGAATCGTGCATTTATTATTTATCTTTTATGTAAATTTAAACGTTTCAATAACGGTTACAGTTATCATCCACAGTTTAAAAATCAATTGAGAAGTCAAAATAAATTTATGAAATATGCAAACGTTTTCATATTTCATAAATTTATATATTCACTTGTAAAAATACTCAATACGCAAAAGATAAGTATTTTAATTATGTGTGATAATTGTAGAAGTTTACATTTTCGTATCCCACACTTAAAATTCTAGTAACAGTTTATTTCATTAAGCAACAATAATCAACTAGCATTTAACAAAGTTCACAATAAAAGCTAGATGCGATAAAATAAGTTTTAAAAGTAGAAAGACAATTCCATTATCAGAATTTAAAACTAATGCGCTATGACTTGATTAATTTTGTTTCTAAAGTACGATCTACCTAAAAGAATTTTAAATGGAAAAGTACGGTAAACACTTTCATTGTTATTACAAGATATACCAAATAACAAGGTACGAGTAGGATACGATCAGTTATAGTAATTAAATCATACCCACCATAATTAAATGTATGTAAAGCGAATCATTGCAAACATTTCAAAAACCTTTTGCATAAAATCATTTTAATTGTGCTCGCTCAGGTATGAATTCGGATATCTCGTATTGAAAATCCCATATTTCCTGTAAATATTGTCAGAGGTCAGTTAAAGATCTACTTCGATGAATACCGCTCCTGTAATAAATAGTGAATAACCGTTATGCATGACTATCCATAGATTATGAGATTGTTCAATTAATCCGATTAAATTCTAAAGTTAATTCTTACAATACGAATAATACCGTTTTGGTAAAGTAAAATATAGAAATTACTATCTGTTTAAATCTACAAACTATTGCTGCACTTATGTTGAAGAAATCAGTTAATAATATTTTTACACAAAATACTTTCGTCTCGAGATAAGAAATGAATCCAGCATATTTATCTTATCGGAATTATCAGAATATCAATATTTAATTTAATTTAAAATAATCTGAAACCATTCCCCTTGATCGTTGATGTGGTAGGACTTTCCCATCTTCCACTACAAATTACATACCGAGGTTATATAAGCAGAACGCGCTGTCTTTCGCTTGTTTCTTAAATTTATAACGTTGCGTTATGGGCCTACTGAAATCTTTGACTTAGTATGAGGTAATTTCGGCTAACTAATAATTTTTCATAAATACTAGCTCAAATATAATTGTTAATTTAAATTAACACTAACAGTGTAAATTTTACTGTTGTTGAGTAGTGATCTAATTAGTTTCAAAACCGTATAAATTTTAGTTCTGAATTTGTGACCATGGTTTTCATCCCTAACCTTCTCCGATTCGTAATAATTATGTTTTCGTCATCTTCAACATCGACTGTCTGCAGTTACACTTTGGAGACAACCTTCACTGGGACTATATGGAATCCGCGGTAGTTCAGAACTAACCTTAAGACGATCTTAGCCGAATCAGCTTTGAATGGTGCCCTAGATCTTCCGAAATTGACCGAATATCACCGCCAAGTATTATTCCACTAATTTATGACATATTTTCGAACAATAAATAATTTTTATAGCCTACGGAACCGATTATAAGCCTTACCTGCAATCCACCCGAATCGTTATAAATAGAAATAATAAAGTAATAATCGTAAACCAGATTAAGCTGAAAAGGGTGTCTTACACACTCTTGCAGTAAGCGATTTATGTCTGAAACCGCAAAGAAATGATTTTTTTCGCCGCACGGCAATGCAATTAAGCGATGATGCAACCGAAGCTGTAAAGTGACAAGGGAAGGAAGGTCTTTTAGTTTATCTTATACTTGTACCAAGATCGCGGTAGGTGTAGCAAAAAGAGAATAATGGATTCGCACTTGAATCTGCGTTCAGTATAATTCCCATCATCTTTCATTACTGAAGCAGTGAAAAAAAAAGTGAAAAAACTTGGTTTCATTTTTTGAGACTCTCATTCTATCTACTGCATATGCAAACCCTATTAATCTCATATTTGAGTCTTGATATTGTTACACGATCAAAAGGCGATAGGCTTATAAATCATATTAAATGATAAAGCAACATCACTTAAGAAGTCAGTTGTTGTATGGTCACAGAAAACGAGGTAACTACCTACTCGGTATATAAATAACAACTCTCAACATTAGATTAGTGTCAATTTAGATAATTCGACCCATTTCCCGGTAACGCCTAATATATATTATTTCTGAAAACTATGTCATCTAGAAAACTGTCAGTTTTCCGAAACTTTTATGAAAATGTTAGAGATGCTTTAACACTTAGTTTTGTATAGTTGAATTAGGGATTTACATCATCATCTAACTGAATTTGCATCTACAAAATCTCGTACTACATTGAAAGATGTGTGTGTTACAACGATATATTCTTGTGGTACATGGCAAGAATATCGCAATACATTGATTGCTCTTCGTACCATATTTGTCAGATGATGATTTTGTGCAATAAAACTGGAAAGGAATCTGGATGCAAACATGAAAGGAGCCTGATGTTTGTATGGAATGTCACTGGCGTCGAGTATAAAGCCAGGTGGGTTAATTTTGTATTCCTGTACGTCGTATAATGGTTCCAAAGTTACGCTGAAGTTTAGAATTGTTATTAAATGACGGTCATCGACCTTATGAATGGCCGTCACATGTTTGAATCCTTTTTGAATCGCTTAAAAGAAAATCACAACACTTCACAAACATTAACAGGTGGACTATTATTGTTAATTACTCTAATTGAATGAGTCTATGGGATTATGATAGCAAGGGCCGTGCTTCTAAAATGGAACAAATAAAGATAATTCACAATTAGTCTGATATTTAGGATACTTACGTGTCATTTCGAAAAGTGTTCGTGCTAACGTTGTGCAAGAACGTGGAATTACCAATGCTCTATTGATACAGCTTACCTTTCGTAATTTCTTATCACAAATTAAGATTAAATAATGTTCTGCACCAATAAAACTTTCAATCACCGAAATGAACAGAAATCTTAAGCATGTAACGAGTTAGCAAATAAAGTCAACACATCGCTAGCCATTACATGTTATTTAATGTACCAAAAAACTGGACGGATGTTGGTAAGGAATAGATTGATTGCAATGTTGCAATTTTTACGTCAGTATAGTGGCTGATATTTAAAGTGGAGTCGTAGACGTGGCCTGACATGATCTGCGAGAGAAGTTTATGCAAAACGTTTTTCTTGTTCAGCGGTTATTCACATCAATATACAATCCCGTCGCTTTCATTCCATACATGTTCATCATATAGTATAAATACATTACATGGGTACACAACTAATATTAATAGAATTTTGTTTATTTCTTATTTTCCAGTTTTAAAGGTACCAATTATTGGTTAAAGCGTCAAATTTATGTGGCATTGTCGGGCTAATTTGCATTATTTTATGCTGAATAAAGTTTCGGTTTGGTTTAAACCTTGTGATTTTAATTTTCTGATTGGATTTTCGTTAAGTAACCTGGGTGTTAGGCACGAAGGTAAGATGTGTAAAAGAATGAGGAGTAACTACTACCGATCAGAGTGTTCTGCTTCATCCTCACGAGGTTATGAGAGAAAGTGTGATCATTGGTAACCTTGTTTTGGACCAGTGGCGCCTTTTTCGTGTACCACAGCCATTACATATATATATATATAACCATCTCTCGTTTGCAGTTGGTGAACTTTTTCTCGCGTCGTGCGAACTCTTCTTTAATAGGACACATCTAATTGGTACACATTGGTCAAGGTAAATATTCGTTACTTATTTGTTATTTAGCAAATGGACTCGCGTAACAGGTGATGACAATATAGATACTAATTTAATTATACGTACCTACCTTTAAAATATTAAAATGCGATAGCAAGTAAGAAAACGTTGCTTTATACATTATCTTCCAAATAAAAAACATATGGTAACTAAATATACGTTGCTTTGCATATAATTTCGTATTTCAAGTGAGGAAATAATTCTTAAAAACTTAATTTTGCAATTTAGATTTCGCGATAAAATAAGTAAGTGGCGATTAACTCAACAAAATTGTCATAAAAGTTCAATAGCGTTTGGCACCTCAATTGAATTAATAAACTAACTATTCAAGTTTTGAAAAACAAACAACTTTGGTAGCATTTCGAGCTAAACCACTAACACATTAAAACTAAAACTAAAACAATATTTGGGTTTAGTTTCATAAGGTTTTGACTGTAACGTTATACATATAAAATTATGATTGAAAATATTACTTCCTAAAATAGTGAAGATCATTGTCAATAAATATACACGAAAACAGTAATATTTATTGAATATATTTATAAATTTATGTAATTCTCTAAAATACATTTTTACGGTAACTCCCTGAGCTAACTATGTTTAAAGAACACACAAAATAAATAATAATGATCAGATAACTTAATAAACTAATTCTAACTAAACTTCATAGATGCTCAATCCTTTTCAGGTAATTATAAACACAAACACAGTAATCCAAAATGCGTAACACCGACATTATGCTTCCGGCACTTTGTCCATACATGGATAAGCGCGCACACACTGCTAATTTTGCAAAGCTGTTCGGCGGCGTGGTATTATTACAGGCCTGTCCTTTATTGTACGTTTACCTTTCTGATCACTTGATTTACGATACACTGATTTTATATCGTTTACAGTTTTTAACATAGACAACAGCCTGCCATTCTTCTTGTTTTCACAAACCTCGCAAGTAGTACTCCAGCAACATCCCCTCCACTTTTTTACATCACAATGCCCGCCCACTTTCACTTTTTTATATGCCCACGTGGGAGACCATATTTTCCACCCTTATTTTTTATGGTTTCTTTTCGAAGGCCTTTTTCAACCCTTAATTATTTTTGTTTTTACTCGCTCACGTGTGAGCTCGTATTTCTTTTCGGGGTCAACCCTTGATTGAGTTTTCAACCCTAATTAGAGTCTTTTTGACAGCAATTTTTTGTACTTGCTCACGTGAGGGGCATATGCAGGTCTTGAGTTTGGTCTTGGACTTGGGGTTGGTCTTGGAGCTGGGGCTAGGTCTTGGAGCTGGGGCTAGACCTTGGACCTGGAGTTGGTCTTAGGGTTACTTTTGATGGACAGCTTTAACCCTAATTAAGATCATTTTGGTTGTATTAAGAGCAGTACCCCTGAAGGTTAGGCAAACGCACACGCATACAATGTTGGAAATTGCATAATTACGCTAACAAGATATTATTATCAAAATTATCGACCCTATTGTTTTAAAATGGTCATATGCTATTGGGTACGTTCGGATGATCTTTTACCTATACGAGACATTTATTTGTACGTTGTATTTCTAATAAGGAGGTGCTTGTAAGACACGTGTAGGGCTTCGCAACTTATTCTCGGGCCTTCGCCCCTGACTGGAGATGGTATGGTGACCCTAACCTTATAAGACAAGTGTAGAGCTTAGCCCCTATCGTGGCCCCCTTGGTGCAGTTGTATGTAGGTTCTAACTTAATCTTACAGCTGTAGGCCTTCGCCCCGCCATACAAAATTGTATTCTAATAAGGAGGCCCTTGCCTTGTAAGACAGGACTTGTATCAGGGTCTGAGCCCTGGCCCTTTCGAGTTAAAATTGATTTTAGTGCCATCTAGTGGAGTATAGACTAATGCACATTTTCTATAATATAAGTTGATAATGCACACCTCTCTCTTGCTCTATCTTGTTTCTCTCTCTCCCTCTCTCTTTAGGCTCTTTCTCAGACACACACACACAAACAAATCAATTAATTAATTAATTAATCAATCAATCTCAAACAAATCATGCTTTGATCAAATCAACCAGATCAATCTCAATCAATCAACCGAAATTATGTCTTACAGTTTGCGGAAATCAGATTACAGTTCAAAACTGAATACATTAAAGTCTAAACTAAATATGACGTGAAATAATAAGTGATTTCTACCCTAATCCAATGTTACTTTTTATATAGGCAGATTCTCTCTTTCTAAAAAGGCACCACCTATACATTCGGAAAATTATGTCTGATTTATTTGCATGTTCAATTACATACACACAAAATTGTTTCATAGTAACGTGTTCATTAACAATTATAAAAACCCCATTAAAAAGACTGCAAAATTACTGCAATATTTACTTATATACAACATAGAGTTAAATTAAATTAACATCTTTTTAAGAATATCAAACTGATGGAAATAAAAGGCAAAAGGTTTTAATGGTTTTATTATTATACGCGAATTAACAATAACTACAAGTTTAAAATCCACGAATACGTACCAACTATTTGTAGAGCTGATTTTATGACGCCATCCTATAAGAGTAATAATACATTTTAAAAATCTTTATCGACATTTTTGTTAGCAATAACAAGTAAATATATATATATATATATATATATATATATATATATATATATATATATATATTAAAAATAATACGCTTACCTTTAGAACTGTTTTTTCCTTCAGTTGTTCTAATAATGATAAATAACCATATGAAATATTTTTTTACACGTGTCCACATGTAGTCGCACTAAACACGCTTTGTGAACGGTTGGATATAAACTGGCTATTACATTCCGATCATTAACTAATTAGAAAGTAATACACAAAACCTAATTACTGCTACTCGTATTTAGCAATTATGTTGTACTTATAAAATTTACATTCAAAACACTTACAAATATTTTAAAAAAACACACACATGTACTTCACGTTGTATAGATTTTTATCAGTTGAGAACAGCAATGTTAACTAAACGCTTTAAAATTTCTAATCTGAAATAAGAGTGACGTAATCTAATTTTATTTGAAATTTCATAGAGAGCAAATACGAAAACAAACAAACGAAAACACTCTAACGCGAAAATCCGTAAAGCCGCAAAGATGAATCAAGACGGGGAGCACCGTTAGGAAAAACAAGCTTATTGACAAAATTGAATGAAAGCTTAGCGTCTGAAAATATATTATTATTATAAACAACAATACTTCATTTTTATTTAATAACAACCTTTATCGGTCTTCTTCTTTTTCTTCTTCTTGAACCGAGATTCGTCCTTCTCCTCTACCTCATCGCGCTTCTTCCTCTTCTGTGAATCATCACTATTACCTTGGATGTGAGATACATTCAGCTCATCCACGTCATCGTTTCCATCATTATCTTGAACGGTTACGTCAATGTTCGGGTAGAATCGGCAGCTTGCGCACAAGCTGCCGTCTTAGGAGAAAATACCTCAGCCATGAAAAAGGAGTTTAGATTTATAAACATGCCCCTAGGGAAGATATTAGAGTGTGGTTAGGTCAGTACTGCAAACTTCCCTCCAAGATAACCGATTCTACCCGAACATTGACGAGTGCGCCAGCGCACAAGACCCTAGGCTAGCAGCGTTCTCGTTTCTCGTGTGTTTCGCTCTTTAAAGTGTAACTGTCATCGAGTGAGCATTATTATGATATATTCTCCTGCTTATGAGCCAACATCAGCGGACATTAGAGAATTTACTGGCTTGTTAATAAACTATTACAACATTACCGTTGAAGATAATGATGAAAACGATGACGTGGATGAGCTGAATGTATCTCACATCCAAGGTAATAGTGATGATTCACAGAAGAGGAAGAAGAGCGATGAGGTAGAGGAGAAGGACGAATCTCAAAACTATGATGATGATAGCGGCGAATCACCGTTCAAGAAGAAGAAGAAGACCGATAAAGGTTGTTATTAAATAAAAATGAGGTATTGTTGTTTATAATAATAATATATTTTCAAGCACTAAGCTTTCCTTCAATTTTGTCAATAAACTTGTTTTTCCTAACGGTGCTCCCCGTCTTTATTCATGTTTGCGGCTTTACGGATTTTCGCGTTAGCGTGTTTTCCGCTGGCGTGTTTTCGTTTGTGTGTTTTCGTATTTGCGTGTTTTCGTTTTACGTGTTCTCGCATTTCCGTGTTTTCGCGTTAGCGTGTTTTCATTTGTGTATTTCCGTATTTGCGTGTTTTCGTGTTACGTGTTTTCGTGTTTGCGTGTTTTTTGTGTTGGTGTGTTTTCGGGTTTTGTACGTTTTTGCGCCTGCGCGCGCGCGTGTGTGTGCGTGCGCGCGTGTGTGCGTGCGTGCATGCGTGCGTGTTTTCGTTTGCTCCTCGTGCTAAAGCAATGATAGTCGATTGTGTGTAGTTGTAGGCAATATTGTGTTGACTAAAAGCCATAATTGGAAACGCTGCTTGCTATGCCCAGTCCGTGGAGTTATGTTTAATTAGCTTTTTGACAGAACTATTTATGATAAGGTCAGGCTTGCATGTAAAATAATATAGAAGTGAAACTAGCTAGCTAACGTGTTTTGCTGCTACACGCATCACAGTATTGAAGATTCTGTTTATGTATTAGAAAACGTACTACAGTCTCGAAACAGAATGCAGATAAAATTGAAGGCAATGAATACGGTACAACTTCTGCGAACGAACTGAAAGACTTGAAGAGTGTGCAGCATTTCCAGAGCCGTGCTGAAACCAGTTAATTTAGGGATAACCTCATGTCCATGTAATAATAGTGTCTGATAAAAAGCTGTCAAGGGTTATTAGCTGTTTTATAGGCTGTTACAATATAATCGTTCAAGGCGAAGACGATGAGGTGATTGTATCTCAAAATCTCGATGATGGTGATACTCCCAATGAAATTTCAAATAAAATTATATTACGTCACTCTTATTTCAGCTTAGAAATTTTAAAGCGTTTAGTTAACATTGCTATTAATCTCAACTTATAAAAATCCATATAACGTGAAGTACGTGTGTGTGTGTGTGTGTGTGTGCGTGTGCGTGTGCGTGTGCGTGTGCGTGTGCGTGTGCGTGTGCGTGTGGGTGTGCGTGTGGGTGTGCGTGTGCGTGTGCGTGTGCGTGTGCGTGCGTGTGCGTGTGCGTGTGCGTGTGCGTGTGCGTGTGCGTGTGCGTGTGCGTGTGCGTGTGCGTGTGCGTGTGCGTGTGCGTGTGCGTGTGCGTGTGCGTGTGCGTGTGCGAGTGCGTGTGCGTGTGCGTGTGCGTGTGCGTGTGCGTGTGCGTGCGTGTGCGTGTGCGTGTGCGTGTGCGTGTGCGTGTGCGTGTGCGTGTGCGTGTGCGTGTGCGTGTGCGTGTGCGTGTGCGTGTGCGTGTGCGTGTGCGTGTGCGTGTGCGTGCGCGTGCGCGTCGCGCGTGGCGTGCGCGTGCGCGTGCGCGTGCGCGTGCGCGTGCGTGCGCGTGCGCGTGCGTGGCGTGCGTGCGTGCGTGCGTGCGTCGTGCGTGGGCGTGCGCGTGCGCGTGCGCGTGCTGCGTGCGCGTGCGTGGCGTGCGCGTCGTGCGGTGCGTGCGCGTGCGGTGCTGCGTGTGCGTGTGCGTGTGCGTGTGCGTGTGCGTGTGCGTGTGCGTGTGCGTGTGCGTGTGCGTGTGCGTGTGCGTGTGCGTGTGCGTGTGCGTGTGCGTGTGCGTGTGCGTGTGCGTGTGCGCTGTGCGTGCTGCGTGTGCGTGTGCGTGTGCGTGTGCGTGGCGCGTGCGTGTGCGTGCGCGTGCGCGTGCGCGTGCGCGTGCGCGTGCGCGTGCGCGTGCGCGTGCGTGCGCGTGCGCGCGTGCGCGTGCGTGCGTGCGCGTGCGCGTGCGCGTGCGCGTGTCGCGTGCGGCGTGCGTGCGTGTGCGCGTGCGCGTGCTGCGTGTGCGTTGCGGTGCGTGCTGCGGTGCGTGCGCGTGCTGCGTGTGCGTGGCGTGTGCGTGTGCGTGCGTGCGTGGCGTGCTGCGTGTGCGTGCTGCGTGCGTCGTGTGCGGGCGTGCGCGTGCGCGTGCG
The DNA here is from genome assembly GCA_036346205.1 of Vesta saturnalis. Taxonomy (NCBI): domain Eukaryota; kingdom Metazoa; phylum Arthropoda; class Insecta; order Coleoptera; family Lampyridae; genus Vesta; species Vesta saturnalis. The sequence goes on from JARFJB010000184.1 coordinate 78,541, forward strand.
CGTGCGCGTGCGCTGGCGTGCGCGTGCGCGTGCGCGTGCGTGCGCGTGCGCGTGCGCGTGCGCGTGCGCGTGCGTGCGTGCGCTGTGCGCGTGTCGCGTGCGCGTTGCGCGTGCGCGTGCGCGTGCGCGTGCGCGTGCGCGTGCGCGTGCGCGTGCGCGTGCGCGTCGTGCGCGTGCGCGTGCGCGTGCGTGCGCGTGCGCGTGCGCGTGCGCGTGGGTGCGCGTGCTTGCTGCGCGTGCGGTGCTGCGTGCGCGTGTGCGTGCGTGCGTGTGCGCGTGCGTCGTGCGCGTCGTGCGCGTAGCGTGCTGCGTGCTGTGTGCGTGCGTGCGCGTGCGCGTCGCGTGCCCGTGCGGCGTGCGCGTGCGCGTTGCGCGTTGCGCGTGTGCGTGCGTGCGCGTGTGCGTGCGCGTGCGCGTTCGTGCGTGTGCCGTGTGCGGTGCGTGCGTGTGCGTGTGCGTGTGCGTGTGCTGGTGGCGTGGCGTGCGTGTGCGTGTGCGGTGTGCGTGTGCGTGTGCGTGTGCGTGTGCGTGCGTGTGCGTGCGTGTGCGTGTGCGTGCGTGTGCGTGTGCGTGTGCGTGTGCGTGTGCGTGTGTGTGCGTGCGTGCGTGTGTGCGTGTGCGTGTGCTGTGCGTGTGCGAGTGCGAGTGCGAGTGCATGCGTGTGCGTGTGCGTGTGCGTGTGCGTGTGCGTGTGCGTGTGCGTGTGCGTGTGCGTGTGCGTGTGCGTGTGCGTGTGCGTGTGCGTGTGCGTGTGCGTGTGCGTGTGCGTGTGCGTGTGCGTGTGCGTGTTGCGTGTGCGTTTGTTGTGCGTGTGCGTGTGCTTGTGCGTGTGCGTGTGCGTGTGCGTGTGCGTGTGCGTGTGCGTGTGTGTGTGTGTGTGTGTTTTACTTGATATTGGTAACAAAAATGTCGATAAAGGTTTTTAAAATGTATTATTACTCTTATAGGATGTCGTCATAAAATCAGCTTTACAAATAGTTGGTACGTATTCGTGAATTTTAAACTTGTAGTTATTGTTAATTCGCGTACAATAATAAAACAATTAATACCTTTTGCCTTTTATTTCCATTATATCAGTTTGATATTTTTAAAAACATGTTAATTTAATTTAACTCTATGTTATATACAAGTAATTATCATGTTGCAGTCTTTTTAATGGGGTTTTCATAACTGTTAATGAACACGTTACTATGAAACAATTTTGTGTGTATGTAATTGAACATGCAAATAAATCAGACATAATTTTCCGAATGTATAGGTGGTGCCTGTTTAGAAAGAGAGAATCTGCCTATATAAAAGGTAGCATTGTATTAGGGTAGAAATTATTTATTATTTCACGTCATATTTAATTTAGACTTTAATGTATTCAGTTTTGAACTATAATCTGATTTCCGCAAACTGTAAGACATAATTTCGGTTGATTGATTGAGATTGATCTGGTTGATTTGATCGAGCATGATTTGTTTGAGATTTATTGATTAATTAATTAATTGATTTGTTTGTGTGTGTGTGAGAAAGAGCCTAAAGAGAGAGAGAGAGAGGGAGAGAGAGAGAAACAAGATATAGCAAGAGAGAGGTGTGCATTATCAACTTCTATTATAGAAAATGTGCTTTAGTCTATACGCCTCTAGATGGCACTAAAATAAATTTTAACTCAAAGGGGTCAGGGCTCAGACCCTGATACAAGTCCTGACTTACAAGGCTAAGGCCTCCTTATTAGAATACAATTTTGTATGACGGGGCGAAGGCCTGCAGCTGTAAGATTAAGTTAGAACCTACATACAACCGCACCAAGGGCTAAGCTCTGCGCTTGTCTTATAAGGTTAGGGTCCCCATACCATCTCCAGCCAGGGGCGAAGGCCCGAGAACAAGTTGCGAAGCCCTACACGTGTCTTACAAGCACCTCCTTATTAGAAATACAACGTATAAATAAATTTCTTGTATAGGTCATCCGAACGAACCCAATAGCATATGACCATTTTAAAACAATAGGATCGATAATTTTAATAATAATGTCTTATTAGGGTAATTATGCAATTTCCAACATTGTATGCGTGTGCGTTTGCCTAACCTCCAGGGGTACTGCTCTTAATACAACCAAAAAGACCTTAATTAGGGTTAAAGCTGTCCATCAAAAGTAACCCTAAGACCCACTCCAGGTCCAAGATCTAGCCCCATCTCCAAGACCTACCCCCAGCTCCAAGGCCAATCCCAAGTCCAAGACCAAACTCAAGACCTGCATATGCCCCTCACGTGAGCAAGTACAAAGAATTGCTGTCAAAAAGACCCCATCAAGGGTTGACCCCGAAAAGGAACCATAGGGGTAGAAAATACGAGCTCACACGTGAGCGAGTAAAAACAAAAATAATTAGGGGTTGAAAAAGGCCTCCGAAAAGAAACCATAAAGAATAAGAGTGGAAAATATGGTCTCCCACGTGGGCATATAAAAAAGTGAAAGTGGGCGGGGCTTGTGACTTAAAAAAGTGGAGGGGATGGTGCCGGAGTACTACTGTTGCAGGTCAATACATTATGACCTTGAAAATTATATTTTTCGATTTCTCACCACCAGAGGATGAGTGACCTTGAACAAAGCTTTAATTTAAATTTTCCGCCAAAAGTGGGCCAGAACAGGCCCAATATGGCTATCGCTCTTTTGAGCGTTTTGCGCAAAGTAAATGCTGCCTCGCGCGAACTAATGATGAAAACCATTTGTAGATTCCAGACCTTCATGTCTTACTTGACATCAATTGAATTTATAATGTTGGGTACTAGTTTGGATGAAGTCCGCCACACACGTGGTTTTTGATAATCGGTGCACCACCTCACCATGCGCACATTTTTTAACTATGTGCGTTTTTTTTATCCTTCTGGCATGGTAAAACAAGTAAATGGCATAAAGGAGACCATAAAATCCACGTTTGGCATTGTGGTTAACGAGTCCAAAACGTTGGTATTTTACTGGATTTCTGACTCTAATATATGGAACAGGGATATTTCATGAAAACAATTGCATACATTTCTGTAGCGCGGTTTACCTATTTCAACGGTTAACATTAACATTCACTTTTTATCACGGCGAACGGACCAGGAATTGGGACCTTCAGCTTTATGGCATAAGAGTATTCATTCCACAGGGTGCTTTACGAGAGATAAGCGCATTTGTACCTCAACAGATAGTAGATCTAACTAACCAAATGTCGCCAAAACAACACTTTCATTAGATATGGTTTTCTCACCATCCACCGAAAACTCCAAAGTGACGCCTAAATTAGCACACTTTGTGTACACTTCTTCTATACGTAACTTGGAAGAGTTGACAAGTAAGCATTTCTTCATCTTGCCAGCATTTGGAACTGAGGGACTCTGGTTGCTTAATCTTGGGAGTACCAAGACGTGAAAGTTTTGGAAATAGGCCTGCAAATTCATCCTGCGTGGGATTCGTCATTCGGTGAGTTTGGATACCTATCAACAGTTCCGTGCGTAGGTTAAGGCTAAAGGAAAGCGCAGCTACTTCTCAAATTATCGGAAGTACACCTGAAAATGTTTTAAAAAACAAATAGGTTTGTCGTCGATTACATCTGTGCATTGTACGGTCACAGTTTGCACGAGCTATTGAAGTTACACAACTGTTTTTGCCGAACAATTTCCAAACCTGCCCTAGGTATGGGCTGTCTTTAAAATCTCCCGCATCTTCTGACACAGGATTAACACAGTGACAGTAAGGCAGTTTTGCTTAAAAAATTTGAACTCAGTACTCCCCCGTAAACGTAGAGGTTTGTTAACGAACATTACTATTTAAGGGTTCATTGATGGCCACATCCAAAAAAAATTGTAGAAGATATGGAGTCGTGCGTATGGTACCTTTGAAACACAATAAAGCTTACGGGTCGTTATTATTATTACTATTTTTAATAAATACGTTTGTTAATCTATTTTTTTTTTTCCAAATTCGTTGCTCTACATCAGTAATAGTGTTTGATTAATCTCATGTCGAACTGAACACAAAGCTTGATATTCAAAGGCACAATACAAAGAAGAAAGTGTTGTATTTTCCATAATGTCTTGTGTGCTCAAGAAGACTTCCTAGCAATTCAGCATGATAAGGCTAATACATATGATCTCGAACGAAGTGCAAAATTGAGGTAGCGAAATTTGGCAACATTCATTGTCCTGACTGCCTCAGAATAAGATAATGGGATTTCTGTTATTGCCACTGTGTCACCGTATGTTAAAAGTTAAGCCATTGTATAGGTGTGAACAATAGAGAAGGCAGTTCTTTCTTTGTGAGAGAGCTGGTTTTGATTGTCAATGAAGGCATAGGCAAAAATATAACAATTTGAAGTGGAATGGTTATAGCAATTTTACAGTGTAGAAACCTAACGTGGACAGAGATCAGGCGAAACCGGGATTATCGTGCAAATTAGATTCAACAATACTGACATTAGGACGTACGTATGTACTTAGTTAAGACCCAATTTACCCAATATTTAGCTTAAAATACACAGCAAACACGTTGAGATCCATATTACTTGATGGGAGTGTTGACTCAAGTATAGGTTTTTTTAAAAATGAATTATAAAAACCTGTGAACGAAATGTTTGGATTTTTTAGATTATTTGGATCGAATTTTTAAAATTTTAGGAGATGCGAATCACGGAACATGGTTCATTTTACCTAGAGTGTGCTGCAGAAAGTAATTTTGAAATTTTATTAGTTATGCAATAAATGCATTTGTAACAACTTACTGTTTGTTTGAAGTTTTGCGTGTTACCAAGTAATTTACTTACTTTTATCCCGATTTTGCAAATGCCGCTATAATTTGTGTTACAACCCACGGGTATCCCATTTAGTTTAGCCGGCCCTTTTTGGGATGTATAAATGAATAACTATTATAGGCCAATTTTTATAACATTCCTCTTTAAATAATGCAAACTTTAATCAAAGTAAGAAAATTAATCTTCTATATATTGTAAGGAAGAAATTATAAATCGATAAAGTTGTTACTCTTCGTTTTAACTATTAAATGTCATGAAACATATCTTTGAATTTGTTCATAACTTTCAGTACATTTGTTAAACAATTTTGCATTTGTATTTCGAGTTTTTAAAATTTGGCAAGTTATTTCTCTAACGGGATTTCTGAAATGGGAAGGTTGAGTTCTACGCTGTCAAATTCAATTTTATTTCCGTTTCGTTTGAGGTAAAAGGTGGTTCTCGTAAATGAAAGAAGAAAGCTTTGAATTTTCCTAGTTTTCTAACTGCATCGCGTAATGCGTGATCTTATCAAAGCTTAATATATTAATGGAGTTTGCTTCGGGTTTATGGATTTTCTTCTATTAATACGTTTTGACGGATATACATCTTGAATTCACGTGGACTAGGTATGCCATGCTTTTGATCTCAAAATACTACTAATTTTGCTCATTTTTAGCTGCCTACAAAAATTGTACCTAATGACGAACTCATTATAATTTGTAAAGCGATTTCAAAAAACAATATCTTTCTAATTCTCTGTACTTTGTCTTATTAGAATACTAATAAGCAATTTATTCTATTTTTTTTATCTGCAACCTGATTAATTCAGTGTAAGTTTTGGAAGAAAACTATGTTCATTTGATTACTTTACTAAGTTCTTTTAGACCATCGTTGGGGCATACGTAACCACATGTTTAACCACCTGTTGCTTGACTACTTACTTCCTCTTGTATACTTCAATAATATATTAATCTGTTATCTGTTTGATACTGCAGTGAAGCCAATATCCGTCGCTATATGTTCTTCATACATGCGGAAGCTATTTCAATCTATGTGTTCAAATTTATTTATTTTAATATTGTTAAGAGCTACAGTGTAAAGTAGTACAATCATAAAGTGCCTTGCAACTACATTGATATTAGTGCTTAAATGATTTGATTTTGCACAATATAATTGGGCTACATTCACAATTGCTTAGTGTTTTTAATTTTAGAGCTTATTTAAATTTTTTTCTTATAAAAGGTGTTAAGGTGTGTGGCCTACCATGATGTATTAAACCGGGTGTTTTGTTGATTTAGTTTAGTCTTTTTATTCAAAGAATGACCTATAGTTCTTATAAATAAAGAGTCCCAACCGAATTGGCTGAAAATTTAGTATAATGTAGTTTATAGTGTCCTAATCAAATGTGTCCATGGCCACGAGATTTAATGGACAGTTGTTGAGTTACAAGGTGTTATATATGCGGAGGCAGGGATGTTACTTACCTTTAGAAAATCAATAATGTAGCAATTATTTTGTTACAAAAAGTTATGGATAAAATTATAATCTTAATATTGTCGACACGAGTTATAATGAAAAGTTCTAAGACTCCGTATACAGGGTGATTCTTTTTCTACTAGCCAATGTTAAGATTTTTATGTAATTCTTTGAACAAACTCAGCCAAACGAAAAAGTCCGTACAGAATAAGCAAATATCATTTGATTCTAATATTCGATGTTCTGAGGTTATTATTATACAGGGCCACCCAAATTATTGTCTTTTTTAGTCGTATTTATTTTAATTTTTTTAGGAATATAATCATAAAGTAGAACACAAATATAATATGATCAATATTTTGTGGCTCTTGTCTATTTGTTGCATCTTGTACGGGTCCTCGTCATTGGCATGATGATGTAGCAATCAAATGGGAAACTACTGCATTAAAGATATTTGTGGTACACCAAGAGAAAGCCCGTAAAATGAGTACTTGTCGACAGCACTCCAGATGCGAATTAGTGCATAGCAGTAGCGACTCGTGGCGTAAAATAGTAGGTGTTCTGCGACCTGTGAGAGGTTGTGTATGTGAAAATACTTACACAAATTATCAATACAAACTTACCTATTTTTTATATATCAAGTCGATTCGATGATTCTTCTTATTGGCAAATTTGTCGATAACTTTCTCGTTGAAGTTTTCGATTTCGGAAATATTTCTTTTTTTTCAATCGCGACCACAGACTGAGCTGTTAGGCTATCTTCGGACATGGTATTAGGGAGGTGCGCCTTGATCCGTTTCAAAGTCGAGAAACATCGGTCGGACTCTGCTGTTGTCATAGGGGTTGTTACATTAATTTCCAATAGTGTCCTCGTTTCTCGCATTGTTTCACCTAAATTGTTTTTTAACAAAAATGTCAAAAGAGGTAACGCACCATTTATTTCGCTACAGTCTTTTCTCGAATAAATGACCGATAACTCTGTTCGAAGTTGTTCTTTCTCAAGTATGGGGTCTGCTGAACAAACGATATTTAACTTTCATCAGGAAACCTGCTGCTACATATTCCTAAGTTCTCACAAAAGAAAAAAGATGCAGTTAGTAAATGATCTTTGAAACTGAACCGATATTTATGACAGTTGGTAATGGTATCACACTTCCAAAGCTGCGACGTGATGATCAAATTTGATGTTATTAGGACGTTTTCGTTTATTTTGTGGTTCATCTACACACAAACTTAATGCTTCATCAACAATTTCTCCAATTTTATTACGAATGATGACGATGCTCAGCTCAAAATTACCAATAGCATGTTTCACTTACGTTGGATCGGTGTTTCGTTTTTGTAATTGATGGAATAAAATCCACATGGTGAAAGAATTAGTGGAGTTGATCGGCCTATTTCCACAGTTTATGCTTTTTGAGCGCGACGTTTCGGAAGCGTACTCTGCTTCCGTCATCAGGCTTAGTCCTGAGAGGGAATGTTGTCGTACTTCAAATGTTATATATAACTTTTCCCAAGCGCTTGACTACTCTCAGATTCGAACTTAGTACCTTTCACTTACTAGTCTGACACCTTCACCACTGAGCCACTGAGTAATCCAATATATATATATATATATATATATATATATATATATATATATATATATATTAAACTTTCATGGTTGCACAGAAGTTTATTGCGCATGTTGCGCAGTAACTTTGCGCAGTGTATTGCGCTTAAGCTCTTCGCGCATTATTGGAATCCATATGGGTTTCATTTCTACACTAGCTTGGCTTATTGGATTTTCTGCTAGTGCAATGTATGTGGCTTCTTTGAGTTTTCGACGAGTTGTGTTTTCGTCCTTAGCCACTATCTGTATATTATCCCATTGGATGCGTTGTTCTTCGTTCCAGACATGTTTGGCGATTCGGTAAACGCAATAATGGAACTTCTGACAATATGCATTAGAACTACATATTTCCAGGTAGAAAACAAATTCTACCAACAAGAGTTTGGGATGGCGATGGGTTCCCACTGTCACCCATAGTGAGCTATATATATATATATATATATATATATATATATATATATATATATATATATATATATATATATATATATATATATATATATTATATATATATATATATATATATATATATATATATATATATATATATGGAAGACTTTGAAGACCAAGCGATATCCGAATTCACAGAGAAACCAAGGATGTGGCTTAGACACGTGGACGAGACTTTCGTAGTTTGGCAACACGGCAAGCATAAGCTAGATGAATTCCTAGATCATCTAGACAGCCGCGCATTCTCCATAAAATTCACAATGGAATTGGAGTCAGAACAAAAATTGCCATTCCTGGATGTACTTGTACACAGGAGTGACAACACTTTCACGACAAGTGTATACCGGAAACCTACCAACACGGGGAGGTACCTACACTACAACTCCAATCACCACAAAAACTTGAAGTTAGGTGTAGCAAAATGCTTGTACGATAGAGCAAAAACGATATGCTTAAAACAAGAGGACCTGATCAAAGAAAAATAAAATATCGCTTGAACACTCAAAGAAAATGGCTACCCCGATCTAACACCTAACCTAAACAGAGAAAGGGTAACCGAAAAAGAAGAACTTAAATATACAGCGATAATAACATATATATATATATATATAAGGTATCTCAGACAAAATACGAAGGATAGGCAGCAAATACAAGATACGCACTGCCTTCAAATCAACCAGAACGCTCAGGGGAATACTAACCAAAACCAAACCATACAATGAAGATCAGAATTCCAAGAATTGTGTATATAACCTACACGCGAATGCGGCAGAGCATACATAGGAGAGAGCAATAGACCACTCAAAGTGAGAACGTAGGAACATAATAACAACGTCCGCAAGGGCGAAACAGAAATATCAAGAATCGCCGAACATGTCTGGAACGAAGACCACCGCATCCAATGGGATAACATACAGATAGTGGCAAAGGACGAGAACACAACTCGTCGAAAACTCAAAGCAGCCACATAATCGCACTAGCAGAAAATCCCATAAGCCAAGCTAGTGTAGAAATGAAACCCATATGGATTCCAATAATGCGCGAAGAGCTTAAGCGCAATACACCTGTGCAAGAAGTTACTGCGCAACATGCGCAATAAACTTCTGCGCAACTACGAAAAAGTTTAATATATATAAGTTCTATATATATATATATATATATATATATATATATATATATATATATATATATATATATATTAGAACTTATATATATTAAACATATTAAACAACACATGTTGTCTGCTCATAACCTCTGCTCCATCAAAACTCTGTGAAATGAGCTTTGGTGGAGAATTTTCAAATAATGTATCTAGAACATTTAAAATATTTTGAGCAAAGGGTTTTAGCTTACTTCATTACCACGTATATATTTAAAAATTACCACAAGTTGAGTTTTTGCAGATGCATCTGTTGTTTCATCAGCGATAACTGCCAGAAAAGACGCTTGTTGAATTTCTTTTATTATCTCCTCATGGCAAACCTCAAGTATGCAGTCTAACAAGTCGTTTTGGAAGTACCTTTAAATACAGAGGCGTTTGTCAAGTGCTCACTTAAAGCTTTGTTAAGTTCGGCAGAGATATTCCTGAATTTTCGGAATCGACAGTTTCATCATGTCCTCTAAGTGCTAATTCGAAAGCGATGCACAACTTTACACAATTTATAATTTTAGATAGGACGTATCCGTTTTTCGGAACATTGTCATTATGTTGCTGTATATTTTTCCAATAAGCCGAATCTAAATGAGCTCTAATATTCATAGTGCCCAGCAAATCTAATTCCATCGTATTATGAAGATGGCCTTTAGAATTTTCATGTTTTTTTATTTTTTCCCTTAGGTGCACTAAGTCAGTCACACACACCTCCGCCCATGCTTTATCTCCACTAAATAACACACGGAAAACAAAATAAAGCGTTTTTCTTATTACACCCACTCGTTTCTATTATAAATATCCCTGGAAAATCGACGTTTATGCTGTTTTCCACGACCAACTTTAGCTATTTGTATCACAATCGGTCGACCTTTTCCTTTTAAATCAATTTTTTCTTGATAACTGTATTTAAAAAACCTCTTTATATTAATTAAATCAAAAATAACATCCATTGTGCCCCATTTAAATAACTAAAAAAATAAACAATTTGCAAATTCAAAAGTAACTTTACACTTGCCGTAATTATAGAGTACGTTATTCACACAAAACATCGTAATGTACTGCTATAATTGCAGTTCAAACATAACGTATTTTGATGCATCTTAACGTGTGCGAAATGAAACGAATGTATATCGAGTCCAGTTACGAACGTGGCCTGGCAGATCTGTGCACTGCTGCAGCGACCTAGATAAATACTATATATATCAGCATAACGTCGGAGATAAAATACACTGGCCTACTAACATGTCTTTTGGAAACCCTGCCTCTTTCTTTACGTTTAAAACCTTTATTCATAGGTAGCTGTGTTTATTTGACAAAATATTTTAATTTTTATGCCAAATTTTTGATGGTTCTGCAGCTATGCAGCACTTAACACCAGCCACCACTGGTGCATAGCATGTCTAAGGCATTGTAATTACCATTATGTACGGATTCTATTTGTTGATGGCTTGCATACCGTAAAAAGCATATGACATTAGCGTTATGTGGAAGCACCAGATTTACAAGTGTAGTAATAACGATCTAGAGCATCTTCTCGTTCATTAGCATGGTTCAACCCTTTCGGGAATATAGCTACATCTTATAAAATTAAAACATAAGCCCCATATTCGACAAAGAACGAAGATCTTCATCGCTGGTACATACCGTGTGAGTCACGTATTATTAGGCATTTTGGGTATTTGCGCACGGAGTTACTAGGTACGGTGTTACTACATACGATTAAATCAAAGAAACCCTTTGTAATAATTTTTTTGACAGTTAATGTTGATTCTGACACTCTCATTTAGTACCTGCTAATTGTGATTGTAGTTAGTTTATTGTTTGGTTTGGACTTATGAAAACAGACTACCTAATTTAATATACAATAAGATGGCCCTAAGATATAGACAACTCCTAACTTGTTTTGCCTGTCATAGACGAATTCAACCACGTTTAATCACCAGAATAAATGGAGATGAGAATGCTGAAAAAGCGAAATAGCTATCCGTAGAAGAGAAGAATTTTTAGACCTCCTCCTGATGTAAATGCTGCTACGAAAATATTAACCAATTGCAATCAGTCAATCCGCAATAAAATATTTGCTATTGAAGAACCCTACTTGTTTAAGGCAAATGTATTAACGCAAACTAGAAGTAGTACGTGTTTAATATGTAACGGCGATGAAGATTTTAGTAGGTTATCTGTCGAATGTAGGGCTTATATTTTTATTTTTAAAGATATCTATATTCCCGAAAACCGATCCTACGTAATAAGAGGAAAAATTCTTCGGTCATTTTTATAAGTCAAGTACCTAAAAATCTGTGAATTTTAATTTGAATGTGTATACCAAGTTAAGAAACAGCAGTTTTTAAAAATATTCACCTACTGCGTTGGAGTACGCCAAGAAAATTATTACAGATATGTGGGTAAAAAATATCTCTTGATGTTCTTGTGTCAAATATGTCATGGACTTTCTGATAATTTTGTATGTGTAATGTTTGGCTATTCAAGTAGACAGGCAGTAAGTCTAGTCGCTATTCTTGTTAGAAAATCTTTGACGCAACATTTTGTGACTGCTAACATAGGATTTAATGCTATTACTAGAGAAAATTCCTCCAGCGATCACTTTCTTTAATGGCACATACAGCTACATTCAAAAGAGTAGCAATTTCAGAGTTTTGCGGCAGTCGTATTGTGTACACAGAGGTCGACACATATTAACCCATTTGGACCCACGGATTTTTTTTTGTTTAATTTTTAAAAACGTTCTAAAAAACAATAAATAATTAATGTTACATGCTTATTTTTTTAAAATTTTGTTTTTATTAAAGAAAAATAAAGGTGCTTCGTACAGGGACAATGGACACGTACTAGAGTAATTGAGAAAAAAAGAATTTTTTTAGTAACTATTTTTTATTTTGTATATACTTGCAATTATGAATGAAATTGTATAAAACATTCCCTTTCTAAACATATATTTACATTGCACTTAATGCACTCCCATCGAGTCTTCATTTTGCAAACTTTACACCGCTGCTGGTTCTCCAGTTTCCTTGGAAAATGCCCTCCTGCGCTTGATTTGATACTTTTGGGCACCGAGCCTGACGGTCTATTTTTTTTTGACTTTTCGAAACATCATTCATTTAGGTTGGCAATTCTATGTAAATGCCATGCATTTACCATCGACATATTGAGTGTATTCGTAAAGAGTGGCCACCACCATTTTTTCCAAATACTGCCACTCGATAATTATTAACCGCTTGATCATGCAAGTCTACGCCTCCCATTTCAGCATTATAACTGGCAAACAGTTTTGGCTGAGGAACATCAATTTTCTTTTTTTCAGTTGATGACCACCGTTTTACGCTTTGCAGAGGAAAGACTTTGTCGTAATTAGTGGCCATGGTAACTACGCTATTATCCTTCCATCGGACAAGTATAACGTTTCCCTCCGTATCATACTTGTATTCATAGTTGCCACGTTCTTTCTTTTTCATGATAGCATACGTGGTGAGAGGACATTTTTTTATTCTGTTGTCTCGTACGGTCCCTGTTGCTCGAAAGCCCTTCTTTCGTAGATCAGCCATTAGATCGATGCCCGTAAAAAGTTGTCAAAAAAAACTATATGGTCAGAAGGTTTTGACACAACTTTTAGTAAATCTAGTCCTACATTAGACCCAAGTGGTAATTTATTTTCTTTTACCGTTTTTGCACTACAGTATATGTCGTATGCAAAACAATAGCCCGTAGAGCTGCACAATAGCCAATTTTTGTATCCAAATCGAACAGGTTTTTTTATTAAAAATTGTTTGCAGCTATGATGTCCAAAGTACTTAACCATTTCCTCGTCGATGGATAGTTTTTCCCAAAATATTCCCCACTGCTGGAAATTAACGTTTAGTAATTTCATAAGTGGTCGAAGTTTGGCCATTTTATCATTTTTGTCTAATGCAGTGTTGTCAGCAAAATGTATATACTTCTTTATTTCACAGAACCTATTCTTAGACATTGCATTATAAACAATTGCCGTGTCAAAATCCTCATCCAAACTCCAGTAGCACCTTTCTCGGGGCAACTTGTGATACCCACTAAATAACAAGATGCCTATAAATATTTTTATATCGGCAGCAGTTACACTAAATGCATGGTCATTTTTTTGCCTTGCATACAAAATAGATTGGCTGACAATAATATTGCAAATTGTATCGTCCCACTGTTTTTCAAAAAGTTGTACTGGCGTTAAATTTTATAAAATTTTATAAATTTTATTCATCCTCCACTATATCATTACTCCAGATTGGTATATGGTTATTACTGTTTTCTTTTCTTATAATGTCTCGGAGTAGAGATAATGGAATGTTATCGTCCTCTTCGTCAATCTCATTTAGAACTTCCACCTCACCTGTAATATCGTTTGGTACTGAAAATGAAACTAAATCATCGTCATCAACATCTTCTTCATCAGTTTGAACGTCAACTTTAGGCGGTATAAACACAATATCCACTGGCGTATCGTCATTCGTAGCATTTATGATTTCAATGCCTTGTCCTAATGTTTTATACCGTTTTCCATAAAACGTAGCACTGCTAATTGGATTTGGTTCCATTGTAATAACACTAAAATAATAAATTACAATAATTTAGTGATGTATGGAATTGTGTCCATTGTCCCCACACGAGAACAATTTTATTTTCATAAAATTTATTATATTTTTGAATAAAATGTATTGTTAATTAAAATAAACTAAATAAATACATTCCAAAGTATATAAATATCACAAAAAAGTAATAAAAACAATACACGTTTAACACTCAGCTGCATCCAAAAACACGCTGTCGAAAAGTAAACAATTTTTGGAGATTATCTGAAATGATGCCTACAACTAGCAATCCCTTGTGACGTTTTGGTGTAAGCATAAATGGACTATGTAGAACCCTGTAATTCACTCAAACTTAAATTCAAAAGTATCAAATAATATTTATTACATTAAAAATAAATTTGTCTCATACAGAGACAACGGGTCCAAATGGGTTAAAACCTGTTTTAGTAGTAGCACTTGACGGCTACATAATCGACATTCAAGGGCTATACTTCTCTGATAGTAAAAATAATGATCCTGCTATTTTGCAAAATGAACTTGAACTATGTGGTAATATAATGAGAAGATGGTTCCAAGAAAATAATATTGTATAGTGGATAGGGGGTACCGTGATGCTGCTGAAATACTTGAACACCTAGGTATTGTGCATAAAATGCCCGTACTTATGTTGCTTAACCAACACCAACTCTCAACCGAAGATGCTAACGACTCTCGTTTGATTACAAAGTCGCGGTGCATAGTAGAAATACGAAACGGCCACATAAAGTCAATGTTTAAGTTTCTACTACAAAATATTCAAATCCCATCTAGGGACTTGTATCGGATAGCTGCAGCGGATTATTAATAGGCATTGCCCACCTATCCGTATGGAAAGAGCCAATGCACGTTTGGCTCAAACATTACTTCAAAAGGCTAGAGAACCAAATGTGGTTCAAGCATTAGTTGAGGTAGAGAATCTGAATACTAGAAATGCTCAAGGGTCGGTACGTTTATATGCTCAACAGTTCTCAACAATACTGACGCTTGATTTTGTAATAACGCTTACAATTGGAATTTATCAAGTAAAGTTGGCACCATCTTATGGCCAAGACAAATTACAGAGGGACCACGACGAAGAATTTCAGGTTGAGACTTATAGAGATATCAACAGACTATCACGCTCATGGTTTTTACAGGATAGAGCACTCTCTCGTTTCAGAAATGCAGCTAAATATCAACTGTGGATTTCATATCGACCAACAAATAATGAAGGAATAATTATTGAAGAAGAAGCTGTAGATGGTTATTACTGCACCTGTAAATCTAATGCTCAGATCACTAAATATTAAAATCAAATATTTACTTATTCTGCAAGTGTACGGGTTTTTGCATTTGACTTAGTTTGTTCAAAGAATTACATAAGAATCTTAACATTGGATAGTAGAAAAAGAATCACCGTCTATACGGAGTCTTAGAACTTTTCATTAGTTGACAATATTAAGATTATAATTATTATTCTTAACTTATTGTAACAAAATAATCGCATATTATTGATTTTCTAAAGGTAAGTAACAACCCTGTCTTCACATGTTTAACACCTTGTATCTCAAAATGTGTCCATTAGATCTCATTGTGCCCATAGAGACATTTGATTAGGACATCATAAACTACATTATACTAAATTTTCAGTCAATTCGACTGGGACTCTTTTCTATAAGAACCGTGCGTTATTCTTTGAAGAAAAAGACTAAAATAAATCAATAAAATACCCGGTTTAATACATCATGGTAGGCCACACACCTTACCGATATAAACTATCATAAAATTTACATCTACTTGTGTTGATTTCTTGTGAGTAAACGTATTCTAATATCTTTTTCTTAACCAACCCGATACATTTTTTTGGCAAGACAGTGATTACTCTGTTGCCTCACAAAAGGTTATAAAGTCCCCTTTTTGTTTATATTTTATGATAAAAAAAATTTAAATAAACTCGAAAATTAAAAACACAAAGCAATTGTGAATGTAACGCAATTATATTGTACAAAACCAAATCATGTAAGCATTCATATCAATGTAGTTGCAAGGCACTTTATGATTGTACGACTTTACAATGTAGCTCTTAACAATATTAAAATAAAGAAATTTTAACACATAACTTGAAATAGCTTCCGCAGGTATGAAGAACACATAGCGATGGATATTGACTTCACTGCAGTATCAAACAGGTAACATATTAATATATTATTGCAATAACAAAATAGGTAGTAAGCAGTCGAGCAACAGATGGTTAAACATGTGGTTACGTATGCCCCTACGATGGTCTAAAATGCCTTAATAAAGCAATCAAATGAACACCGTTGTCTTCCAAAACTTACCCTGACTTAATCAGGTTGTAGATAAAGAAAATAGTATAAATTGCTTATTAGTACTCTAATAGAAATATAAAGATATTGTTTTTCGAAATCGCTTCACAAATTATAATGAATTCGTCATTAGCTATCATTTTTGTAGGTAGCTAAAAATGAGCAGAATTAGTAATATTTTGAGATCAAAAGCATGGCATAACTGGTTCACGTGAATTCAAGATATATATCCGTCAGAACGTATTAATAGAAGAAAATCCATAAACCCGAAGCAAATTCCATTAATATATTAAGCTTTGATACGATCACGCATTAAGTGATCCAGTTAGAAAACTAGGAAAATTCAAAGCTTCCTTCTTTCATTTACGAGAACCACCTTTTATCTCAAACGATATATATATATATATATATATATATATATATATATATATATATATATATATATATACATTTATTTATTTACATTTGGTTCATCCGTTTTCGAGAAATTTAGGAAAAACTTAAGGGGTTTTTCGTAACTGGTCAAGGTTGCTTTGCTTTAGACAGACAATGCTAACAATAATTATTAATTGTCATTGTAAATCAGTCATTGTTCAAAAACAATTCATTCATTATTAACACTTTATTTGGGACAGATTATTACTTTTTAAAGAAAGATTTGTTTATAAAAATGAATTATTACACCATTGAAGAATATTGTTTAGCTGCAAACGGAGATTTATTTGAACACTTGATCAAATAGTAGACATGATGATTTTTTGTCATTTATTTTCCAATTTTCATAAATAATTTGTTTATTTATAATATCATCTTCTAGTTTATAACAGACTTATTTTATTTGTGCTCCTTATTGTATTTATCCTGACACTTACATGGCTTATTAACGTTACCGGTTACGAAAAACCCCTGAAGTTTTTCCTAATTTTCTCGAAAACGGATGAACCAAATGTAAATGCAATTGTGACATAAGAAGCAGCCTTTTTCCTTAAGAAGTTTTACATTTGACATTTTACTGTAAAATAATTAGGGGAGCCAATATTTTCAATAGTTTATTTTAACATGGGGATTCCCTATGTCCAGAAATTCAAGAAACACAGTATATATATATATATATATATATATATATATATATATATATATATATATATATATTTCTTTTACCCTTAAACTGACCCCACGCATCCAAGTGCTCTCTAATTGCACGCTTTGCTAGTCGTGGTGCCCGCTCTCCCTCTCTTGTCTCCCTTTCTTTCATCTGTATGCATGCTCGAGTATACTATGAATGTTCTACCAAAATTAAAACATCAGCGCTTGAGCACGTTACAAACTACTAGCATTAATTAATGTAATATACATGCCTAAATTCTGGTTTAACTACATCTCCTGTGAGCTGATAGGTAAAAGTAATGAATGTACGAACAGAAATTGGGATTTCCTAATAATAATGGAAGTGAAAATGGAAATAGTGTAAGGATTGGATAAAAGAAATATTATGATATTCGAAGATTTGTTTGATACATAAAACTATACTCTACAGTCTAAAATAAATTTTAAACCTCAGATCTGTATGAAATTATGTATTTGTCTTCAAGTTATACGTAAAGCGATGCAGATTGGGTTATTAAATGCAAAGTAACTAAGCACGCTAAAGTTAGTTGTGAAACTCCAATAGTTTACACTAATTTAAAACATAACTTGGTACAGCATACATACATTGTATAAGCAATACACATCCTATTATTTTTCGCTATTTGCGTCAAATAGTAGGTAACACTCATAGTTTTACTGTGCGCGTTTACCTGTGATAAACTTGACTGGTTTGTCAATGCAACTATTTAAAATAAACGTTTTACTCAAAAGGTTCAATAAGTATTTATAATGCATATCAACCGTTGCTTAGATACACGCTTTAGGGTTCCCCTCAGTCCAGGAATATAATTTCTAATGACAAATTAACGCATAAAGGATTCTATCTAGGACATGTGAGGCTTTACAACATAATGTACAAGCTATTTCTAAAGGTAACGTACAATATCTTTTAAGAATAACGTAGGAAACAAGTAATTTTATTCTATTGCAAGACAGATGCAAATAATGAAACTTAAATTCCAATTAGATACAAAACGTATGCTTGTTCTCTTGTAGAACGTATTTGAAGTCCCATTGGTATTGCAACATGCATTAAAAAACAATGGTGATTCAGGAGGAAATGAAAATATTTTAGACATGTCCAGGAGGCCAAAATAAGCAAAATAAGCTCATATGGGCGATTTTTGTTTGTTTCAGAGATACTTTGATTAATTGAAATTTAAAACAAATAAAAGGTTAATCAAATTAACTTTGATAAACTTGTCCCAAATAACAATTTGAAACACATAGTAGGCAAGTGTCTTAAAAACTCAGTTGTGCTAATTTTATGGGATTGTCAAAATGCCTCATAAATTTAGTCATAAAGAGTATGCACACATGATGTTTGTTTATTTTTTCTGCAATGGTAGTACTGTTCGTGTAGTAGAGGAGTATCGACGTCAGTTTCTACATCGAAGAGTTTCTAACAGGCAAGCTTTTCAAATTGCTTTTAGACGTGCTGGCGAAACTGGGATGTTTTCAAGTGCAAATATTGTTTCTAAAAGACAGCACGGGCTCGATTTGGGACTTGAAGAAGATATTCTGGATGTTGTAGACAATAATCCTGAAATAAGTATAAGTCGTATCGCATTCCAATTTCAAATTCCACAAACAATGATTTGGAGAATGTTTAGAATTAGTTACGTTGCTATGTGGACCGTATGAAATTGTGTATTTAGTATTAGATCACATATTCCTAAAACAAGGGAACGTTTAATTTTTTGAAGTTGAAAAATAATAAGTAATAAAAAAGTTCATGTTATGTTACAATTACTTAAACGAAATCATATAAACCACCCGAGTTTTGTTCATCATTGAATATTTTCATATACATATTATTGGTCCTTCGACGCCGCATGAAAAAGTAATAATTAACACAACATCGATTGTAAGCAGCAGACGCTTATTAACTCAACGCAATCGTATTTTCACAAGGAAATGGCAACCGATTACGACATTACAGTTCTAAAACGAAAAGGGGTAACATTAAACATAAAGTTACATCTTTTAGATCATTTTTAAGCCAATTTCATGAAGAGGTTGAATTGTCGCAACGGCAGTTTATCGAAATGAAGCGCAGACATGGTATTATTTTGGATACACACGCAGAATTTGAGGAAGTTCAAAAGCAAATAGAATTAATTAGCAATGATGAGAATTTAGCAGAACAATATGCTGAAAGGGAGTTATTTGAATCAGACTATTTCGAAGCACTCGCACTCTCGGAATATTTCATTGAACGTAATGCAAATTCACAAATTTCTTCAAATTCGGCAACCCAACAGCAATTGGACACGGGACTGAATGAAGATATTCCACCAGTTCAAATGCACACAACCGCGGTATCGCAGCAGGTAAATGATCAATCGCATTCTAATTTAAATGTACGCTTACCAACAATTTCATTACCAAAATTCAAAGGTGATCTAGAATCTTGGCTTGATTTACGAAAATGGCACACTTACAGCAGTTCAGAAGTTGTATTATTTAAAATCGTGCTAGAATTATCCGCTTTAGAAAACATACATGCATTAGAAATGACAAACGAGAATTTTCTGACAGCATGGGAACTGTTATGTAATCGTTATAACAATACTGAAGTGTTAATTAGATTTCACTATAAAGGCACTATTAAACTTGCATAATTTAACAAACGATAACAGTAAAGATATTAGACAATTTGTAGATTCAATATTAAAGCACATTAGGGCATTAAATTCTTTAAACCAACCCGTAAAAGATTGGAATACTATTTTGTTAATTGCTATAACAGATAAATTGAACAAATTACATTTAAAGGAATGGGAGATGCATAGACTAAATACAAAACAAAATGATGTAGAAAACTTAATTGAATTCTTACAATCAAAGGCAAATTTGTTGAAATCACTTGAAGGTAGAAACGAAACACATAAAAATACGTTCATTAGGTTAACGACGAATTATACTTGCTACTAATGTAAATCAAACCACGGAATATTTAAATGTCCAAATTTTCTTGAACTCAAACCACAAAAACGGTTGCAATGGGTAAAAGAAAATAAATTATGTTTAAATTGTTTAAAGACAAATCATGTAGCAAAAGATTGCAAAAGTGGCACTTGCAAATTTTGCAACTCAATCATAATTCAATTCTGAATTTTCCACAAGCTTCAAACAGCTCATGAAACAGTTCAATTTCTGAAGAATTCAAAATGTAACAATTTCAAATCATGTGACAAACAAGTCACACTCCCAAATCCTGCTATCAACAGCCTCTGTTGCAATAAAGGGGTCAGATGGTAGCTGGCATCATGTAAGAGTATTATTGGACGCAGGTTCACAGTCCAATTTTATTACAACTTCATTAGTGAAAAGATTAAATCTTCATTTAATAGACAAAATGTTGTCATTGAGAGGCATCAATTCTGCACATTCAACAATCTCTAAAGAATGTTCAGCAGAAATTAAATCTCGAAGCACAAACTTTCATTCAAACATTCATTGTTTGGTCATCAACTCAATAGCTGATAGACTTCCTACTCAGAGCTTTGATACACAATTGCTCAACATACCGCACAATTTAAAGTTGGCCGATCCACAATTTAATCACTCCGCACAGGTTGATTTACTGATCGGAGCAGGATTGTTTTGGAATCTTTTGATCGACGGTCATATTAATTTGGGAAAGGATAAACCAATTTCGAAAAATACAAAATTAGGTTGGATCATTTCAGGTTCAATTCCAATCAATACACAAACAGTACGCTGTAATTTAGGTTTATCAGAAATTCATGATCAACTAGAAAAATTCTGGATGTTGGAGGAAAATTCTACACAACCTCAAACATCTGATCAACATTCATTTTGTGAAACCCACTTGTCAAATTTCCCTTCAACGATAATGGTCATATACTTACGTCCACGAGGGAACAAGCATTTAGTAGATTTCAAAGTATGGAAAGACGCTTTCATCATAATCGTCAATTTGCATCAATGTACAAAGAATTCATGGCAGATTATTTAAGGCAAGGTCATATGACATTAATCGAAAATGAATCACATTCAGGTTCATATTTCACGTTACCCCATCATGAAGTACTGCGGAAGGATAGTAGTACTACCAAATTAAGGGTAGTCTTTGATGGTTCACAAAAATCTGAAGCAGGAATATCATTGAATGATTGCCAACATGTTGGTCCAACCATCCAATACGATTTATTTTCAATATTGTACCGATTTAGACGACACACGTTCGTGTTGACCGCGGACATAAAACAAATGTATCGTCAGGTGTTGATACATCCTGACCACAGGATATATCAAACAATATTATGGCGCAACAGCCCAAATGAACCTCTCAAAACATATCAGTTGAATACGGTTACTTATGGCACTGCCTCTGCACCATATTTGGCAATTCGGTGTCTACATGAAATAGCATTACAATATCAAACTCAGTATCCCGAAGCTAGTCAAGTAATATTACATGACTTCTACGTCGATGACTTGCTCACAGGTTGTGACGATGCAGATACTCTTGTTCAATTAGGGTACGACATCAATAAGATTCTTCAAAGTGCAAGCTTTGTTCTAAGAAAATTCACTTCAAACAACAAAGCAATATCTAATACTGTATCAGTTAACATTCTTGACAACAATACGTTCGCATTAGGGTCACATGAGCCATCAAAAACTTTAGGAGTCTTCTGGTCCGTAAAAGAAGACAAATTGTTCTTTCAAACCAATGAAAGTAACATGCAATCAAACTTTACCAAACGTACAATCTTATCTAGTATAGCATAGCAATATGACCCATTGGGTCTGTTAACACCTGTAACAATATGTGCAAAATTCCTACTTCAAAACTTGTGGTCTTGTAATGTTGATTGGGATGACATTATTCCCGAGAACTTGTTCAATAAATGGAAATCCATTTCAAAGGATTTTCAATTATTGAACAATTTACGTGTTCAGCGTCACGTCATTTGTTCAAACCCAGCTCGCATAGAACTGCATGGATTCTGCGATTCATCACAAAAGGGATACGGTGCTTGCATATACATCAGATGTTTCGATAAATTGGAGTTATGCAATTCTTCACTTTTGTGTGCAAAATCAAGAGTATCCCCTCTCAAACCATGCACGATCCCGAGGTTGGAGTTGAATGCAGCTCACCTATTAACCCAACTTATGTCAAGGGTCTTTAGTTCAATGACGTTGCAATTTTCATCAGTACATTACTGGAGCGACTCTTAAGTGGTTCTGCACTGGATCGCAAAGGATCCTCGTTGCTTCAAACCGTTTGTGGCAAATCGAATCCATAAAATTCAAGAACTAGCATCTAGTGAGCAATGGTATTACGTGAATACCAAAGATAATCCAGCAGATTTGATCACGCGTGGCATGTCTGTCAAATCGGTCATAACCTCAGATCTGTGGTGGTCAGGGCCATCATGGCTTAAGAATAACTCAAATTTCCCTATAACACCATGTTCTAGAGATCCAAAAATCCAGAAATGCGTGACAAAAATCATTGTTAGTATGAGCACAAATGCAACACCAAGTTGTTCAATATTTTCGCTCTTTTCTAAATATAATAATTTACTTTGTGTCACAGCATACATTTTCAGATTTACAAATAATTCTCAAAAATCGCGAAGTGAACGTGCCACTGGCACTTTAACTTATGATGAACTCAAAGGAGTTTTAAAAGCGCTCATTGTAATAGCGCAATCTGACTCATTTAGTGACGAAATTAATTCGTTAAAACTCAATCATTCACTTCCACCAAAGAGCAAATTACTGCCATTGACACCATTTCTCGATGAAGAAGGCATTATGCGTGCTGGTGGTCGTCTACATCTATCTTCATTTCAGATGGACAAACGACACCCAATCTTACTTTCCCACAAACACAAATTTTCCTCCCTCATTTTCGAAAGGGAACATGTTGGCCTTTTACATGCAGGTCCACAACAACTTCTTTTCTCAACAAGAGAGAGGTATTGGGTCACATCAGAGAGAAATTTAGCGAAAATGGTCGTGAGATCTTGCGTCAAATGTCACCGTTATTCCGCGTCATTTCTAAACCCTAGAATGGGCATTTTGCCAGAGTTACGTGTAACAGCTGCTTACCCATTTTTTGCAACGGGGTTGGATTTTGCAGGTCCATTATTTATTAATGAGCGACGTGGTCGCAGTACGTTAAAAGTAAAATGCTATATGTGTATTTTCGTTTGTTTAACGGTAAAAGCCATACATTTAGAAATTTTATCTAATTTAACTTGCGATTCATTCATTGTTTCCTTGCGAAGATTTGTCGTGCGCAGGGGTTTTCCTAAACACATTATGTCTGATAATGGCAAAACATTTATTGCGGCCAATTCGGAACTGCACGAACTTGGTTTATTTTTAAAATTTAATCGAACGGAAATCGTAGAAATTGCAAACAATTTAGAAATACATTGGAAATTTATCCCACCATATTCCCCTAATTTTGGAGGATTATGGGAAGCAGGCGTCAAATCAGCAAAATTTCACTTGAAGAGAATATTGAACAATACCTCTTTAACTTATGAAGAATTCAATACAATAGTTGTTCAAATTGAAGCGGTATTAAACTCCAGGCCTCTGTCCCCTCTCAATTCTGATCCTAACGATTTGCAAGCGCTAACTCCAGCACATTTCCTCATTAGACGAACAATGACCACTGTACCCGATCCTGATGTCTCAGAAATAGCTTCAAATAAGCTTAATAGATTTCAATACATACAAAGCCTATCTCAGGAGTATTGGAAACGGTGGGCCAAAGACTATTTAAATCAGTTGCAAGTACGACAGAAATGGAGCAAAAATTGTCAGCAACTGCTACAAGTCGATTCGTTAGTTTTGGTAAAGGACGATAAGCTTCCACCTGCATTTTGGAAGCTGGGTAGGATTATTCAATTAATACATGGGCCAGACAATCTTATTAGAGTAGTGGTATTAAAGACTACAAATGGAAATATCAAAAGACCAACGTCAAAATTATCACCACTACCAGTTATGGGCTCATTGTGAATGTGTGTAGTGACAAGATGTTGGAAATATTACTTTCAAGACGGGGAGTATGTTTAGAATTAGTTGCGTTACTATGTGGACCGTATGAAATTGTGTATTTAGTATTAGATCACATATCCCTAAAACAAGGGAACGTTTAATTTTTGAAGTTGAAAAATAATAAGTAATAAAAAAGTTCATGTTATGTTACAATTACTTAAACGAAACGATATGAACCACCCGAGTTTTATTCATCATTGAATATTTTCATATACAGAGAACAACAAGGTGTGCAGGCTTTCCATGTGCAACAAGCACAAATCTACATGAAGGCGATTTTCCTTTAAGAGGCGGTGTGCATCCTTGGCCACCGAGATCACCGGTTCTCACTCCTCTACATTTTTATCTTTTTTTAGACTAACTGTGAGGAATGAAATGTGGCTGCAATACGATGGTGCCACCGCCGATTATTCCGTTCAGGTCAGGGACCATCTTAATGTATTCTTTCCAAATAGTAGGATTGGCAGAGGAGGGCGGTGTAATTGGGCACCCCGATCCCCCGATTTAACTAAACTGGATTTCTTTTTGTGGGGATATGTTAAGGAAATCGTTTACCAGGAGCCGCCAACTACACAAGAAAATATGCAATAAAGAATAAGGAACGCGTTTGAGAATATTACGTACGACATGTTAAGAAGAGTAGCAAGGTCTTTTCAAAACCGTCTTCAGTTGTGCCTCCAACAAAACGGAAGACATAGCAAACATAGATTTTAATTAAAAAAATTTGAAATGATAAATTGATATCAAAAACTTTATTTCTACATACGTTAACGATGTCACAATAATTTTGAAATAAAATTATTCATAAGTTTGCTATATCTAATAACAGCTTTTGATTAATATTTCTGTAACTGTGTCCGGGAAATGGGTGACATTGTCAAACAAAAAGGCACTTGTTATAATAATAATAATTTTCTTATTAAAATAATCAAATCATAACAAATGCTTGATGTGATTGTCTCTAAGTTGAATACACTCTACTCTTTGAGTAGGATCTCGTATTAATTGCAACATACCATTGATAGGTTTAAATACAGAACCTCCTCTAGAGATACGTAATATACGACTACAGTGAACCAATACACCGTGTTGTCGATTCAGCCCAAACATTATTAGAATTGAGGAAGAAATTGAGGAAATTGAAAAATGTAGCAACTGGAGCACCATGTTTACAAAACCATATCTCGCCAGGGAGTCTTCTTCCTTATCTAGAAAAAAATATTTTACCTTTTCGCCATCTTTCGACGAGATCTATTGGTTTTCCAGACAACTTCTACTATTTCTTAGCCACCCTGTATATGGAATCACTTTTGTGTGTTACGTGGAAATTTTAGATATCCATCATATTTTGGATATTGCTTCTCCTCCTTCCTTCAAATCATTTCATCTAAAAATATAAATTTTGCTCTTCGGTATAATCTTGCGCCTTGTACTTGTTTTTATCTTTGGCAGTACGACTAGGATAGAGGTTAATCCAGCTCTACGTACATAGTGAATACGATTGAAGGAGTACGGTTATTGAATGATGCAAGGAACCTTCAGGTTTTCTGTCCCATATGGTCCAATTATGAAGGTACATAATTTAGCCATATCTTTGGTTTCTCTTGGGACTCATTCCCCGAGATCACAATAGGAATATTCCTCTTTGAAAGTCATATAAGTGTAGAAGTTTACTATAATAGGATGATAATTTAATGAAGGATGGCATAATTCAAGAACAAAGATTAAACCTAGAAAAATTGAGAAACGACCGAATTCAACAATTTCTGAATGGTTGGAATTGCAAGATGCTACACAAGCTAGTCCGAAATGGATATACCTGTTACTAGCCGAGGTTTACTAACCAAATACAAACTAGCCTAAATAACAGCACAACCGCAGTAATTGCTTTACTCCATAAACCATAAAATAGTATATGATAGCCATATTGGAAATTTGTCTCAAATTAAAATAAAATTTACCTTCAGGGCTACTTTAATCTTTAACCTTCTACATGTTCAACTCTAAAAGAAAACAGCACTATTAAGCAGGTCTACTTTTTAGATCGAAAACCTAAGACACTGTAAGTTCATTAACCAAATACATCATCTACCTATTAAAATTGTGAGTTAAATGCCACTGAAGTCCTACCTTCTGGTTATGAATTCATTAATGATTGGAAATAAACTTTTGTAAATTTCCTTTATTCATTCAGTAACGTAATAACATAAAAATACATTTATTTTTTATTGCTTCCAAATTTACCAAATCGCAATAAATTACTTTTAACTAAGAAACCGGTCTTAATACAATAATACATGCTTTTTGTGTCCTTGGTCCTTGCACAATGACGAGTAAGTGTTTAGTTGGTTTATAAAAAAAGTGATGAGGATACTCTTTTACTCTTTTTCCCTTACTTTTTACTTTTTATACAGTACTCTACAAGTTATAGCTGTAGTGAGTACCACTAGGTTGACTTCTTGAAAACGGTTTCTAAGAAATGGAATCGAGTCGTTGAAAAAGAAATGGATAGTTTCCGAAATACAGGGTGTCAAAGTTATTATCCTTATTCCCTTTTCTCAAAAAAGGTATACCTTGTAAGTGTCGCTTTGAGCAGCCGTTTCTGTGATAATCGAATTTAAATGTTTCATTGCGTACTAAAATTCCAGGCTTAGGACTGATCCAACAAGTTTGGAGTGTGTTTAAGGACCAACCGTCCAACAACAACAGAACTTTTCACAACAAGATAACAACATAAGAATGTAAGAATGAGCTGGCAAACAATAAGAGGAATAGCATAAAAAGCCAATAACAAACGATCAATGCAGCAACCTTTTATTAATTTATAAATTGTTCAATTAAACTGCATGTAAATGTTATTGTGTACACAAAGTTTAATTCTACAGCGAAAATTGAATTGCACCCTATCCATCATCCTGCATCTAACCATAAAATGTTTACTGAACTTTTCATTCGCACCCACAATTCGTTTTCGGTGTTTCTTGGCTTAGAATATACCATCTCTTCAAGTGTTCCCTTAAAAGGTAATCCATGGACGTCGAATCCGATGAGCGAGGTGGCCAATTTGCAGGAGCATTATTTCCTCTGCGGATCCATCGATTCCGAAAATTCTCATTTAAGTGAATTCTGACATTTAGCGTGAAATATGGTGTTGCACCGTCGTGCTTGAACCACATATTTTGTCTAACAACTAGTAGAAGTTCATCAAATACATTCGGCAAATTTATTAAATGTTCTAGGCAATTTAAATCACTTAAACCAGGGGCTAAGATGACAGGATCTATGATAAAACTGTCAATAATTCCTGCTCATACGTTAATTTTAAATTCACGTTGATAATGCACAACCTTCATTGCATGCGGGTTTTCGTCAGCATAAATGTGTTCATTATATAAATTTGCCATACCCCTTCTTGTAACACAGCACTCATCGGTGTATAAAATTTTTATGTGTGATTTGGATCATTTTCTCTCTTTTCATTAATAAAAAGACAGAAGTGTAGTCTTAATTCGGGGTCGTTAGGTAAAAACTCTTGTATTGCTTAGAGGACAGCTGTTCTCTTAAAGTTCTGTTAACCATATCCTTAGCCAAGTTCTAAACCAGTGTGCCTGGTGCTCAGACTCGGCTCTTCTTTAACTCGTTATAAAATTTCTTCCTCAACGTCTGCTGTTCTAATAGTACGATTCCGTCCATAATCAACCGTAGCAGGAGCAAAATTACCGGTTGCTTGAAGACGCCTTTCAACAGCGGCAACTGTTTGATGGTTTAGAACGCTTGTATTTGATTCCCCACTATTTCCTCGGCAATAATTTCAGCGTTATTATAGGGTACGGCCATAGCGAAAAATTGAAGTTATGATCGTAACGAACGTAAAACTTGTGCCGTAACAGTTAGAAGATGTATGGCCGGAAGCTAGGTCAGTCGGTTAGTTACTTGGATGTGGGCGTTTGGCTGACGTAGGTATACATAAAAATTTAAAAGGACACCACTTCATTTATATTTATATCGCCCTTTGACCAAGAAAAATGCTACGACACAGTAAGAGTTACGCTACAGTTCAAAAATAAGGCTGGACACAGTCCAAGAGAAGCATAGGCCTGGTTAGGTTTTAACTTCTAAACCGTAGTAATAAAGAAAGCTACTGGTAGTACAACACAAATCGGTTTAATCGTTGCAGATACAATTAAAAATAATAAATTCCAAACCTTAAAATGTACACCAAATATGGTTAACATAACCTCTCTAGAGTCTCACTAGTGTAGGTATCAAATTGTACTGGTTACAGTAAATAATTCTACTCAAACAACTCGGTTCGTAAATCGAGATAGCTACTATTTAGCACACAACGCGCGAATGGTTATGTGTTCAACGAAATCGGAGTAATCGTTGCAATAGTACCACACTCACCTTTCTTTCTAGTACTTCCTTTAACCAACAAAAGAATTAAAAAAATATTTTACTCACCTCCTTCCGAGACGAGATCATACGTTTTTTAAGAAACGAAAACTAAATTACCAGCGTCAAACTATACAAAATAAATTTTATAAAAATTACAGAAAGAAATTTTCTCAAACATGCTTAGCTTCTAACGATGCATTTTTCGTCACAAAATGGCGTTCTAGAAGACCAAAAAAGAAAGTCACCTGATACCTTTAACCAATGAAATCTTATCACTCTCCTAATTTTGAATTATTGCGTGAATTATTTAGCGCAATGGTGTCATATTTCTCCACTCGTACCCGCGTACAGTGTGTTGCCTACCAACAGGCATAAGAAATTCTCAAGTTTGAAAGAAATTACAAATGCTAAATCAACACGTTACAAATCATACGTACTATGTCTACCACAATTACAATTTATTGTTATAGTAATATCTTACAATATAAAATCAACTCCAAAAACGTTTTGCATCAATTTAACACTTTTAGTAGATTTTGAAGCGAAATTTATATCCAAATGTACATAATTGCTAAGCTTTCCATATTTGTTCAAGCGGCAATATTTAAAGCGTGCAATGTTTTCGAAAATTGCAGTTAATAAGTTGAATTCGGTTCGGCTACATTGTAATCCGTGCTCCTTCCGTTACTATGGTGCTCATTATTGCCAGTAATAGAAATCACGACTGAGCTGAGGTCCCGGATATCAATTCCGAACATATTGCTGCGGTATAAACTGACAGTAGAACGGGATAACAGATAAAATTGAGGTTTGCTCGACTAGCTCGGTGGTCGGGGTTGGTTCGGTGGTACTAATCTTGCGCACCCTAGAATAGCTTGTCATAAATAAGACACAATAGGGGTTGGGGTTGACATAAAAACCGGAAAGGGCCCCAGAGTATTTGAAATGACACCATCGGGGTTGAAATGCCTAATTACGTCGGTTCACAGCTCGCTTAAATACTTAAGTAAATCGCTTACCTGAACGTAATCACAGGTGGTCCTAGGATCAGCAGATCTTCGCCATACCTGAAAGGCTTCAAATATTACCGCACACGTATCTAGAGTACTTGCATGCCGCAAAATCTGATCAAAAACAATAATTCTGTTGTTACGTTACGTTACTTAATAAATCTTATTTTCAAAAAAATTATACTTCCAAGAAACGAAATCACTTTAAGTCAATTTACAACTAATTGAGGTTAGATCAATCAATCCGCTATAAAATATACTCAAATTCAAGAAAAATAGTGCATTAACGCATCAACCTTTAAATGCTACGTTAAAATTGAATCATGAATTGTTAAACTTTCGAATGCAATTGCATTCCTTAAAATAAACACAAAAAATATTAACGTTACTTCCATGATCTCATTCTCATAAAAAAAACACTTAAAATGCGCGTAAATAAGGTGCTGTGTAAGAAATGGAGTTCACATTAACAAAAACCCAACAAGTGCATTAACATACAGATATGTATATTATAAATAAACCGCCATCGATAGATCAACACAATCGTTACATTAATTTCTCCTATACCAATTAAATCACTTCGTTTAATTAAAATGCAGTGATACTAGCTAGTTTCAACATCTGTCTTTACTAAATTAAATAAATATTACTAGTATGGCAACATCACAAATAATCTCAACAATCGTCACTGAAATTGCGATACAAAATAGTCAATGCAACAAATTTTTTTAACTTGCACCCCCCTCACCCGCCATGATGTTCGTGTCATTCGATGCTTTGTTTTATATTCTTTCTTTTTCACCAAGCAGGTCTTAAACCTAAAATTAATAACTTTAGGTATTCATATACTGAAAATAGAGGTATTAAGTTGGCTATGGGATCTTACTAAAAAATTCTTTTCAAGTAAAGACAACAGTTAATATAACAATTACAAATTGATTTAATGAATTATTTTAAATTTAATAGACTTTTTAAACAAAATTAATGCATAAAACACTCTTCCTTCTAGACACATTTAAATCAGTCCTTAGTCAAATTTTCATTTGTACGTCTTTTTGTAAATGTAAACGTGTAAAGATGGTCATGGAATTGTAGTTTTATGCTAAAGAATTTTTTAGTCAAGTTTTATTAATTTATAAAAGAAACTTTGTGTTCTTAAATATTTATCATTTACAAAGTTTTGAAATACTCTCAATTCTACTGTAAAAATTCGAATCTTCGAAAGTACTTTTAATTTATTTTTTATCTATTGGCATTTACAAATTTGTCTTAATATTGTAAATTAACTAAGTATTGTTTGTAAATAACTGTAAATATGTATTATTTTTATATGCAATATAGTGTAATAAAATTAACAAATACAAATTACAACAAAACAAGAGCAATAAAATTAAAAAGAAAAACAAAACAAGAAATCAACTTCTCATTAAATGCTCGAATGTTATTCCTATAGGTTCAATACATTTATTAACACAAAATGATTTTTACTAACTCTAATGTCGGCATGTGATATTTTGAAAAGCATTCCTGATTCTTTATTTCATATTTTCTGGTGTGGCTGGAATTTATAATACTTTACGTAACCCCACAAAAATAATTCGAGTAGGGTAAGATTAGGTGACCTCGGTGGCCAAGAAACAGGCCCTCCTCGACCTATCCACTGATTTTATTTCCAGTGGTTTAAAAATGTTCGTACGTCTCGATGGTAGTGGGCGGGTGGACCATCATGTTGGAACCACTTATTTCCATAAACTTCTTCATTCATATTTTGAAGAAGGTTAGGTAGCACATCTTTTAAAAAATTTAAATACACCTCGCCGGTTAGAGTATCTTAAAAAATATAAGCTCCTATAACATGGGACCCAATAACCTCCCCCCCCCTCCTTCTCCACCAACACACACACACACACGCGCGCGCGCGCGCACACACACATTTAGTGACCACCAATTTTGTTGGTCAACATGCCTGATCTAATGAGGATTTTCAGTGCTACAATAAAGCATTGAACCACTACTTTTGAAGTACCTTCGTCACTAAATAATATAGAATTGAGAAACTTAGGAACTGCAATTTTTTGCAAAAAGCAGTTGCAAAAATTAATTATTCGTTCAAAATCTTGACCATATAGTTGTTTACGAAGTTCTATGTGATGGTATTTATGGGCATTTAATATATTTTTCACACTAGATTTTTTTACATCAGTCATATCTGATATGTGAAAATGTAAACTTTCACCATTAAAACTCATAATAAAATACTTATCTTTTTTGGGTTTTTTTAATGGTGTATTTTAAATTATACAATCTAAACGTTTCGATAACACTTACAGTTATCTTCGTCAGTAGTAATATTTATTAAAAATTGTTAAAGATGTTGTAAACAATTTTGTCAAAGTTGAAAAATTCAAACATAAACATCAGCCTGCTATTAATATAACAGTTTGAGAAACGTATAAAGCCAACTATAAAATTAAATTTTAGTAAAGAATAACTAGGTCATTAAAAATTAAATATTGTTAAACTGCCTTAAAGATGACAGATCAGAACACTCTCTACGCTGACAAATTTCATTGTTAGCTTTCGTCAAAAAAGATAAGTATTTGTCATATCTGATGTTTGTGAAGTACTTACATGAGGATTTTGTTGGATTGCAAGTAAAATGTAAGTTGGTTTTCATTATTTGTCACTGCTTTATTAGCTACTTTCCGTTTTTACATTTAACACTACCTGTTTTTTCAAATCTTGAAACACGTTAGGTCGCGGCTTTTTTCAGCATCGAGATATCTTGCTGCATAAATTCTACTTCCCAGTAACCAATTTTTTTGACATTCTCTAAGGATAAAAATCACTAAAACCATTTCCTGAATAGTTATTCCTTTTCAATACTTTGAGTAAATTAAAACACAAATTATGTTTAAACTGAATAGAACCAATTATTACAAACAATTTTTCTTTTTTCAATGCAATATTGTCATGGAACTCTTGTTTTTTAATTGTGAGTTTAAACATTAATTCCAAATGTTTGTTATTTGATCAATTTAAATTTACAAAAAGGAGTAGAAAATAGAAAAGTTGATTTGAAGATAATCAAATTGAGACTTCAGAAATTTTACTAAGGACAGATTTAAATTTAGAAATTTCATTACGGATTGATTTAAATTTGCC
Source organism: Vesta saturnalis (assembly GCA_036346205.1). NCBI lineage: Eukaryota > Metazoa > Arthropoda > Insecta > Coleoptera > Lampyridae > Vesta > Vesta saturnalis. The sequence continues at coordinate 111,692 of JARFJB010000184.1, forward strand.
TTGAACGAAAGAGTGACTTGTGTGAGAGTATGCACCAATTTTGTTCAAAAAATGCCTAGAAACAAGAGTGTTTTATGCAATAGTTTTGTTCAAAAAGTCTGTTAAATTGAAAATAGTTCATTAAATCAATTTGTAATAGTTATATTAACTATTTATACTTGAAATTTTTTTTTTAAACTACAATCCCATGGCCAACTTAATAACTTTATTTTCAGTCTTTTTGTATTACAATTGCAAATAACCTGAAAATGTTTTGAAAATTTTAGGTATAAGACATGCTAGATGAAAAAGAAAGAATATTAAACGAGGCTCCGAATGACATGAACAGCTTGCACTCCCCCCCATGTATTTACAAACAGTTGAATATTACTAAAAAAATCTGGAGATTAAAAAATTTCATTCAGAATACTACATGAGCAGAAAATTTTCTGCCATTTTAAAATAAACAAAAGTTGCCTACCAAATCAGTGGCTACGGCCACATGTGGGATATTTTTTTTTTGAAAAACAATTGAATATCTTTAAACTACATGAGATAGACCGATACAGTTTGGTATTAAATGAAAGCGTATTTTATGGGCTTTCCAAAAATGTAATAATATATGGGGCGTTCGACTTACAAAAGTATAAGTTTAGTTTGCTCCAATAACACGAAACACTCTGTATGATCAAAAAATTTTTGAAATTTAGTTCCTATTGATATCTACCAGTGGTCCATAAATCGTTTCTCTAGCTTATTTCGTTTTTATACAATCTTCCACCCTCTCCTCGTTTGGTCACCCTGTATTATATATATATATATATATATATATATATATATATATATATATATATATACAGGGTGTCCCAATAGTGCGTATTCGGTCGATAGCTCCTTAACCGTTAAACTTAGGAGATACGTTTAAATACGAAAATTGTCTATTTTTATAAGCTCCATAATCTAAAAATAGTTTGATTTCTACAGGGTGTAATATAAAAGCGGTACAATATAGAACTTTTGATTTTTAAATAGAACACCCTATATATTATTTTATTTTTCGATTCTCCTTATAATTTTACATCTTTTTTATAAGAATTACTTACAAGGTAAATCTTACAGTTTTTGAGATATTTGCAAAGTTAACTAAAAACTGACATTTTTATGTAGTAATTCAAGTACGCATATCTCAGTTATTTTTAAAGATAAAAAAATAATCTTTGGTATAGAATTTATTCATACATGAGCTTATTTTAATTTTTTATCAAAATTGGATTTCAATATACAGAGTGATCACAAAAATTAATTCAATAACATCAATTTGAAAATGCTATATCTTGATTTTTTTAAATGGCACGCCTTATATTTTTTTGATGCCTTATCTTCGTCTATTAATCGGCTTTCATTTCTGTCAAACATGTTCTATACCTATCTCCAATAGTTTCGGAGATATTTAAGTTTGTTCAATTTTTTTCGTTGATAACACTGAAGAAGAATAAAATTAGTCGGTCAAAGCAAGCTATGAATACATAAGAAACTAAAAAACATATTAACTGAAATACAAACACTTAAAATTATAATAAATGTTCAATGTGACCACCATTTTGTTGCTGGAAAACATGAAGTCTTTGAATAAACGAGTGATCACAAAAATTAATTCAACAACGTAAATTTGAAAATGCTATATCTTCATTTTTTTAAATAGCACACTATATTTTTTAACGCCTTGTCTTCGTCTATTAGTCGGCTGCTTTAATTTTTATTAAATATGTTCTATACCTATTTCTAATAGTTTCGGAGATATTTAAGTTTGTTCAGTTTTTTCGTTTATAACACTGATGAAGAGTAACATTAGTCGGTCAAAGCAAGCTGTGGATACATGAGAAACTAAAAAATATTAACTGAAATACATAAATTGTAATTATAATAAATATTGTATGAAACCACCATTTTTAAGAGATATTTGAGATGTTTTTAAACGATTCATCGTAAAATTAAACAATTTAATCAAAAGAGCGTAAAACAAAAGATGAACGAAAACAAATGAAGAAATCAAACTTGTCAAACAGTGCTAATATTTGTATAGTATTGTATACTTACTTCCTAAATTACCAAATTAATTTTTCGAAAGAAGAACTCGTTAATATGATTTACGTCCTCGGTGAAAGCGATAAAAATTGTCTTTTAGCTCATCGAATTTATAAGCAAAAATTTCCAAATGCACGATACCCGCAAGTTTCAGCATTTGCAAGATTGAAAGAGCGTTTCGAGCAAACATGCAGTATTCATTATGAAGACAATTTAGAACGAGAAAGAACCGCAATTAACGATGGTAATGAACATTTAGTTCTTCAATCCGTGATTGAAAATCCTCACGTTTCTTGTCGACAATTGGAATTAGAAGTTGAAGTTTCAAAAACATCAGTTAATAGAATAATAAAAAAATATAAATATCATCCATACCCTGTCCAACTTGCATAAGAATTGGACGAGGATGACTTCGTTAATAGATTAAACTTTTGCAATTGAGCGATAAATAAAAATTTAGAAAAACCCAACTATTTTAGCACGATCTTATTTACTGATGAAGCTACTTTCCACAAAAATAAATACGTTAATAGACATAATTTCCATTATTACGATACTGAGAATCCCAGATTTATAATTCTTGTTGATCATCAACACCGCTGGTCATTTAATGTTTAGGCCGGAATTATTGGGGAAAGAATTATAGGACCATATTTTTTTGAAAACACGGTCAATGGAGATTCATTTTTAAACCTCTTGCGCAACGAATTTTAAACTTTTATTGAATATTTACTTTTACAAACCCTTAGAGAAATGAGGCTGCAATTAGATCGCGCTCCTCCGCATTTTAGCAGAAAGGTTCTCCTGGACTGCATGATCGCCTGACTTGACAAATCTGGACTTTTTTCTTTGGGGTTGGATTAAAGCAAAAGTCTATCAAACTCCTCCAACGACTGTAGATGATGTGAAGGCAAGAATTAGAGACGTCATTCAAAATATAAATGTTTTCACGTTACAAAAAGTAAATTTGTCGTTTATTCAAAGACTTCATGTTTGCCAGCAACAAAATGGTGATCACATTGAACATTTGTTATAATTTTAAGTGTTTGTATTTCAGTTAATATGTTTTTTAGTTTCTTATGTATTCATAGCTTGCTTTGACCTACTAATGTTACTCTTCTTCGGTGTTATCAACGAAAAAAATTGAACAAACTTAAGTATCTCCGAAACTATTAAAGATAGGTATAGAACATATTTAATAGAAATGAAAGCCGATTAATAGACGAAGCCATTAAAAAAATATAGGATGTGCCATTTAAAAAAAATGAAGATATAGCATTTTCAAATTTATGTTATTGAATTAATTTTTGTGATCACCGTGTATATTCGAATCCAATTTTGACAATAGATTAAAGTAAGGTCATATATGAATAAATTCAATACCAAAGATTATTTTTTTATCTTTAAAAATAACTGAGATACGCCTACTTGAGTTACTACATAAAAATGTCAGTTTTTAGTTAATTTTGCAAATATCTCAAAAACTGTAAGATTTAGCTTGTAAATAATTCTTATAAAAAAGATGTAAAATTATAAGGAGAATCGAAAAATAAAATAGTATATAGGGTGTTCTATTTAAAAATGAAAAGTTCTGTATTGTAGCGCTTTTATATTACACCCTGTAGAAACTAAACTATTTTTAGATTATGCAGCTTATAAAAATAAACAACTTTCGTATTTAAACTTATCTTCTAACTTTAATGGCTAAGGAGCTATCGACCGAATACGCACTATTGGGACACCCTGTGTGTGTGTATATATATATATATATATATATATATATATATATATATATATATATATATATATATATAAAGATGATGCAACGAATATCTCATTATTTAGAGCCTTTGGAAATGTTTGTTCATGTAGACCTTTAAAGTTACAAAATCTGTAAAACTCAAAGTATTTATAATATAATATCTGGCATTTCGTATTATTATATCCATTTCAGATGGTGCGTAGATAATACTCTTTAGTGACTTTTATTTGGACTATTGCAGCTATCAGAGTATAACAAAATCTCTTTAAAATTAGGGTACTGATTACTTACTGACTGCAGATATTTGTAAACACAAGTACAAATATCATTAACTCCCCTTTTACCATCACATTCGCCCCCCCCCCCCCTCCAATATAGCACTGAACATTTCGGGTGCCACTTTCATAAAAGGTGAAATTGTAGACAGCATAACGGCTACTAAATCCTAATAAAAAGCTATCACCATTTGGCGGGCTTAGTACCTTTTGTAAGTCAAAGCTGATTCTTTAATTATTGATCCTTTTTGGTCTCTCAAGAAGGTTTCTGGACTGATATCTTTTTCAAGAATGCGACTTTCGTATCCAGCAATATTTTTTTCACTTAATAGGTTTTTATCTGTTTGATTATGGACTTCACATATAAGACATTTGTCCTTCTTTGGTACGTGAAACTCAATATTCAATTCATTTGTGAATGAATTTTGAAGACTTGTATAGTAACAATATTTCTATTACCTTTTGCATTAGATTTGTTCTTCCGTTCTACAGGACGATATTTCCTGCGACTGTGGCTCTTTGAAGTAAATAGATCGATCTTGTTGGTTTCTGTATAACGCAGAAGTCTGTCAGAAACATCCAAAGTCTTTATTAAGCATTTTCTGTAAACCTTAATTTTATTTTCGGTTAGTCGCGAAGTGTAAGTTCGAACTAACTGTGCTCTGTTGGGCTCTGCGTTTGTCCTTTTTCGCTTAACTGCGTGTGCTTCTATGCAATATAATAAGAAATCTCTTTCCCTTAATGGTGAAGGGCCGAATATTCCCTAAAAATTAAATTCCTATCTTCTTCAGTAAATGCACTACAACGTTGAGATCCACATCCTCTTCCACTGGAACAAGGGTTTTCTTGAATCCTCTTTTCTGGTTTCACTGCAGCTTTACGAGCTACATAGCTTGTACCATGATATATTTTCCTTTTGATTATCTGATTCTTAGCTTTCAAACTGTTTCTTCTCTTACCGTAACTTGTATCTTCATTTTGTTGTTCACTGGTTAAATCGCCATTACTTTCAGACTGGCTCTATTATCTTCTACAAGTCTAATACATCTCTCATTAGCTTTTTACTTACTAATGTCTTTTTTTTTTCGTTCCAATTCCATCATCTTTATTTTATGTTTTACTAATTGCAGTGTCAATCAAAATGGCTGCTTGGTTCGAAGTTGTCGCCAATATCTTATACAATTTTGGGTCAGTCTTGTTTAAGGTTTCAAAATCTACCTGCTCATCTTCTTCTGTTGCATTTATGTATTCATTGACTATCTACAATGAACAAAAAAATATGTCAGCTTTTTAATTTTAGTTGGTTAATACTTTGAGTGCCAAGTTAGTCATGATTGTGCTTTCGTAAAGTTGAAATACAGTGTCAAGACTAACTTTACTACTCAATTTGAATTATAATGATAATAGTAGATTATGTAACAAGTCAGTAAAGTACAAATTAGTTAAGACAGCTGTGGCACTAAAAAACAATTTCTAGGATTTGGGTATAAATTCCTCAAATCACAAACGTAATGCATGTCTTTACTGACGGTTTGTTGGCGATAAAAATGGTTTAAAAACAAGTTTTAATTACTTACCTGATTATCTACAAATACTATAGGTAAGTTATTTATAACAAACAATTCACTATTAACTTATTTGTTATTAATGCTTTGGTGGTTGACAACCTTGCTTTCGACCAACTGTTTTAAGACCATTTCCGTTATGTTTATACCACGTGATTACATCTACAATATAAACTAAACAAGTGAATAATAACGAAAGTTTGTGAACAAAAGCCGAATACCTTTTATGTAATTGTTAGTTTTAATAATAATACAACTCACGCACAGCACCAAATCGAAGAGGCTATCTTAACTCAAACAAGGTGATAAACCGTATAGACCGTTCGTCCTTTTGATTCATTACGCATGCTCGTTCATCTATATGGCGCAGCACCGGCTGGAAGTTCGTCCCACTGTATACGATAAACAATGCATTTTAAAGCGAAATAATACTAGAACCGTTTCGTCCTTTTGTCAAATCATTCATCCGCCTTAATCCACTGCTACATGGAGCTCAGTTTCGGCAAAACTGGTATGTTCGTCTTCTTGGTTTTATACCATCGATATTCTTATGCCCTGGTAACATTTACATGACTCGACGCGTTTGGTAATTTGTGTCGGCTAAGAGCAGTTTCTCATTCTCACTAAACCGTTATACATGAATTGTACAAACATGAGCTTTCCGGTTTTCTAGTTGAGGTTGTTAACGCGATTATTTCTTAAATGCGTTATGTGGAGTATTTTGATGCGAAAGACTGAATAAAAACAAAGTTTTAAGTTGCCATTGGAATTTTATAATGAGCAGATCATATAACATAATTACAAAAAAGGAAAATGAAAAGGCAACGTGTTAAATTCCCTCTCAAAAGAGGAGGGCGGGCTGCTTGAGCTTTCCACGCGCCTTTAATCAGAATCGTGGATTTCCAACATACGTTAAATATGTATGCATAGTGGGACTAAGCATAGGTGCGCTCAGAATAGTATCGGAAGAAACGGGGCTAAGTTTCTGAGATGGAAGATAACTTGCGATCATGATTGTTGGACCGTGCCGCTCCTAGAATAGTACTACTGTTCCGCATCCTTAAAATGAAAATTGTGCTATGTCCAGTGGTGCAAATGCAAATATAATAAATACTACCATAAATGACAAAAACTTTCGTGAATGACGAATTACCTATTATGTAATAAAATACTTATCTTTTTTGGGATTTTTAATGGTGTATTTAAATTATACAATCTAAACATTTCGATAACAACACTTACAGTTATCTTCGTCAATAGTAATATTTATAAGAATTGTTAAAGGTGTTGTAAACAATTTTGTCAAAGCCGTAAAAAAAATTTTTGCATCTTTAACAATTCTTACAAATATTACTACTGACGAAGATAACTGTAAGTGTTATCGAAACGTTTAGATTGTATAATTTAAATACACCATTAAAAATCCCAAAAAAGATAAGTATTTTATTATGAGTGTTGTTAATGGTGAAAGTTTACATTTTCATACCTTATATGTAGGCAGGCGCACAAAAACTTGAAAAATTGTAATTTACGTTTATTTTGAATTAACACTTATTTTTTTTAAATTTAGCTTTATTTAATTATATTTACGTACATAATACAGTGAGTATATGTTTATTATTATAGTTAAAAATAGAAAAATAAAATCACATAACCAGATGCATTTAATCATGCTTCATCCGTAAAGAAACTTAAGTTCAGTATATTTTTTTTTATGATTGTGGACCTGAACAGGCTAAATTTGGCCTGTCGTGCTAAAGCACTCAGGAATACTGAATACAGGATGGATAGAGGGATAATTAATTGCCAATTTTCTCATATGATAAGTGAGAGGAAAGCAGGAACTAGGGAGATCATTCCAGAGTTTAGAAGCCGTGTAGAAAAATGTGGATTGCGCCCGTTTGGTACGACAAGGGAGATTTGTACTGAATACTGATGATGTGAATGAGCGAACCGAGTGTTTATCGTAAAGATAGCCCAATATGGTATCAAAGAATATAATTCAGCAGCACAATAGCCGTTGTAATAACGATAAGAAAGAACTGAAACCATTCTTCTATGCTCAAGGGACTGTATGTGAGAAGTTAAGGACGGGTCTTATACAGCAGAACGAGCTGTCGAGAAGTAAAGTACTGCTTAGATCTGTACAAAAAGCCTATTTTTCGAGCAGCTGTTTTGGTAGCTGACAGAAGATGGTCAACCCATGAAAGATTTGAAGATACAGTCATACCCAACAGAGTAATAGAGTCTGAAAACTTAAGAACTGAGCCATTCATACTTACAACAGGAAATGATCGATCTTTTTTGGCGGACATAAGGCAACACTGAGTTTTGTTAGCATTAAATTTAACTAGATTATTGCTTCCCCCATTCGATAATACGTTGAATGTCTTTGTTCATTGAATGTGCCATTTCAGCTTTAATTCCTTAATTTGACATAGAAGGGGAATTATCACTATGAGTATACTGAGATGAACTACAGTGAAGAGTGCTATCGTCAGCAAAGCAATGGATGGGGTTAGTTGTTGAAGAAATAAGGTCGTTTATGTACAGCAGAAAAAGTGTAGGCGCTATAACGGATCCTTGTGGTACGCCCGCGTTAATGCTAACTTCTTTTGAAAAAAATCCATCAACTACGACACGTATTCGTCTTTTATCAAGGAAACTAGAAACCCAGTTGATGAGCGTATCATTTAACCCAAACGAGGTGAGTTTGGCAAGTAAACACTTACGCCAAACTTGGTCAAATGCCTTTGAGATATCTAAAGCGACTACAACTGTTTCACCGGACTGCTCTACTGTATTGTTCCAAACTTGGGTCACATATGAAAGAAGATCTCTCAAGTTGTTGATGAACCATTGGCAATATTCCAAACGCTTTTGAAAATCTAAAGGTAAGTAATTCTTGCACAACCGTTGTAAGGATGAAAATGTAATTGATATTTGACTGCTTTATGGCATGTACCATAAGAAAGACCTGTAACAATTGCTTATATTGAAATATGCACAATGTTGTCAATCCAACTTTACTTATTTAATGTTTTGGTTTTTAAGATTCTATCTATTTTATTGCTTAAACATACAAGTCAATCATGTTATGTAAAATGCATAAAAGGCATAAAATACACGAATTAACTTACCTTGACAGTCCTGGTTAATTTATTGATGAGTTTTTAAAAAAACTGTTCTATTGTAATACAAACGTAGATAAAGGAATAATTGAAACAGCAAAAATTTATGTACGTTTATGAAATGTCAAACGAAGTTGAAATAAATATTTGTGCCTAACTTCACGAGAAACTTTTAATAAAAATTCTGTAAAAAGCTCTTTTTTTCGGTCAATTATTGTTGATATCCTCATACTACTCCAGCAATAAACTAAATGCCGCTATATGTATATGAGGAAAACCCTCTGAAAAAACCTCATACAAGGTGGACGGTAAGGGGAATCGAACCCATTACCTCCCGAATTCTAAACCCACAGGCTAGATACAACTAGAAGATCGACTTGTCATTATGCAAAATTAGAAATTAGAAATGATGAACTTCTAAGAGACATGGGCGCATGTACACCACATTGCATTTGGTTGTAATCTTCATAAATAATAGAATATTTAATAATTTAAGGTTATAGATTTGCGACAAACTATATAATTGCTTAATCTTTAAGTAACTTATACACTTAGCAATTAACAATACGCCATCCTTAACTATCGTATTTATTACAGCGCCATTTGTGCAAATATTACTGTTTGTGAAACTTTAGTGTTGAAAAAGTTTAAATTTAGTAATTATACACTTCTATTGTGCATATAATTTTTTAATCATTTTGAATAGGTGTAGGTAATGAACAATTAGTAAAATGAAGAAATCAATTTATTGCGGATTTAATACAAAATAGCGATAACATTAATTTACTTAATTTAATTCAATGCAAACATAATGGGTATAATTTCAACTTGTATTTCTTGTATAAGGAAATGGAATGAGTCAATAATTTACAGTAACTTCTCTAATAAATTTTATATCCATGTCTTATCGGTATCAATAGATTTACGTTTATTACTTTTATATCATTTAGTGCTTTTACTATCCAATATAACTGCTTTCATTAAGTTTTAGTTCCATATTCGAATCTTTTATCACTGTTTTCTGCTCTATATTATTTAATATATGTAATTTATGTTACGTAGTAGGTTCTTTTAATTAATAGTAATCTCCAACGCAATAATTATTTATTCTCTCTACTTATCTCAATTTCTATAGGTTTTATTGCAGCATTAAAATTCTTCAAATTCACAGGTATATAGAGTAAACATTTGTATAAACATAATTCCGCAGTTTCCTTTATGTTTGTTAATCAAATAAGGAATTTAAGATACCTATTTCAAATGCTATTTCATTTTTCATTAACTTGCAACAATTTTAGTACTTTAAGAACTTTTTACCTTATTAGTTTTATAGCTTTCTCTATGTCTGTTTTGGAATATCCAATACGTCGTAAAAATTGAATGAAAATGTGTTTTATGCTGAAACTGTTCTATTGTAGTTTTTGTGTGTTTAAGGAATTGTGTTTTCGATTCTTGCGTGTTAAACGGACATTTCCCATTATTGACAAATAAAGTGATATTAAATGGGGTCGTTAAATATCAAGATTTAATGGTTATAACTTAACATAACATAACATAACCTTCACACCATTCCCTTGCGGGGTAAGCAAAACAATCCCTGCCTCTTATTTATTTTTCATTCACAATCTTTCTCCATGCTTTCCTATATCTGCATATCTCCCTAGCTTACGCACGATGCATACAGTGTCTCTTACATGTCCTTTTATTTCTAAAACTCCTTTTCTTTCTTTCTTTTATCATACATTCTACTATATTCATCCAAGTTTTACGCCAGGCCCGGCCTAATCTCTAACCTCGCCCACATATATTTGCTTAGCTAATATTGCGTTGTTCATTCTCTCAATGTGACCAAACCAACGTAGTGTACTACTTCTACCTCTATCCATCATCGGCTTTTCCTCGCCATACTCCGTCAGTAGAAGGGGGGCACCTTCCGCCATCTTGGATTTTGACGTCACTTCCGGTTTTACACGCCCACGTGGGAGACCGCATTTTCCACCCTTATTTTTACTCGCTTACGTGTAGGACGTATTTTTTCACCCCTATTTTTTTACACATCCACATGTGAGAACGTGTTTTCAACCCTTATTTTTTATACGCTTACGTATGAGACCGTATTTTTTACCCTTATTTTTATTAATATAAGATGATGATCTTTAATTATTTTTATTAATTAATTATCCTAGGGAAATTCTTAATCTGATAGCTTTAAGATGATGATGATCTTTATTTATTTTTATTAATTAATTATTTTTACTCGCTTACGTATAGGACGTGTATTTTCACGCCTATTTTTACACACCCACGTGTAGGGCGTGTTTTTTCACCCCTATTTTATGACAGCTCACGTATAGGATGCGTATTTTTAACCCTCATGGTTTCTTTTCGAGGTCAACCCTAATTAGAGCCTTTTTTGCACATGCTCACGTGAGGGACTGGTTTTGGTGCTGGGGGCTGGATCTGGACCTAGGTCTTGGACTTGGACTTCTGACTATATTAATAGCAGTACCCCTGGAGGTTAGGCAAATTCACACGCATACAATGTTGGAAATTGCATAATTAATAAGATATTATTATTAAAATTATAGGTCCTATTGCTTTAAAATGGCCAAATGCTATTGGATGATCTTTTACCTAAACGTTGTATTTCTAATAAGGAGGTACTTGTGCGACACGTGTAGGGCTTCGCAACCTTATAATAAAGTGTAGAGCGTAGCCCCTATCGTGGCCCCTTGGTGCAATTGTATGTTGTTCTAACTTAAGCTTACAGCTGTAGGCCTTCGATCCGTCATACAAAATTGTATTATAATAAGGAGGTTCTTATAAGGCAGGACTTGTATCAGGGTCTGTGCCCTGGCCCCTTTGAGTAAAAATTGATTTTAGCGCCATCTAGTGGCGTAAAGACTAATGAACATTTTCTATAATAGAAGCTAATAATGCACACCTCTCTCTTGCTTTATCTTGTTTCTTCCTCCCCCCTCTCTCTTTCTCTCATACACACACACACACACACACACACACACACACACACACACACACACACACACACACACACACACACACACACAAACAAATCAATTAGTTAATCAATCTCAAACAAATCACGATCGATCAACAGATAAAACTCAATCAAGCAACCGAAATTATGTCTTACAGTTTGCGGAAACCTGATTACAGTTCAAACTGAATGCATTAAAGTCTAATTAAATATGACGTGAAATAATAAATAATTTCTACCCTAATGCAATGATGCTTTATGTATAGGCAGATCCTCTAAACAGCCACCACCTATACATTAGGAACATCATATCTGATTTATTTGGATGTTTAATTACATACACACAAAACTATTTCATTGTAACGTGTTCATTAACAGTTGTAAAAACCCATTAAAAAGTAATAATTACTTATATATATATATATATATATATATATATATATATATAAAACATAGAGTTAAATTAAAATTGACATGTTTTTAAGAATATCAAGTTGATATAACGGAAATAAAAGGCAAAAGGTTTTAATGGTTTATTATTATATACGTGAATTAACAATAACTATAAGTTTAAAATCCGTGCGTACCTACTATTTTGTAGAGCTGATCTTATGACGTTAACTTGTGTAATAATACATTTAAAAAATCTTTATCGGCATTTTTGTTAGCAATATCAGGTAAAAAACATATATTAAAAATAATACGCTTACCTTTAGAAGTTTTTCCTTCAACGCTACCATATGTTAAACTGAAATTTTTTATACAACATGTCTCACTAAAACACGCTTTGTGAATGGCTGAATATAAACACTCGATTACATACCGAACATTAAACTATTTAGAAAGTAATACAGAAAACCGGAATACCGCTACTAGCATTTAACAATTATGTTGTACTTACAAAAATTTACATTCAAAAAAACAAATATTTTAAAAAACGTCTAATACCACTAATGTTGCATCATAATAAAAACTCATTAAACAGTGATTACACATTAAATACATTTAAAATATGTAACTTTTATACTACGTCTATTATTACATAGAGATGAGATTATTCTTAAATTTAATTGATTTCGATAGAGCTCTGGAAATACTACAACCGTTCGAAATCTTGCTTCTTTTCTCGATATCAAAAAAGCTATACTAGTGATACATTAAGTAAGCATAATAGCGGATACAGCTACATTGCTAACGATTATTGATGTTTTTTTGCATGAGATTTTTTTAATAAGACAGACTCGCAGGTATTTTTTAAGAAAAGCTATACACATCTCATGAGATCAAACGAGATTTTTGGAGATACGATCTCCTCATCGTCTGCACCTTGAACGATTATGTTGCCTATAAAAGTAGCTAATAACCCTAATAGTGTTATCAGACATTATTACATGGACAAGAGGTTAGCCCTAAATTAACTGGTTTCAACACGGCTCTGGAAATGCTGCACACGCTTCAAATCTTTTAGCTCGTACGCAGAAGTTGTACCGTATTCACTTCCTTCAATTTTTATCTGCATTCTGTTTCGAGGCTGTAGTACGTTTTCTAATACATAAACAGAATCTTCAATACTGTGATACGTGTAGCAGCAAAACACATTAGCTAGTTAGTTTTACCTCTATATTACTTTACATGCAAGCCTGATCTTATCCTAAATAAGATACATCTGTCAAAAAAAGCTAATTAAACATAACTCCGAGGCCTGGGTATAGCAAGCAACGCTTCCAATTATAGCTTTTAGTCAACACAATAGTGCCTACAACTACATACATACAATCGACTAGATGGCGCTAAAATCAATTTTTACTCAAAGGGGCCAGGGCGCAGACCCTGATACAAGTCCTGCCTTACAAGAACCTCCTTATTATAATACAATTTTGTATGACGGATCGAAGGCCTACAGCTGTAAGCTTAAGTTAGAACAACATACAATTGCACCAAGGGGCCAAGATAGGGGCTAAGCTCTACACTTATGTTATAAGGTTGCGAAGCCCTACACCTGTCGCACAAGAACCTCCTTATTAGAAATACAACGTTTAGGTAAAAGATCGTCCAATAGCATTTGGCAATTTTAAAGCAATAGGACCTATAATTTTAATGATAATATCTTATTAATTATGCAATTTGCAACATTGTATGCGTGTGCATTTGCCTAACCTCCAGGGGTACTGCTATTAATATAGTCAGAAGGACCTTAATACCATCAAAAATAACCCTAAAACCAACTCCAAGTCCAAGACCTAGGTCCAGATCCAGCCCCCAGCACCAAAACCAGTCCCTCACGTGAGCATGTGCAAAAAATGCTCTAATTAGGGTTGACCTCGAAAAGAAACCATGAGGGTTGAAAATACGCATCCTATAAGTGAGCTGTCATAAAATAGGGGTGAAAAAACATGCCCTACACGTGGGTATGTAAAAATAGGCGTGAAAATACACGTCCTATACGTAAGCGAGTAAAAATAATTAATTAATAAAAATAAATAAAGATCATCATCATCTTAAAGCTATCAGATTAAGAATTTCCCTCAGGTTAAAATAATTAATTAATAAAAATAATTAAAGATCATCATCATCTCAAAAGCTATCAGATTAAGAATTTCCCTAGGATAAAAATAATTAATTAATACAAATAATTGAAGATCATCATCATCTTATAAACTATCAGATTGAGAATTTCCCTAGGATAATTAATTAATAAAAATAATTAAAGATCATCATCTTATATTAATAAAAATAATTAAAAGATCACCATCTCAAAATAAGGGTAAAAAATACGGTCTCATTCGTAAGCGTATAAAAAGTAAGGGTTGAAAACACGGTCTTACGCGTGGATGTGTAAAAAAATAGGGGTGAAAAAATACGTCCTACACGTAGGCGAGTAAAAATAAGGGTGGAAAATGCGGTCTCCCACGTGGGCGTGTAAAACCGGAAGTGACGTCAATATCCAAGATGGCGGAAGGAGCCCCCCTTCTACTTCCGTCATTATACACTCATTCTTTATCTTATTCCTTCTCGTTTTACCACATGCGCTTCTCAGGAATCTCATACCCACGGCATTTATTTTTCTTTCGTCTTTTTTTTGACATACCCATGTCTCACTTCCATACAGTACTGAAAGGACAAACACGCCATTATAGATTACTAGTTTCGCAGCTAGGCTCATGCTTTCGTTTCTCATTATCATCTACATACTTCCAATCACTTTCCTTTCAGAATTGACCCTTCATCCATTCTCGCCATCAGTTGTACCATCTGCTGTGAACATTCTACCCAGATATACCTACCCGTCCACCTGTTCCACAATTTCATCTTTCAGAGTAAATACTCTGCTCTTCTTTCCACCTTCCCGATTGAACACCACAGTCTTAGTTTTGTTCACGTTTACCTTTAGGTCCATGTTCTCACAGACTGTATCAAACTTGCTCAAAGCAGTTTGTAGCTCATCCGCAGATTTTTGAATAAAATTTAAACCTCATCTAGAATTAGCACAACCATCGTCTTATCACCCTTCCTGATTGGGTCCCTCTAAACTATGAAGTTTGTAATATCCCAAGTCCGTATCTTTAAAGCGAAATTTAAAGTTACTCTCGTTAATTCAAAGATTATAAAGTTTATGAAAAACAATATTCAATTTATTCGCAATAATGCAAATCTTATGAGAATTATTTTTAGTTCTTTTGTTACGTGCTGGAAAAAACCCACAGAAAAACCAGTTAACAATAAAATTTATACCCTCAGAGTAAAAAAAAAACAAACAGTGAAATTATATTTACAATTTATTGATATAATAAAATCATTACAACAATATTTAGAATTTACATCAGTTTTACATACGTAAAGACAAAATTTACATTGAGTGGGTTGTATCTCGATACCGCAGTTGATTAACGCGGTACTCTAGTAAAGTACAGGTCATAGGTTCAAGTCCTACTCGAGGTAAATTATTATTTATTTTTGTATTTTATAAAATTATTAATAATTTTTAATTACATGTTTACTTTGGAACTTATTCGTTCGTAACAAAACTTATAATAGTTTAATGACAAAGGATTGTTCTATGCTCACTTTCCTTTAAGTAAACAAATAAATAAATAATATCAGTTGATATAATAATAATAACAGCTGATCGTGACACGAGTAAATGGCATTTGTTTGTCGAAGGACTGAATGGAAAATAAATTGGTTGGTCAAAAAACCAATAATTGTAGTTCGAACATTATACACTAGAATTACCTGGTGGTATATCCTCAAGTATGGCTTAAGGTTCAGCTGGTGCATCAGACCTTGTAATGATGTCCTCGGGATACCCAGCTCCCGAGACGCTTGTCGCGTAGACTTCTTTGGACTGTTTACGAATGTAAGAGCTACCTTCATTTCATTTTCCTGCCAACGTCGTGCGTGGTCGTCCAGACTTCGGTGCATTGGCGAAGGAACTCGTGGTCACAAACTTGTCTCTGATGCGGTAAATAGCTCGACGTGACGACGCGGGCATGTGAAATTCATTTTCCCATATCCTACGCACGGTCTCTGAATTTTCGTACTTCCACTAGGTCTTAAGGATCCACCGTCGGTGCTCCTCGCTTAGATTTCCAGCCATGGTTTACACTAGAAACAAAAGAAAGGGCACAATCATTTATGTATATATAACTGTATACCTACTTTTGGGCCACTTGGTACTAGTCTTGGAACATATTGTGGACCAAAAAGGAGTCGCTAGTAGATTGTTACTCCAATGATACAAAGTTAAATAGCACAATGGTCGCGTGCTGGAAATATATTTTATTTTTTTTTGTATTTTCATTAACTTATTGATAAAGTAAATAGATTGAAACAACTCGACAATTGAATCTATATGTTATATATACCTAGATTAAAATAGGTAAATTTAGGAATCATAGGCTTATGTTAAAGATTAGATTGCTTATATCTGTGACGTTACATATATTTACTGTTTAATTTAAATTGATGTAGGCGATTTGTATCTTGGAATTTATTCTCCCAGTGTAATATCAATCGTAGAGAGAATTGAGCCCTTCGTGGTAAATAAATTGATTGTGGCATGGATAAATTTTTCAATTCCTCAATTGTTTTAGTTTAAGAGAGATCAAAGACATAACCTGTTGGTCATTATTCCTAGGTAAAGAGAATATATAACACCAGTGTGTAATGCTGTTTCAAGTTTTAGTAAATTGCAAGCGAATCTAGTTTCGCTTTTGTTAGAATAGATCTAGGACGTTTGCTGGATTATGTATAGCGACTTTTGAGGTTTGTTAAATTATATTAACTGAGCAACGGTTTTTATTAAGGAAATGGATTTACATTAACACATTGATTGCCCACAACGCGCCTAGCGCGTTGACTGGAAATTCGACCGTGTGCCCCCACCGCGCTAGGCGCGTTCTCGGGTCCATTAGCTTCTACGCATCACAGAAAGATCGGGCGAATATGGACGCACTTGTTAATACGACAGGGCGTTTAGTACCGCTCCAAACGTAATGTGAGTAGGTTGGTTGCGAATTTTTTTTTAAATTGTGTTTTTGGCGATCCTTTTTATTTGCAAAGTCGATTGCACTATAATAAAAGGTAAGGATCATTTTGTATCTACTTGTATTCCTTTTTAGAGTATAATATACATAAAAAATATGCATTGTAAAGAAAATATGGTCATTATTTCTCGTTTCGTTTCAGTGAACGCGCTAGGTGCGTTGATGGGCACCGATACTGGTTTTATGCAAAATCCTTAGGATTTTATTTATTTTATATTTTATAATGGACCAACAACCTGGTTGCTCAAAAGATCTTGGGCCCTTGCCGAAAAAGACTAGATATGACCCTAAGAAAGGCAAAGGTCTCACTGATGATGAGCTTCGCAGGTGTCTAGGAGAATCAGATGAAGAAACAGATCCATTCTTGAACGAAAGCGACGACGACCCCGATTTTATCTTTAGTAGCGAATCTGACGAGGACGAAGATGACTTGCCTTCATCACCTACCTCCACAGTTGGTAGAACATCACCCACCATCCCCACAGGTAGAACTTCCCTCGCCTCTCCTGTTGGTAGAGCTACGCCTAGTATTTCTACATGGGCTTACAGTGAAGTGCCTAAAAAAATATCCCTTTCACTGGAACTCCAGGTATACGAGTTAACCTTCAGGGTCCAGAACCTGTCGATTATTTTAGTTTATTGGCAACAGAGGAGTTTTACGAAATGATTTGCACCAAAGCTAATGAAAACGCAGTGCTGATACTTTCCAAAAGTCGGCGAGATCAATCAAGAATCAGCCGTTGGTACGATGTCACTCCAGGTGAAATAAAAATGTTTCTCGGGCTGTTATTTCATATGGGAACCATTCGTCTAAACCGACTAAATAACTACTGGAAAAAGCACTATTTATTCAATTTTCCAACGTTTACAAATTTTATGAGCCGAAATCGCTTCCTGCTAATATTACGATCTTTGCGGTTTGAGGCTAACATAAATGAAGCCGCCCGTACTCAAATGGGCAAAATACTGCCACTGCTGAATTTTTTTAACGATAGGATGCGACTTATTTATTATCCAGAAAAAGAATTATCTATTGATGAGTCAATGGTTTTGTGGCGTGGACGACTTAGGTTTCGCCAGTATATAAAGGGAAAACGTCATAAATTTGGGATCAAGCTTTATATGATATGCGAACCAAACGGGCTAGCGTTGAAGCTAATTGTATATTCTGGAGCTGCTGATCCGCAATTATCTGGTTCTAGCCACACTGATAAAGTAGTATTATCTCTGTTAGAAGGAAAATTGGGCTACGGGCATTCCATTTATATGGATAATTTTTATAATAGCGTAAGACTAAGTAAAATATTATTGGAGAAAGAAACCTATGTAACAGGCACCCTAAGAGCAAATAGAAAAGGAAATCCACCCGAAGTTGTGTCAAAAAAATTGAAAAAAGGGGAACTAGTAATCCAATACAATTTGGACGGAATTGGTGTGGTCAAGTGGAAAGATAGAAGAGAAATTTTGGCAATTTCTAGTGAATTCAATGGCCAGATGGAAGAGGTTACCACCCAACGTGGACAACTAGTGCAAAAACCGAGGCTTATAAATGAATACAATAAATTTATGTCAGGAGTGTGATCAAATGTTGGCCTATTACTCCGGTGAGCATAAGACTCTTAACTATAAAAAGTTGGCAATTCACATTTTCCAAACAATGCTTTTGAACTCTTTTTATCTATATAAGAAAGGGACTGGAAAAAGATCAACCTATTATGAATTCCGACTAAGTGTAATTGAGAAATTGCTGGGACCTCCTCCGCCAGACCCAATATCAAAGCTGAGAATTCAGCACCTTCCAGAACATTGTCCCAAAGGAGATAACGGCAAGGCAAAAAGAAGAAGATGCCAAATTTGTTGGACAAAGAATCAACAGCGAAAAGATTCCATTTACTATTGTCCTCTATGCCCTGGTGGCCCAGGACTTTGTCTTACCCCATGTTTCAGGATATTCCATGTCGCTAAAGCAAAGTTTTAATTTTAATTATTTCTGAAAAGTTTTACTCAAATGTTTTTGTATTTTTTTTTTCTCTTGCTTCCTTTATCCTAGAATAGTATTTGTGTTTGAAAGTCTATAATGTTATTTTGTTTTTTTATTTGTTTTGATTTATATATTTTGTAGTAGTTTTTTATGTTTCGTTATCAGTTTCGTATCTTTTATAAATTTTTTTTATATTAGACTATACGTGTTTATTTTGAAAGTCACTATTATAATAAATTTTCTTTGCTGCTTTTTGCTTTTGATTAGATTTCGTTATTTTTTATTTTTAATGCTAATACGACCTTTTTTCTTTTATAAAGTTTAAATAAATCATTTTTTAATATTAGAGTTTCAATTGCAAGAACGCACTAGGTGCGTTCAGGGCACCTCTATGATTATTTACTTACTCTGTGCCCCCAACGCGCTAGGCGCGTTTCTTTGTTATACATAATAATAACAATAATATTTTACTGGCATTATACGCTATTTACTAAATTTAGCTCCAAATATAATTTATATAAAAACAACCATGGGACAGACATTGAAAATGCATGGGGCAGTCAATGTGTTAACGGCGTAGATCGATTATAATCGATTATTGATAATTATCAGTAATTCATCAGGACTAGTTTTACTGTAATTTGGCCGCTGGAATATATTTAGGACGGGCTCTTTAGAACGTTTACTGGCGAGATCAATGATTAATTACAGGTATCGGAAAATTTACAAAGATGTAACAGGAGACTTCACTTTAATTAAATAAAGTCTAACAGGACTTTGGTTTTTAATCTATTCAGGTGTTAGAAAATCTACTGACAAGCAGGATGATTTGTTTAAGCAAACACTTACAGTATTTACTTCTGGGGTAGCAGTAGTAGCACTAGATTTCCTATCTGGAATATATAATCAGAGTAATTATCAAATGAGAAACTTACCTTAAATAAATATTAACACCATTCACTTCCGGGACAGGATTTTTTCTAGGTTTTTATAACGGAAAATTGTAGCGGGATTTAGACGTACACGTTCAAGTAATATGCCTACGACAGCGTGTGGATTTGCGTGTGTGGGTGTTTATAAGTAGTGGAGCAGAGCAAACGGTCCGTGGAACGGATCAAGGACACTTTGGGGTTGCCGGTAGAATAAGATATTACGTCTCTGTTCCCAAGAGCAGAATAAAATGGCACTGGACAAACGGCCCAGTGATTTCGCTTTCATTTGGTGTTTGTATAAATGTTTTTTTAACTTACGTCTAGGAGAAATCGTTTATTGAACCATAGCAGGTCTGGAGCTGAACCTCAAAACAAACCACGTTATTTCTAGGATATATAACATAATGTAGTGTGCTTTCCAGGAATCCTCTTCAGCAAGTGCAGTCCTATTGATAGGTTGTATGGTGTAGTTGGTTGCGATCCTGTTGGTATCTTGTCGTTATTTCGAAAAGCGTTTACTGAAAGGAGGAAAACACCTCTTGACCGTACTTTGAGATCGCTCTCCCTAGGTCAATCGCAGTTTGTCTTAGCTAAATCTAAACCTTCTTCTAGCAAGCCTAGACTGGCATCGATGACCGGGTGATTACCACCGTAGTTAAAACACACAGCCCGGTCTGTATGGTGTTTAGAGCATTCACTAGAGTGGTGATGTCCTACGCATTTCACAGTGACACGTTGTGCATGATGAAATCCCTGGCACCGGTGACATCTCTCGATGCCGGATTTTTTCCTCAATGCCCACCTGTCCGATCTTCCTTTGGCTTTTTTCTGTTGATACCTGGATCAGCAAAAGCGGAATCAGGTGTCCTTGCTTCTTCATCCTGAAACAAAAAATTATAATTCCTTTATTATCTGTAGACGTAAAATGTGTAGTACACGTCACGGTTGTATATCTTTCCGAACACAAAAGTGTCCAAAGTACATACACCGGAGAACTGTATAGTAAATTAGTTGCCAATTTAGTCAAATTGAATGGTCTATATATTTTATGTCCTCCAAATTATAGTTCTTTCTTAGAAGTTGTGTCTTCAATTCATCAAGTATTTTTAGACTAGCTGTATTTTGAATATATGTTGGTAAATGGTTTAAATATTCTCAGGTCCTAGGTGACAAAAAATCTTTTACTAATCTCAAACTTATTGAAGCAAAGCCTTAAGGTCATTATTAGGTCTTATATCGTAAAAATGGACACCGCGATTCAACTTGTGTTGCTACCAAAACCCCTTAAGCTACAATTTTAGCTGATAAAGGTTTTTCTATAACCCAGTAGGTTTTGTGCCTTTTGCTCAGCCAAAGATTAAAGTAGGTGAGGTTCATAAATATTATCAGATGTTGCTTTAAAAAATATATACATATAGATATGTTCGCTTTACAAACTGATGTTGCTTCAACCTGAAACTGAATTATTAAATAAAAGGGCGCCAACTCGTTTTATGGAAAAACAAGTAAATCATGAATGTAATAAAGTTGAAAAATAATTGACAATAACAAGCTTTATTTACTACCTTAATTTTGATTATAAATGAGAATATCGTAGAGCTGATGTTAGTAACGATTTTACCTGCCTAAATTTTGAATATAAATGAGAACATCTTAAAGCTAGTGTTAGTAACGATTGTTTAACTTAAGTAAAACTAATTTATGGAATTGTTAATAGAAATAAAATACCTGATTTTGATTATACTGTTCTTCTGTAGGTTCCGATATGGCGGCTTACTGACTCAGCGTTTGAAAAATTTCGCTGCGGAAACTTTACATGGAAGTTGAAGTAAAACTGGATTCGGATGGATTAAAATTCCCCAAATATATAAATTGTTTGCTGATTTAATGGATATTAAAATTCCACTTTATAGTAACAGAGGTTATTGCGTCATTATTGGTTGGACGTAATTATACCGTTATGTAACTAACGGTAAAATACAATTGGTTGAGTAATTATGCGAATAAATAAAATGTAAAGTAGAAGTAAATAAAAAGTACTTGAAAAAGCAAACGTCTCAAACTTTTATATAATAGTTTTAGATAACTTATCATACAAATTATACAGCACTTATTAAAAAATTTAACAAAGCAACAGTGGATGCGCTACATCCATCTTAAAACTATCACCAAAAAATAATCGCTACAGTAGTGTTTGCGCATGAGCATGTGAATCAAATGTGCACACATTATGCGTACGAGTTTATTTTTACAATAATTAAATGCACGTTTTTATGCAACTATGCACGCTGCACACTATGTATTTTAAGTTGCCTAAATAAACATCGAGCTGGTATCGTAGTGGTGACACGACCTGCCTAGCATTCGGGAAGTTATGGGTTCGATTCCCGTTACCGTCTACCTTGTATGAGGTTTTTTCAGAGGTTTTTCCTTATACACATGTAGCGGTATGGTCACTGAGTATATGCACACCATGTGCGGCTACTTAGGCGACTGCTGGGGTAGTATTTTCTGACCATACCCATCCTTAATCCCACCATTCATATATACGTAATGTATGTATGTGTGCTGGGAATCCATGATTGTGGCTGAAGGAGCTAAATAAATGAATATTTTATTAACAAACGTAAAGAGTTTGTTAGTGTGTCATCTTAGTTATAAATAGTAGATTACAGGGTGTAGTATAATTAATTGTACGAAGTAAATATTTTTAGTTTCTTAAATAAATTTGCTATACCTCGTATAATCTATTTTTGTGCCAAAAAAACCTTATTCGTGTAGATGGACTGATACCATACACACATGGCATTAGTCAATCTAGACTCCACATGTGCATAATACACACTTATGAGTTGTTGGTAATTTAGTGTTTGTCCTAATTACCTTATCCCATAACAAAGTGGGTTTAGTTTTGATATCAAAGTACTACAGTATACGTTATACCTTAGATGCTCATCCTAAGTTACGCCTAAAATTCCTGGTTATAACCCTAACATTTTCTGCTATTTATACATTAAGATTTTTTTGATTATGGAATATAATATAATTTGTATTTGCGTAATATACATACAAAGTGTTTTCAGATAACCATTCTCCAAGCAGCTTCAGAGTGGAGTATAGGCTGCAAAAGAGATAGAGTAATTTGAAATATACTTCTCTATTACGTTAATACACAGTGCAGCAATTAAATTCCCGGACTGAAGCTATATCTCAGCAACCAGAAGCAACTTCCATTGAAATTGTGTGTTATTTTGAAGCTCGTGTTCGTGCAAACCTAACCTAAAAGTTTTATTGAAATCGGTTGGCATGTGTCAGTTTTAAGATATTTGGTTCATCAGTCCAATTTACTACGCATCGGAATACAATCCTGGAACAACGCACTGTTATTAAATTTCACGTAAAACTTGGCACAACAGACACAGAAACGTTCAAAATAATGCAAATAGCTTATGGGAGTGAATGTTTATCATCATCAAAAGCTTTTCAGTAGCACAAACGCTGCAACACGAACGAGTGGGAAGGCCAACATCAATTAGAACAGCAGAGTCGATTCGAAAAGTGCAAAAATTGATGAGAGTGCAACATTCCACAGAGACCGTACGAGCAGCAAATAACAGCTCAATCTTTCTGAAATCAATTGTCACTAGCGACGAATCGTAATTTTTTCAGTATAACTAGGAAGCAAAGCGTCAACCTGCCGAATGAAAGTCGAAATCATCACCTGAATCTAAAGAAACACGAAAAGTTCCATCAAAAATCAAGACAATATTCATTGTTTTCTTTGATAGCAAGGGTATCCTCCACTGCAAGTCCGTCTCAGTTGGTCAAACAGTTACTGCTGCTTTCTATTTGGAAGTTTTACTGCGACTGCTATCTGTTACACGATAATGCACAGAGTCACACATCCTTGATTGTTCGACAATTTTTGGCACATCAAGTCTCTGTGTTGAATCATTCACCGTATTCACCAGATTTACCACCATATGCTTCTCAATATTCCCAAAAATAAAAATGAAGGATGAAGGATGCGCGTTTGATGACATTGAGGCATCGACGCGCATCTTGGAGGAAGGACAGAAAAATAAACTCAAGAAGACATTTGAATAACTATTGTGTCGCTGTAGGAAGTGCATTGAATCGTGAAGAGAAATCTTTGAATAAAGAAACAGAGAGATTTGAAAAAAACTGTTTCGTCCTAGAATATATTTGCCGCACATAAGCAACAGGAAGGTCCCTAGAACCATATCCTGACCCATCACCCCGTGTATAACTTCTAAGCCCGAGTTGTACGAAGGAGCGTTATCTTATTTATGTTTGGTTGAAACATATTGACATCTACCTGTCAAGAAGGATGAAATCCAACTCAATGAAACCCCTCTGACACCATACTGCAGTAATTTTGAAAGCAGCTGGTTCTGATTGATACAATCAAACGCCTTGCTAAGGTCACAGAATATTTTGCATTGTTGACATCACGCAGTAAATCCCTCTTCTGTAAGCGCGTAGCATCATTTTATTCAATTGCGTCGTCGGCGATAATGGCTTCTAATAAGACGTCAACCATTAGGTTTATCGTTGACGAGGGCAAACTGAGAGGCTCGTAGAAAATATTTTAACGGTTTACAAGGGAAAGGATATAGTTTATTAATTATAAATTCTAATAATATGGAGAATGTTAACCGAGCTAGTAGAGTAGTGGTGACACGATCTGCTTACCATTCGGGAGGTAGTATGCTTTCCGACCCTATCCTGACAACAACCATCCTTAATCTCACCATACAGATACAGATATATATATATATATATATATATATATATATATATATATATATATATATGTATAATGTATGTGTGTAGGCTGGGAATCCATGATTGTGGCTGAACAAGCTTGGAAAGCTCAAACAGCCCCACCCTCTCTCTTGCTAAGGGAATGAAATACCTTTCCTTTTTGAAATCGTTACTTAATAAATAATTAATAATGTTATCTTTTTAAGTTTCTCTAATAACTTAGAGACTTATGGGGCAGGTTGTTACATGGTATATAAATGTAGATTGTGCTGAACATAAGAATAACATATTTTACCATAAGAATTGTAAAGCCAGACGTCATCTGTTAGTATAGTTTAAGATTTCTAGTTCATATGAAGACATACATATTGACTGAAACGTGGTAGTTCTTAAAGCGAAAAAAGCTTCGGTTTATCAGTTAAACGGTAAGGAATCTAATTGAATTAATATATTGGTTTTCAACTGCATTTTTTTACGGATATTTTTGCTTTTCATTAAGCACTCTACCAAATTTTGTCTCTGTACTAAAAATAGCCCCGTCAGTGTAATTCTTGACAACCACGTGTCACACTTGTCCTATTCTAAACTATTGTAAGGATAATGGCATTGTATTATTTTGTTACCCTCCGCATACATTACATCGCCTGCAACCTTTAGACGGGACAGTGAATGAACCTCTAAAACGGTATTTTAACCTACATTCAGATGGCTGGCTCAAATCACACCCAAGTGTTCCAATGAGTATTTATGACATCCCAACAGTTCTAAATAAAGCTTTACCACTTACTACTACCTCAAACAATATACAAAAGGTATATTTATATACGGGGAGTTGGCTTTACAATAGAGATAATTTCTCAGAAGTTACTAACCGAGAAAATAATAAAGAGAATGTGGTTGATGAAACATTTCGTCAGAATCCCATCACTTAAAACATTTTCCAAAGGATCTTCCAAGATAACCAGGTGTTAACAATAGATATATATGGCCGTTTCTGGACCACTTTTGGCGGGAAATTAAAATTTGAAAATTTTTCAAGGTCATGTGTTGGCGGAAATTTTAAAAACAAAGTCACGCCCCACAGTCATATAGGGCGGCTTCTGGCTCAGATCACTCGCCCTCTGGTGGTAAGAAATCTAAAAATAAAGCTCTTCAAGGTCAAAATTTCAAGATCAAAATTTATTAACCTCAAGGGTTTCATATTATAATTCTTAGAAATCTAAAAAAATAAAATTCGTTCGTGGAAACAAGAAGAATGACAGCTTATTGTCAATGTTAAAAATTAGGTCAAGGTTAAATGGTTCTTGTATTGGCTAACTTCAGTCAAGATTTTCAAGGTCAACATTTATTGGTATCATATTACAATTCCTAGAAACCTAAAATTAGAATCAGTTCATGGAAACAAGATGAATGACAGGTTATCTATGCAAAAGGTAGGCCAAGGTTAAATGGTTTTTGTATTGGCTAAATTGAATCAAAGTCAAATAGCTCTGTAAAAGTAGGTCAAGATGAGCATTGGACGAGTTGAAACTTGTTCTGGTAGGTAGGTACTCATGCCAGCCAGTTAGCAACTTGTAATTATTAAACATGGAATTAGAAGGGTTAAACCAAAGCACCTATTGCAAACCCTTTAAAAATGTACGTGACCTCGAAATATCTAAAAAGTATAAAGTGATAGATGTGGCTATAATTAATACTAACTATGGTGAATGTATAGTGATAGAAACAGCTGATTTTAAATGTGTATGACCTCGGCGCTGTTATGAGTATTTCAAAAAAGAAACCCGCATTGACGAATTTAAAACGTTGCTAAACATGATGGATGTATCCCTTAATAGTTTAGGGGCTGCTGGAAAAGTAATAAACATAACATTTTGTTTTTAATAGTAGTGCTACAACCCCACCATATGTAAATTAACCAGAATCATTTTTTAAACAGTGTTTCATCATAGTGCAATTGTGAGTAAGTAAAGTCGTTATCTAAGTATAATGGAAGCAGCAATAAAATCATTTCTGGCACGATCAAAATGCAGAAGTTCACCGTTATAGATGGATACTTCGCATAGTTGCAGTAACAACATTAATAATAATAATTTAATATTGTGTTGATGGTGCTGTCAAAATAAAAATGAAGAGAAACAAGATGAAGGTTAATCGTCTAACAACAACAACACTGACTGGCTATCATTTCAACAGACAGATGAAGATTTATTAGGAGTGTACAAACACGAAGCTAAGGAATGCTTAATTGATTGTGTTTAATATAAACTGTTGAATGATGCTCATCATGGAAAACATGTAGAAATTGGATACAGTACACACCTCACCCTCGCACCAGAAGTACGTACAGGGTGTGGTAACTGCTATCAAAGCAATAATCAGATGTTAGACATTAAGGAATGGAATGAACTTATAAGAATTACAATTCTTCCGCTCTCAAGAAATTGAAAACCAAATTGATTGGCTGAATGTAAACGAAGAAGAAGATATGATCAGCATTATGAACCTCTATAATAAGTTATCGATTGGAATTTCTTGAATCCTACAATCTAGCGTCTTTCTATGAAAATTGATACAAGTTGTTAACTACCGTCGTCTTCGTGAGAAAGAATTCTATGGTAGTGACGATTATGACCTTGCAGATGTCATAAATGCAAAGTATAATATTAATTCACACAACTTTGGCTTATCTAATGCACAGCATTTACTAAATAAAGAATTATTAATAACTATAATTTGTTTTCTTTTTATGTCTCGATTTAAGTATAAACCCCCTGCTTTATCCATCTAGGTAACCAATAATATTAGTTAAATTTACTTTTTAGCACTCTGGTTTCAGACTTTCCTCACTTATGGTAAAAATAATTTAGCGCCTAAACTGTTATCAGTTATTAGGAAACCACCACCAGTTCTTTTGAAAACAACCACCTGTTTCTGAGAAGCGGATTCCTCTTTTTGACTTGTGTATGATTTGCTTTGAGCTGTTTTTTGCGAAACTGTTAATCATTTTTATAAATCTATACCAGTTTTAAAGAAATCAGTACCTATTCTTTAGGAATCAGCTACATCACCCAAAAGCTAAATATCCAGATCCTGGCGGGGCAAGTGCTTTATCAATATTGCAATAGTTCAGCTTTGTATCCTGCTTCACGGAATTCAGATCGATCTCCTAGCTATCCTCGTTTCAGTAACGTTTTAAATTGTGATTCAGTTGAGTTCAGCATTAAAATAACTGTTTCAAAAAAAATTTGGAAAATTAAATAGTCTCTCAATAAATTTGTATTGCGTAAAAGGTAAACAAAGTTGTACCCTTTGTATTGATTAAATCAGCAAAGCGACAGAGAACCCATAAATTTTTTAACGCTTCTTAACGATGATTTAACTTATCATCACTTTGCGTGGATTAAAAACATGTTGGCTTTATTCTCTATCACTTACACATCTGAATGAATTTGGAAGAAATATTTCGATTTTTATTTTTTACAAAATATTTCCATCAAGTTAAAAGTTCGGAAAATCTTTTAATGCTATAAATAAATCAGGTTCAATTGCGCTGCTTGAGGTGTTGAAATACTCGCTGTGGTTTGCAAAAACAAAATTTAAGTCTTATTGTATGGGGTTATTGTTCCTTTTTTTTTTTGCTTTGCATCGGACTGAAAATTTTATTTGTGTATTAGTGTTAGGCAAAGTATAATTTAGAGTGATCTTACAGTAAAATTTTAGAAATCTTAGAAAATAACACTTCATAAGAGTTAAATTACTTTCTATCTTTAGCATATTTTCATTCCTATCGTCTAACTTACTACTAATATATTGTTCAACTAACCTAATATTTTTCCTAAAGATACAAATGTACCGATTTATCTTTGCGTTTAATCAGTTTAAAAAGTATAACTTTGCCCGATGTCTAAAATACAGTTGTGTTTATAAATAATCCACTGAATTCTACGTTTGAAAATTATATAAAAGTCTGTTTTCATGTTCAAATAAATTATAATAGAAAAATCATGTTATCTCGTTTGGATTTAATTGAATCTCGTTAAAAAAGGTATAGTAGTAACATTAAAAAATGTATAACACTTCGCAGTTCAATGACATAAATATCATATTACCGTTCACGTTTCATCTTATCTCTCATGAGAACATTTACTACAACTACGTAATATTTGCCACGTTAATCCATAATATATAGAAAATAAAAGTTACAGACATTTACGTCTGCAACTGTCTATAGAATTTAATCATAATTTGCATTCTTTTCATTATCGCACTTAAAGCTAATAGTTTTCAAAATTTGAGTTTGTAATGTTTAAAAAAAAAAGGTGAAATAGGGGTGTGTTGTGGTTATTAATTCACCCCAATTATTATTTACACTTCTAATGTCAACTAGAGCTAGAGCATTTTAGTCAGCCTGAGATTAAATGGGCCTGGCTCTTAAAATTTTGATTTGCTATAATTTAAAACTAATTGTGATTAGATATGTTCGATTTCCAACATTGATGTAGTCTCAGCCTGTAAATCAATGTTTTACATCTCAGACGCTAATTTATTTTATGGAAAACAAGTAAACCTTAAATGTAATAAATTTAAAACTAAAAACAATAACAATATATATATATATATATATATATATATATATATATATATATATATATATCAGGGTGTCCCAATAGTGCGTATACGGTCGATAGCTCCTTAGCCATTAAACTTAGAAGATAAGTTTAAATAGGAAAGTTGTCTATTTTTATAAGCCGCATAATCTAAAAATAGTTTGGTTTCTACAGGGTATAATGTAAAAGCCGTACAATACAGAACTTTTGATTTTTAAATAAAACACCCTATATATTTTTTTATTTTTCGATTCTCTTTATAATTTTACACCTTTTTTATATAAATTACTTACAAGCTAAATCTTACAGTTTTTGAGATATTTGCAAAGTTAACTAAAAACTGACATTTTTATGTAGTAATTCAAGTAGGCGTATCTCAGTTATTTTTAAAGATAAAAAAATAATCTTTGGTATAGAATTTATTCATATATGAGCTTACTTTAATCTATTGTCAAAATTGGATTTCAAAAATTAATTCAATAACATAAATTTGAAAATGCTAAATCTTCATTTTTTAAAATCTAACACCCTATATTTTTTTAATGTCTTGTCTTCGTCTATTAATCGGCTTTCATTTCTCTTAAATATGTTTTATACCTATCTCTAATAGTTTCGGAGATATTTAAGTTTGTTCAATTTTTTTCGTTGATAACACTGAAGAAGAGTAAAATTAGTCGGTCAAAGCAAGCTATGAATACATAAGAAACTAAAAAACGTATTAACTGAAATACAAACACTTAAAAGTATAATAAATGATTAATATGACCACCATTTTGTTGCTGGTAAACACGAAGTCTTTGAATAAACGGGTGATCACAAAAATTAATTCAACAACAGAAATTTGAAAATGCTATATCTTCAATTTTTTAAATAGCACACCCTATATTTTTTAACGCCTTGTCTTCGTCTATTAGTCGGCTTTAATTTTTATTAAATATGTTCTATACCTATCTCTAATAGTTTCGGAGATATTCAAGTTTGTTCAATTTTTTTCGTTGATAACACTAATGAAGAGTAAGTAACATTAGTCGGTCAAAGCAAGCTGTGGATACATAAAAAAACTAAAAAATATTTACTGAAATAGATAATTTGGAAACGTTGCTTGCTATACCCAGTCCATGGAGTTATGTTTAATTAGCTTTTTTTGACAGATGTATTTATTTATGATAAGATCAGGCATGCATGTAAAGTAATTCTGTATTCTGTGTTTTGTAACTGTGGTTTCCTATTAGTGGAGTTGATCGGCCTATTTCCAGTTTATGCTTTTTGAGCGCGACGTTTTGGAAGCGGACTCTGCTTCCGTCATCAGGCTTAGTCCTGAGAAGGACTGTTTTCGCACTTGAGTCGAACTCATTTGTTATATCTAATTTTTTCTCAAGCACTTGACTACTCTCAGATTCGAACTTGGTACCTTTCACTTACTAGTCTGACACCTTTACCGCTGAGCCACTGAGTAATCCAATATATATTTGTTAGAACTTATATATATATTAAACTATTTTCGTGGTTGCGCAGAAGTTTATTGCGCATGTTGCGCCGTAACCTCTTGCGCAGGTGTATTGCGTTAAGCTCTTCGCGCATTATTGGAATCCATATGGGTTTCATTTCTACACTAGCTTGGCTTATTGGATTTTCTGCTAGTGCGATGAATGTGGCTTCTTTGAGTTTCCGACGAGTTGTATTCTCGTCCTTTGCCACTATCTGTATGTTATCCCATTGGATGCGGTGGTCTTCGTTCCAGACATGTTCAGCGATTCTTGATCTTTCTGTTTCGCCCTTGCGAACGTTGTTCTTGTGTTTCTGAGTTCTCACTTTGAGTGGTCTACTGCTCTCTCCTATGTATGCTCTGCCGCATTCGCATGGTAGGTTGTATACACAGTTCTTGGAATTCTGATCTTCATTGTATGGTTTGGTTTTGGTTAGTATTTCACGACAAGTGTATACAGGAAACCTACCCACACGGGGAGGTACTTACACTACAACTCCAATCACCACAAAAACGTGAAGTTAGGCGTAGCAAAATGCTTGTACGATAGAGCAAAAACAATATGCTCAAAACAAGAGGACCTGAACAGAGAAAAAGAAAATATCGCTAGAACACTCAAAGAAAATGGCTACCCCGATCTAATACCTAACCTAAACAGGGAAAGGGTAACCGAAAAAGAAGAACCTAAATATACAGCGATAATACCATATATACAAGGTACCTCAGACAAAATACGAAGGATAGGCAGCAAATACAAGATACGCACTGCCTTCAAATCGACCAGAACGCTCAGGGGAATACTAACCAAAACCAAACCATACAATGAAGATCAGAATTCCAAGAACTGTGTATACAACCTACCATGCGAATGCGGCAGAGCATACGTAGGAGAGAGCAGTAGACCACTCAAAGTGAGAACTCAGGAACACAAGAACAACGTCCGCAAGGGCGAAACAGAAAGATCAAGAATCGCTGAACATGTCTGGAACGAAGACCACCGCATCCAATGGGATAACATACAGATAGTGGCAAAGGACGAGAACACAACTCGTCGGAAACTCAAAAGCCACATACATCGCACTAGCAGAAAATCCAATAAGCCAAGCTAGTGTAGAAATGAAACCCATATGGATTCCAATAATGCGTGAAGAGCTTAAGCGCAATACACCTGCGCAAGAGGTTACGGCGCAACATGCGCAATAAACTTCTGCGCAACCACGAAAATAGTTTAATATATATATAAGTTCTAACAAATATATATTGGATTACTCAGTGGCTCAGCGGTAAAGGTGTCAGACTAGTAAGTGAAAGGTACCAAGTTCGAATCTGAGAGTAGTTAACAAATGAATTCGACTCAAGTGCGAAAACAGTCCTTCTCAGGACTAAGCCTGATGACGGAAGCAGAGTCCGCTTCCGAAACGTCGCGCTCAAAAGCATAAACTGTGGAAATAGGCCGATCAACTCCACTAATAGGAAACCACAGTTACAAAACACTTATAATACAGAATTAGTAACTCGGTACGGCCCCGAAGTCAAACAACTTTCAGAAAGCTTGAAACATCAATGAACAAGCTAGCACTAGAGGAGAACCATCTAACCTTCCTCTGCAAAGCCCGTGATAACAACTTAATACCCACTGGGCTTAACATCAAAACTCGATACACAGCCAAAAAATATCACTAATCGCAAAGAGAGCTAGCGAAGCGTTAGTCAAAGAACGAATCAAACATCACCGTTTCAAAAGTACCAGCTCGAACACCAATCCAACGAGATTAGAGAAACCATTCGAAATCGAGTGAACGAGCAAGACTTTGATAGGATAAATACGGCTACCAAGTAAATATTCGAAGACCAAGGCAATTCACAAGGAAATTCAGCAGAATAAGCTCGAAAAGCTAATGAAGGAGAAGAAAGAACCAACTAACATCAATCGAAAAAACACTGTCATAAACATCTCTAAACGACAGTTGAACGAAAACGAAATGAAGGTTCTGGACAAAGGCTTGAACTATGCGATAACACCGAGGTATATTCCGAAAGTAGATTTAATAACCGCAGTAGAAGCGACAGCTATGAAATTAGATCCTGAAGAAGCCGAAGAATACAGAAGTAAGGTTAGATCAGTCCTGGATTCATCTAGGCGAACTAAACCTAACCTCTCTAACCTAGAAAGGAGAGCGGTCATTTCTTAAGAATGACCCAACGATCAAAGTTCTCCCGGCAGACAAAGGAAACGCGACTGTGGTAATGGATATGGACACTTACAACAGTAAGATCCAAGAACTACTAGACGGGGCGAGTACAAACAAATACCGAAAGACCCCACACCATCAATCGAAAGACGGATATACCTGACGCTGGCAAAACATAAGGGGAGCTTCCGATTACCAGAGAACTAGACTTACCCACACTACAGCAAACCTCCGCATCTGTACGGCCTACCAAAGATCCACAAGGAAGGAATTCCTCTGAGACCAATTGTGAGCTCGAGAAATTCACCTTGTCACCCATTAGCACACTATCTGCTAGGTATCATCACACCCTTATCGGGAAAAACCGAATCTATGGTCAAGAATACGCAGCACTTCGTGGAAACCATCAGAAACTTCCAACCAATCCACGAAGAAATACTGGTAA
Organism: Vesta saturnalis; assembly: GCA_036346205.1. Lineage (NCBI taxonomy): Eukaryota > Metazoa > Arthropoda > Insecta > Coleoptera > Lampyridae > Vesta > Vesta saturnalis. The sequence goes on from JARFJB010000184.1 coordinate 145,467, forward strand.
GCTTCGACATTGTGAGTCTATTCACAAATGTGCCTACCGATAAGGCACGAACTATCATAAGGGACAAGCTGGAAAAGGATGAAACGTTAGACGAACGCACGCAACTCTCGGTAAACACAATAATGGAACTTCTGACAATATGCATTAGAACTTATTTCCAGGTAGAAGACAAATTCTACCAACAAGAGTTTGGGATGGCTATGGGTTCCCCACTATCACCCATAGTGAGCAATATATATATATGGAAGACTTTGAAGACCAAGCGATATCCGAATTCACAGAGAAACCAAGGATATGGCTTAGATACGTGGACGATACCTTCGTAGTTTGGCAACACGGCAAGCATAAGCTAGATGAATTCCTAGATCATCTAAATAGCCGCGCACCCACCATCAAATTCACAATGGAATTGGAGTCGGAACAAAAACTGCCATCCTGGATGTACTTGTACACAGGAATGACAACACTTTCACGACAAGTGTATACAGGAAACCTACCCACACGGGAGGTACCTACACTACAACTCAATCACCACAAAACGTGAAGTTAGGCGTAGCAAAATGCTTGTACGATAGAGCAAAAACAATATGCTCAAAACAAGAGGACCTGAACAGAAAAAAAGAAAATATCGCTAGAACACTCAAATAAAATGGCTACCCCGGTCTAACACCTAACCTTAACAGGGAAAGGGTAACCGAAAAAGAAGAACCTAAATATACAGCGATAATACCATATATACAAGGTACCTCAGACAAAATACGAAGGATAGGCAGCAAATACAAGATACGCACTGCCTTCAAATCGACCAGAACGCTCAGGGGAATACTAACCAAAACCAAACCATACAATGAAGATCAGAATTCCAAGAACTGTGTATACAACCTACCATGCGAATGCGGCAGAGCATACATAGGAGAGAGCAGTAGACCACTCAAAGTGAGAACTCAGGAACACAAGAACAACGTCCGCAAGGGCGAAACAGAAAGATCAAGAATCGCTGAACATGTCTGGAACGAAGACCACCGCATCCAATGGGATAACATACAGATAGTGGCAAAGGACGAGAATACAACTCGTCGGAAACTCAAAGAAGCCACATTCATCGCACTAGCAGAAAATCCAATAAGCCAAGCTAGTGTAGAAATGAAACCCATATGGATTCCAATAATGCGCGAAGAGCTTAAGCGCAATACACCTGCGCAAGAGGTTACGGCGCAACATGCGCAATAAACTTCTGCGCAACCACGAAAATAGTTTAATATATATATAAGTTTTAACAAATATATATTGGATTACTCAGTGGCTCAGCGGTAAAGGTGTCAGACTAGTAAGTGAAAGGTACCAAGTTCGAATCTGAGAGTAGTCAAGTGCTTGAGAAAAATTAGATATAACAAATGAATTCGACTCAAGTGCGAAAACAGTCCTTCTCAGGACTAAGCCTGATGACGGAAGCAGAGTCCGCTTCCGAAACGTCGCGCTCAAAAAGCATAAACTGTGGAAATATGCCGATCAACTCCACTAATGTAAAGTAATATAGAGATGAAACTAACTAGCTAATGTGTTTTGCTGCTACACGTATCACAGTATTGAAGATTCTGCTTATGTATTAGAAAACGTACTACAGTCTCGAAACAGAATGCAGATAAAAATTGAAGGAAGTGAATACGGTACAACTTCTGCGAACGAGCTGAAAGACTTGAAGTGTATACAGCATTTCCAGAGCCGTGTTGAAACCAGTTAATTTAGGGCTAACCTCATGCCCATGTAATAATAGTGTCTGATAAAATCTGTCAGGGTTATTAGCTGCTTTATAGTTTGTTACAATAAAATCGTTCAACGTGAAGACGATGAGGTGTTTGCATCTCGAAATCTCGATGATGATAATACTCTCCATGAAATTTAAAATAAAAATTAGATTACGTCACACTTATTTCAGATTAGAAATTTTTTAAAATGTTTAGTTGACATTTTAGTACATGTTTAAATATAAACGATGAGATAATCAGGTTATTGTTTAACGCCTGTTACCCAACCATTCTATTCTGATAAATAAAAAGAGATTTTTAGTGCTTTCATTGTTTTAATCAAGAGCCCTGTAATAACAAAAATAACCCCATTGTTTTTCTTTTAATTCAGCATGTGTGTTTTTAAAAATCGTGTTATAAATTTATGATGTAGTGTTTTTTTTAAAAGAAATTATTTATATTATATTGGTAATCAATTTTAGACTATTATATTTAACAAAGTTATGTAATTACACGGTAATTAGCTAACGTAAACATGAACAGTGATTTCTTACCACATATTGTTGTGGAATTTAAAACATGTAACTTTCCAAAACTCTTAATATGGTTTTTTATAAAACAATTTGTGTATCCGTATGTACTATAGGAATATTTTTCAAACCGATTTATTTTAAGAGAAAGGTAAATACGATTTGCAGTAAGTTCGATATAGATAATAAGGTTTGTTTGTATATTTTACACTATGGGGAAATCAATAGGTAGTTTTACACAACCTAGAAAGTTGTTTTTTAGTTTGACATGCAGCACAAAAGCAGTGACTATCACTCGTGAAGTAGTGCCTCAAAACGTTCTTTAAGTACAGAACTGGTAAGTGTGGTGTTAACCCTTTATTTATTTTACAGATTTTTAATTACAGTTATAAAACACATCTAAGCATTGAGTTTCTTTAAAAAATTAAGGCGTACAACATTTTAACGGTCGGATGGATATTAAACATATTTCAATGCAGGTAACTATGTTTTTAATATGCGTTTTAGAAGACAATATTGCTGCTATGTAATTAATTAACTTAATAAAAATTTGTTTCATTAGGAATGTCAGTAATTTTTTATAGTTCACTGAGAATTTTTTAATTATGATATTTACAATAAAATAAGTGTTCTATAATTAAATTTTTACTGTCATTCAAATTCCCCCACGCAAGATCAATCCTTGACACAGCTGCTATTTTACATCATTATTAGAAAATACGTTTTCTCCAATAGCATTTGACCATTTTAAAGCAATAGGATCGATAATAATCTTTATGCAATTTCCTACATTGTATGCGTGTGGAACCTCCAGGGGCACTGTTCTTAATATAGCCAGAAGGGCCTTAATACCATCAAAAATAACCCTAAGACCAACTCCAAGTCAGCCCCAACCCCAGATCCAGCCTTAAGACTTATCCCTAGACCAACCCCCAGCCTCAGCCCTAAGCTCCAACCCTAGCTCTACATACAGCCCCAGCCCCCAGTTCAGCCCCCACCCTAGATACAGCCCTAAGACCAGCCCCCACCCCTAAATACAGTCCTCACGTTAGCAGCCACAAAAAAAAAGTCCTAGCTGTCAAAAGGTCCTTAATACAACCATAAGGTTTGAAAAATAACCTCCAAAAGAAACCATAAAAATAAGGGTAATACGGTCCTATATGTAAGCGAGTAAAAATAATTAGGGTTGAAAGGGCCTCCGAAAAGAAAAGGGTAGAAAATTCGGTCTCACACGCAGGGTATGTGAAAATCAGGATAAAAGGGTTGAAAACACGGCCTCACACGCAGGTATATGTAAAAATAGGGGTGAAAAAGTACGTCCTACACTTGCACAAGTAAAAAATAATTAGGGTTGAAAAAGGACCTTCGAAAAGAAAGGGTCGAGTATACGGTCTCACACGTGGGTGTGTAAAAAATAAGGGTTGAAAACACGGTCTCACACGTGGATGTGTAAAAAATAGGGGTGAAAAAATAAGTCCTACACGTGCGCAAGCAAAAATAAGGGTGGAAAATGCGGTCCCCCACGTGGGCATATAAAAAAGTGAAAGGGGGCGGGGCTTGTGACGTAAAAAAAGTGGTGGGGATGGTGTCCCGCTTCTACTATCAGTTGATAGAATTATAAAAAATATAGCCTTCGTCCATACCACGTCCAACTTGCACAAGAATTAGACGAGGATGACTTCGTTAATAGATTAAACTTTTGCAATTGGGCCATAAATAAAAATTTAGGAAAACCCAACTATTTTAGCACGATCTTATTTACTGATGAAGCTACTTTCCACAAAAATGGATACGTTAATAGACATAATTTTCATTAGTACGATACTGAGAATTCCAGATTTATGATTCCTGTTGATCATCAACACCGCTGATCACTTAATGTTTGGGCCGGAATTATTGGGGAAAGAATCATAGGACCATATTTTTTTGTAAACACAGTCAATGGAGATTCATTTTTAAACTTCTTGCGCAACGAATTTGAAACTTTTATTGAAGATTTACCTTTACAAACCCTTAGAGAAATGTGGCTGCAATTAGATGGCGCTTCTCCGCATTTTAGCAGACACGTTAGAAATTATTTAAATATCCAGTTTCAAAACAAATGGATTGGAAGAGGAGGGCCGATCTCCTGACCTGCAAGATCGCCTGACTTGACAAAGCTGGACTTTCGTCTTTGGGGTTGGATTAAAGAAAAAGTCTATCAAACTTCTCTAACGACTGTAGATGATATGAAGGCAAGAATTAGAGACGTCATTCAAAATATAAATATTTCCACGTTACGAAAAGTAAATTTGTCGTTTATTCAAAGACTTCATGTTTGCCAGCAACAAAATGGTGGTCACATTGAACATTTCTTATAATTTTAAGTGTTTGTATTTCAGTTAATATGTTTTTTAGTTTCTTATGTATTCATAGCTTGCTTTGACCGACTAATGTTACTCTTCTTCAGTGTTATCAACGAAAAAAATTGAACAAACTGAAATATCTCCGAAACTATTAGAGATAGGTATAGAACATGTTTAATAGAAATTAATGTCGACTAATAGATGAAGACACGGCGTTAAAAAATATAGGGTGTGTTATTTAAAAAAAATGAAGATATAGCATTTTCAAATTTACGTTGTTGAATTAATTTTTGTGATTACCCGTTTATTCAAAGACTTCATGTTTGCCAGCAACAAAATGGTGGTCACATTGATAATTTATTATAATTTTAAGTGTTTGTATTTCAGTTAATATGTTTTGTAGTTTCTTATGTAGTCATAGCTTGCTTTGGCCGACTAATTTTACTCTTCTTCAGTGTTATCAACGAAAAAATCAAACAAACTTAAATATCTGCGAAACTATTAGAGATAGGTTAGAACATATTTAATAGAAATTAAAGCTGATTAACAGAAGAAAACAAGGCATTAAAAAAATATATGGTGTGCCATTTAAAAAATGAAGATGTAGCATTTTCAAATCTATGTTATTGAATTAATTTTTGTGATCACCGTGTATATTGAAATCGAATTTTGACAATAGATTAAAGTAAGCTCATGTATAAATAAATTTTATGCCAAAGATTATTTTTTTATCTTTAAAAATAACTGAGATACTCCTACTTGAATTACTACATAAAAATGTCAGTTTTTAGTTAACTTTGCAAATATCTCAAAAACTGTAAGATTTAGCTTGTAAGTAATTCTTATAAACAAGATGTAAAATTATAAGGAGAATCGAAAAATAAAATAATATATAGGGTGTTCTATTTAAAAATCAAAAGTTCTATATTATACCGCTTTTATATTACACCCTACACAAACTATTTTTAGATTATGCAGTTTATAAAAATAGACAACTTTCGTATTTAAACTTATCTCCTAAGTTTAATGGCTAACGAGCTATCGACCGAATACGCACTATTGGGCCACCCTGTATATATATATATATATATATATATATATATATATTACAAAATTACAAAAAACGTCATTGTTAATAACACTTGCACTTATTGATAAAGATATCTCTTTGCTAGATTTAACTGGATTATTTTATTTGATGTCATGTTTATATTTGTGAATGCTTCTATTATTTTGAAATTGAAGTTTTTCACAACTTTATTCTTACATCATAACTTGATTAAATTTTGTTAAATGGGTTTTTTGATTGACATTTTTCATTGTTAGCTTTCGTCGTAGAGAGTGGTCTGATTTGTCATCTTTAAGACAGTTTAACAATATTTAATTTTGAACGACCTAGTTATTCTTTACTAAAATTTAATTTTATAGTTGGCTTTATACATTTCTCAAACTGTTATGTTGATAGCAGGCTGATGTTTTAATTTTTCGACTTTGACAAAATTGTTTACAACACCTTTAACAATTTTAACAGATATTACTGTTGACGAAGATAACTGTAATTGTTATCATTGTTTAGACTGTATAATTTAAAATACACCATTAAAAACCCAAAAAAGGTATGTATTTTATTAATAAATCTGGATTAACTTAAAAATTCATTATAAATTAATGCTTAGAAATGAAATACCTACAGTACGTTTACATTTTGGCTGTCACTGTTATACTATTACTGATAACTAAACGCTGCTGAATACACGCTTTCAAATTTGGTTGTGCTATAATTCTTGAAATGGAAATATAACAGGGTTTTGATACATGTTGATCCCAAATATGCCAATTCCTTTAGAAAGCAGCCAAACTTGGTTGGTGTAAACGGGTTAAGGTACCATTTCTTTATAATTCTTCTGCATAGCAACAAACTTTTACTGCATCATCCTAGATCAATTGAAACGTATAGCGTACCATTAACGGCAAACTTAGTACAATGAAAGTACGCCAAAAGGAGAAGTTACCATAAAATTAAAATGCCTAAAAAAGGTAAACAATGTAAAGTAGACTCAAATAGCCCTTACTGTAAAAACTATACAGCACTTTTCAACAAAACGTTTAAGAGAGCAAAATGATGCTCTTCTCGCTTTTAATCATCTACCAAAAACGATGCTAATGAAATCATTGCGCATGACCCGCCCCAACCGTATGTGCAAACAGTACGAAAATAATTTTAATACATATTTTCAGCCAATAAGGTATGCAATTTAAATGACGCGAAAATGAACGAAGTTGCCTACATTATTGAAAATTTCAACATAAAATAAAAAGTGTGTTACAAGTTGTTACTCAGTTGTTGCCTCGATTTTAAAATTATAGGTTTGATTATTCATTACATACCAGACATAAAACTGATATATTTATTTACTTGTTTTTTGCAGAATTTTTTTCATTCATTTCAAACACTTCTAAAATTCACCTTCATAATACTTCTACTTCTACCATGTTTGTTAATAAAAAGTTATCATTTCTCTTTCAAAACGTACATTTTCACAATACTATAGTTAAATCAGACATTCACACTTATCTTTAGTATGTAACTTTTAATCTTGATCTTCCGAAGAAATACACACTTTAATTCAAAGTCAAGATCTAATTATGACTATTTATGATAGCTTTCTGTGCATTGAAGGCAAGCGTGTGCTCAAAAAAGATGATAATAATCATGCAACTTTACCAATAAATTTCAAATTCGATACGAGTTCGGTGATCAAAGAGGACATGAGCAAAGCACTAACCCATCAGGGATCAATAAAAAACTAATTATTCATTTGCTGACGTTTACCAACAATATCTATCTATGAACACTTCACATGAAATACTTTCTCTCGGGTAGACTAGTTACTTCTAGATTATGTTGTTTATACAGATGTTTTTTTCCTGTAGGAATAGTTTTATAGTCAGTTCATCGTACCAACAACCACTTCTACGTGTTGATAATTTTGTTAACGTTAACAGATTTACTTGATATATATATATATATATATATATATATATATATATATATATATATATATATATATATATATCTAGAAGAAAGAATGCCCTCATTGAATAAACGTCCAAAAAAATATCACTCAATAAAAAAAGCAATCCTTTTTGTAATTATTATAAGTTTTTGTTATGAACGAATAAGTTCAAAGGCAAGTATGTAATTAAAAATTTGTGTAATGTTTAGGTGCAGGCGCCTCCATTAGATTCACTCCCGATGTATGCGCTTGATGAACAAGAAGATATACCAATCATACCAATCCGTGATAGTGATGTCGATGGAGTTCGGTGGAAAAGTAAATACATTTTACATAATTTAAAGTTTTTCATAATCATTTATCTATTTAATCAATTCTTATTTTGCTAACATTACAACTGCAACATCAACTACAACTGTGCGACCACCACCAATAACAGCAGCAGCAACACCGCCTTCACTTCAATATGTCGAGGGAGGTTTTGGTAGATTTTTGAAAAGTAAGTACACTACATAATTTAAAGTTTATAATAATAATTTACTTATGGATAGCTACATTACTAATTTACTCAATTATTATTTTTCTGGCATTGCACCTACTAAAACAATAACTTCCTCCACCAACAGCAACTGCATCACCTGCACTTCAATATGTCGAGGAACATTTCGGCAGATTCTTTGAAAAGTAAGTACACTTTACACAATTTAAAGTTTTTCATAATAATTTACTTATGGATAGATACATTACTAATTTACTCGATTAGAATTTTTCTATCGTTACAACTGCAACAACTGTGGCTGAATCATCATCATCAGCAGCTGCACCACTTCAATATGGGGGCATATATTTGGATCTGATTACGGACGAGGAACATGAATCCCAGGGTTCCCTGCACCAAACTCAGGATCCAACAACCATACAACAGTTCAAGAATAAAAGTGTGAGGTGGTTGCAGAACATTCTAAATGACTACATAAACAGTGAGATGTCGGGAGTTAAAAAAGTGAGGCAACTAACAAATGAATTGGCTAATAATGAAAATGTGCGACAAAGCATAAGGAACACGCAAAACGTGTTTCATACTATGGAACATTTGGATGTTTAGCAGTGCATTTATTTACTTTTTAGTGTTGGATGTATGTACCTAACTAAATAATAAAACGTTTAATTTCTCTTTTCCTTCTACTATTTGTGGCAAAATATTCCAAGGATCCTTCAACCCTTCAAGAATTCAAAGATGCCAAATAAATGAAGTGAAATGAAGTATTGTTAGTAAATTCAACCCTTAACATGAAATAAAATGTTAGTAAAGGATTATAATTATTATAACAATAATAAATATAATTCTCATAAGTTTGTGTATGTGAACAGTTCAAATTTTGAAAATTTAATTAATCAGGTTGTAAACAAAACAAAAAAATGATAAAAAAATACTTCTACGTTTAAGTCAATCAGTTTAATAAAATTTTCATTCAAACATGGAATTGGGTCCTTAAATTATTTTGATACCTGTTTTAAAAATAAAGCCGGCGTGGTTTTTAATCCACGCAAAGTGATGATAAATTTCATCATCGTTAAAATGCATTAAAACGATTTATGTGTGCTCTGTCGCTTTGCTGATTCCAATACAAAGGGTACAATTTTTTTAATCTTGTAAAATTTTTCAAATTTTTAATTCGGTTATTGTAATGGGGAATTCATTTGAATTATAATTTAAAATGTTACTGAAATGAGGATAGCTATAAGTTTGATTTGAATTCCGTGAAGCAGGATATAAAGCTGAATTATTACAATATCGATGAAGCATGATACAGTTGTATTACATGTCCGAAATTCTACAACGGTCCATTAATTAAGTAGTATAACACAATTTTTAAATAAAATTGTATTGTAAAATCACTCTGAATTATACTTTACATAACTGAAATACAAAATATGAAAAAAAATTCAGTTCTAAGCAAATTAGGAAAAGAACAACGATAATCCCATTCAATAATACTCAAATTTTGTTTCTGCATACAACAGCGAGTATTTAAACACCTCAACCAGCCCAATTGAACCAGAATTACCCAATTTATAGAATTTAAAAGATTTTCAGAACTTTTAACCTAAGTGATCTTTTAAAAAATAGAAATCGAAATATTTCTTTCAAATTCATTCAGATGTGTAAGTAATGGCTGTTTTGAAAATAAAACAAACATGTTTTTAATCCACGCAAATGATGATAAGTTTCATCACCGTTAAAAAGCATTAAAAGGTTTATGAGTTCTCTGTCGTGCTGATTTAGTCAATACGAAGGGTACAACTTCTTTTACCTTTTACGAAATACAAATTTATTGAGAAGTTATTTAATTTGTCAAATTTTTCTAAACCAGTTATTTTAATGGCGAACTCAATCGAATCATAATTTAAAACGTTACTGAAATGACGGTAACTAGAAGTTCCATCTGAATTGGGCAAAGCAGGACATAAAGCATGCATTATTGATGAGGCAGCTTCACCGTCAAAATCTGGATATTTAGCTGTTGGGTAATGTAGCTGATTCCTAAACAATAGGTACTGATTTCCTTAAAACTGGTATTAAACTAGTACCAGTTTCCCAAAAACAGCTCAAAACAGATCAGAAACAAATCATAAACAGGTCAAAAAGAGGAATCCGTTTCTCAGAAACACGTGGTTGTTTTCTAAAGAACTGGTGGTGGTTTCCTAATAACTGAAATCAGTTTAAGCGCGAAATTATTTTTACCATATGTGCAGGAACACGTAAAACCAAAAAAGTAAACTTAACTAAGATTATTGCTTACCTGGATGGATAAAGCAGGTGGTTTATACCTTAATATTATGTGAGTTAATATTATACTTTGCATTTAGAATTCTTTCTCGCGAAAACGACGTAAGCTAACAACTTGTATAAATTTTTCATAGAAAGACACCAGATTGTAAAAAGTCCAATCGATAGCTTAAGATTGAATAGTTCTTGTACACTATGAACATTGAATTTGCAAGAACAGCACCTTCAATCAATTCCAAATTGGAGTAAAACCAAGATTAGAAGATAGAGATTCATAATGCTGATCATAGACTGTATTTTCATCTTCGTTTACATTTGACCAATCAATTTAGTTTTTAGTTTCTTGAGATCAGAAGAATTGTAATTCTACATATGAATGTCATCTTGTAAGTTCATTCCACTCCTTCATGTCTAACACCACATTAATGCTTTGATCACAGTTGCCACACACTATACGCACTACTGGTGCAAGGTTGAGGTGTGTACTGTATCCAATTTCTAAATGTTTTGCATGATGAGCACCATTCGACTTAGATAACGACTTTACTTATTCACAATTGCACTTATTAATAAATTATTCTGGTAATTTACATATGATGGTATTGTAGTACTACTATTAAAACAAAATATTATGTTTGTTGCTTTTCCCGCCGTCACTAAGCTACTAAGCAACACATTCTTCATCTTTAGCAACGTTTTAACTTCTTCAATGCGGATTTCTTCTTTGAAATACTCATAAAAGCGCCGAGGTCATACACATTTAAAATCTGCTGTTTCCATCACTATACATTCACCATACTTAGTATTAGCTACAGACACATATATCACTGTACACATTTTAAACACCTCGAGGTCTTGCACATTTTTAAAGGGTTTACAATAGGTGGTTTGGTTTAACCCTGCTAATTTCATGACTGATTTCAACACATCTCACTGCGGTTTATAGAAAAACGTGTACCTACAAAGAGTTTCAACTTGAAATACTCACCTCGAACAACTTTTACACGACTATTTGGCTTTCACTCAATTTAGCCAATACAAGAACCATTTAACCTACTTTTTTAGCGTATACAACAACCTATCATTCTTCTTGTTTCCAAGAACTGATTCTATTTTTTTAGATTTTTAAGAATTGTAATATGATACCAATAAATTTTGGCCTTGAAAAGTTTGACTCAATTTAGCCCATACAAGAACCATTTAACCTTGACCTACGTTTTTAGCATATTCTTCTTGTTTTCACTAACTGATTAAATTTTTTCAGATTTCTAAGTATTCTAAAATGAACCCCTAGAGGTTAATAAATTTTGAATTTGAAGAACTCTATTTTTTTAGATTTCTCACCAACAGAGGGTGAGTGACCTTGAACTGAGCCAGAACCAGCCCTATATCACTGGGGGCGTTACCATCTTTTTTAATTTTCCGACGGCCTTGAAATTTCCCCGCCAACACATAACCTTGAAGATTTTTTAAATTTCAATTTCTCGCCAACAGTGGTCCAGAACCGGCCCTGTATATCTACTGTTAACCACAAAAAGTTAAATCTTTTGTTTTAACGGGTAGTCCTGTGAAGAAAGTGCTCAATAAAGATAAAATCTGAAGGAAATAAGGAAGAAATTGGTTCTGATCAATCAGAAGATCTCGTATTCGACCTTAAAAGATAAACATTGGATTCACTTTACAACACGCAAGAGATGGGTTTATGCGTCCTGCAGCAGTGATGATGACTATTACGTGTGTATACATCGTACCCATTGTAGTGTATTAGCATATTATTGTCCCACCATTGCCCTAACAACCCCTCTTTGTGTCCCATGCATGTTAGCTGATGTGTAGGACTGTGATTTTCAGATCCGCTGGCACTGTCGCGTTAGATCAGCTATTGTTTGATAGAGGGCGGTAAAGTAGAATTTATTGATCCCAATGAACATAGAAAAGACTGTAATTTTGGTATATCTTTACAAATTTCTGCTAGTGATCTAGATAAGGTGTTTGTTCACAACAAGTGGTGTTTCGTAAAAATTTCGGTACATTGAATGGATTCTGATTAAAAATTACTGACAAGTCACTATTATTTCTTATATTTTGGTTATAAAAACAAGGTATTCCCAAAAAACACATTTTTTAGGTGACATTTGCAATTTTTTTTCATTAATCTCTACTGTTTAAGGAAATCAACTAAACAGTTATTATTTATACATAGTTTGCCTAGAAAAATTTTTCAGAAAATGCAAAAATATACAATAGGCAAATACTGGTTTTTGCTTTTATTTACGGATTTTCAATTGTGGCCAGATTTTCAGAAAAAGCATATTAGATCCAGTGGTGTAGATGAAAAATGTGGGTCAGGTAGAAATTATGGGATGGTATACGTTTTTTCGAGAGGATGGTTGGCCTATCTGAAGGGAGCTCGAATTATTATCCAACGAGTTTCCACTTGACCTCGAACTGATCACAGAAGAGCAGGCTACGGATTCTGAAATTGGTAATGACAGCGATCCCGACGATGATTCACCACTTGAATCCCTAAGGAGTTCCATGAAGAAATAAGACGGGACGTGGTGAAAATCTGAACAAACAAACACAAAAGGACAATTTGGTATCTGGCGAAGAGAATTCTGTAGAAGTGGAAGATGAGTACAACCGGGAAGCGGTTGAAAAACCTCCTAAACTATTTACGGACTCTAATTATAATCAACTATTCGAGTCTAAAACAGTTCCAGACAATTTTCGCAATCCCATTGGTCACTTCTCCTTGTTCTCTCTCTAACTTGCTCATGGGACTCATCATCCAACAAACTAAATACGTCGCACAGAGAGATCAGAGTATATCAATTGACCTTCCTGAATTGAGGGCCTTTCTGGGCCTATTAATATATATATATATATATATATATATATATATATATATATATATTTAAATAAGACATTTTTCTTTGAAACTTGTGTAAATAAACGTACAAATTAATTCAACGTTTCAGGAACGTCCTTTGTTCCCTTTGACAAAGGGAACAAAGGACTTTCAAACGTTGAGTTAATTACGTTTATTACAAATTTCAAAAAAAAATGTCTTATTATAATACTTGTGGAAATCTAAATAGAAACATATATATATATATATATATATATATATATATATATATATATATATATATATTTATGTACATATATATATACAGGGTCCTTTGGGAGCTGATCCTATGAGTATCTGCTAAACCAAACTTACTATAATTTTGAAAATTTGGTGACAGGGTAATGATGTTAGGGCTAACTCATCTAAAATATTTTCACGTTCGTACCACTTCCGGTTATACAGGAAGTTGGTACTTAGTCGCTTATTTTAAATGGAACACCCCGTATATTAATACATTTTTGGATTCTATGTCGAATTTTAAGGTAAGTCTGTTAAATAAACTAGATACGAGATAGCGGTTTAATCAATGTAGGTAGATATTCCTGAAGGCTATAATTACTGATTATGAACAACTGTCAAGGCCGACTTGTTTTTCAAAAACTGAAAATATTCTTTTCAAACCAAGCGGGGCTTAATCCTACAGTCTTAAAATAAAATTCAACAAAAATTATTAGTCTATCACACCTCTTGTAACATCAATCCTGGGACACGCTTTATATATGCATATATATATATATATATATATATATATATATATATATATATATATTTTACGAAACACCACTTGTTGTGAACAAACACCTTATCTAGATCACTAGCAGAAATTTGTAAAGATATACCAAAATTACAGTCTTTTCTATGTTCATTGGGATCAATAAATTCTACTTTACCGCCCTCTATCAAACAATAGCTGATCTAACGCGACAGTGCCAGCGGATCTGAAAATCACAGTCCTACACATCAGCTAACATGCATGGGACACAAAGAGGGGTTGTTAGGGCAATGGTGGGACAATAATATGCTAATACACTACAATGGGTACGATGTATACACACGTAATAGTCATCATCACTGCTGCAGGACGCATAAACCCATCTCTTGCGTGTTGTAAAGTGAATCCAATGTTTATCTTTTAAGGTCGAATACGAGATCTTCTGATTGATCAGAACCAATTTCTTCCTTATTTCCTTCAGATTTTATCTTTATTGAGCACTTTCTTCACAGGACTACCCGTTAAAACAAAGATTTAACTATATATATATATATATATATATATATATATATATATATATATACAGGGTGAATCTTATCTAATCCATAAAATTAAAGGAGCACTAGAACTCATCATTATAAGCAAAAAGTTCATATGTACATGGGTCCGGAAATGCTTCGTTTCCGAGATACAGGGTGTCAAAGTTGAAAAAGAAATCGATTTATTCAATATTTTTGACTGTTTCGTAATAATTTCATGAAATTTCGTATACGGGGTTTTTTTTGGGACAGTTGTTTGAACAGTTGTTATCAAAAGAACATGTTTACTTTTAATATTAATTTCTTTTCTTGTTTTTTAATATTTTAGTGCTCCTTACAAGTTTTAAATAAATAAACATTGTGAGTTTTAAATGTGTTTTTCTCAGAAACGGTTGCTCCTAGCGACATCACTAAAATATACCTTTTTAGCAGAAAGATAGGAGAATCGATTTTTCTAGTCCAAAATGGTATACAGTGTAGCACAAAAAAATTGCAACGATTTAAAGGGGTCGAAATGGTTGCCGCTGGCGCCCTCTAGAGACCACAACTAAATGGACCACAAATTTGAATATTTCGTTTCAAAAAACCATCGTATACGAAATTTGATGAAATTATTTCGAAACAGTCGAAAGATATTGAAGAAAACGCGATTTCTTTTTTAACTTTGACACCCTGTATCTCGGAAACGAAGCATTTCCGGACCCATGTACATATGAACTTTTTTGCTTATAATGATGAGTTCTAGTGCTTCTTTAATTTTGGCGGATTAGATAAGATTCACCTGATATATATATACATATATATATATATATATATATATATATATATATATATATATATACATATATATATATATATATATATATATATATATATATATATATATATATATATATATATATATATATATATATTTGCTATTTACTTGTAATTACCGGGTATTTCTGTAATTTTAGAGAGCACTTTGTGTGTAAAATCCAGTGGCGTCTTCAAAATAAAATCTGAGCACCATTTAAGAGATACTACTATATATATATACAGGGTCCGCCTTTGGGAGCTGATCCTATGAGTATCTGCTAAACCAAACTTACTATAATTTTGAAAATTTGGTGACATGGTAGTGATGTTAGGGCTAACTCATTTAAAATATTTTCACGTTCGTACCACTTCCGGTTATACCGGAAGTCGGTACTTAGTCGCTTATTTTAAATGTAACATTCCGTATATTAATACATTTTTGGATTCTATGTCGAATTTTAAGGTAAGTTTGTTAAATAAACTAGTTACGAAATTTCAGTCGTTTTAAAAAAAAACATTTTTCTACAAAATTGACTCTTAGTAATAACTCGTTAATTGTCCTGTCAAACAATTTGAATAAAACTTTGACGTGTTGTAGGCAAAGGTTTATTGCAAAAAATGACATTTGTATTTTCATAAAAATAAAATTATGAATGTATAAACTTGATTATCAAAAAATGCAAGTTACTCAAAAAAATCAAATGGAAACCCCTATTTTTTGTTACTTAGATCGATTAACGTCAAAAATTAAGGTAAGTTTGTTTAAAACTTTATTTGCCTAAACATAACAGTTTCATACTTATTATCAACAAAGTCCCAATTTTAAAATTTATGATAAAAATGAGCTACATACTTTTTCATTTTTTTCAAATTCGATATACAACATAAGTGTAAAAATTTAATACTTTATGAGTAAATCGAAACAAACTACTTTTTACTGCGGAGGTAGTAACTACATACTTATCAGTGGATTCTTACACGATAAAGTCGCTTATTTAGTATTTCTTGCTCGTGATCAAATGTAAATTAATTTACAATAAATGTTGTCCGTTGGACACAAGACATTGTTGAACCCGTCTTATAACGGCTTCATTTGTAGCCCTTTGAATTTCTTGTGGAGAAATAGAATTGAAGGCATACATACTTATCAGTGGATTCTTACAAAAAGTTAATTGAGATTTCTTGTCGATCAAAGGAAATTTTTTAAAATGTTGCCGTAATTCAGCAGAATTTCGACAAATTAAAGAACATTAAATTGAGCATAATTTCTTACGTAGAAATCGATTAAGGATTTCATTGCCGTATAAATGTAATTAATTCAAAATATTGTCCTGCACAGTCATTGTTGAACGTCTTCGCTCAAATTTGATAGCCATTGAACATTTACTGGAGAAAAGACATGTGAAACATTGCGATTACTGCTATGAAAAATGATAACGCTGAATAACTAAGGTTAGAACATTTCAGTCGATACAGGCATTTGTCAAACACGGACACGAACGCAGAAACAAGAAACGCTAGAAAAACAAGTAAACACACGACACAGTACAACCACGCACACGCACACGCACACGCACACGCACACGCACATACCTACCACCACGCACACGCACACGCACACGCACACGCACACGACACGCTACGCACGCACAGCACACGCACACGCACGCACACGACAGCACACGCACACGCACAACGCACACGACACAACGCACACGCACGCACGCCACGCACACGCACACGCAACACAGCTCACGCACAACGCACACAACGCACATGCACACGCACACGCACCGCACACGCACAGGCACAGGCAAACGCACACGCACACGCACACGCACACGACAGCAAACGCACACACACACGCACAAGCACACGCATACGCACACGCACACGACACCACGCATACGCACACGCGCACACGCACACGCACACGCACTGCACACGCACACGCAAACGCACACGCACACGAACACGCACAGGCACACGCACACTACACGCACACGCCACACGCACACGCACACGCACACACACACACGCACACACACACACCACACACACACACGCACACGCACACGCACACGCACACGCACACGCACCACCACACGCATAAGCACACGCACCACGCACACGCACACGCACACGCACACGCACACGCACACGCACACGCACACGCACAAGCACACGCACACGCACACGCACACGCAAACGTACACGCACACGCACACGCACACGCACACGCACACGCACTCGCACAAGCACACGCAAACGCACACGCACACGCACACGCAAACGCACACGCACACGCACACGATCACGCACAGGCACATGTAAGTTGGAAGGTAAAAAATTGTGTGAAAATTTGCAGCTTAGATAATAGATTGAGAGTATTTATTTAGTATCTAAACAACTGCAGATTTTATGATGAATTTTGTCCATTGTACATTTAAATGATTTGAAAAACAAAATGTTTCCATGCAATCTTTTTGGATTTAATTTTACTATTCGTTGGCCACAATTTTTGAGAAATCAAGCTCCGTAGCCCGTATCGTGATATTCTAAATCTTTCTCTTTAATTTTTGTGTGGATTGAAGAAAATATTTGCTTAACGATCTGCAAAAACATGTTTTTATTATTCTAGCCCACTGACTGATCCAGTTGTTCTTTTTACGTCTTTTTTACAACATCGATTTTCAATAGATGCGGTACACCTTTTAAAGTGCTTAAACATGCAATAACGGGTAAACTGTATGGATTTAGAACAGCGCGTAATTGCTAAGTACCTACAACACTGGATGTCTGGCTTTTAATTCTGAAAATGTACGGAAACTTTAAGGCTCCTCTGTAGTCAATATTTCATATTCAAAAAATTACAAAACTTTCTTATGATATGCTGTCTTTACAATTGAAGTCTAAGAAATTATGGATACCGTATAGTCTTTGCAATGATAGGAAGAACTACTGTACTTAAACAGAACGGCTTTATCGCTCTTAGTTTTTTAATTAATCGCAATAATAGAAAAACCGTTTTTGATAAATAACATCTGATGTAATTTGAATAGAAAAAAAGTAAATAGTGGTATGGAAACGTAGAATTATTTTCTACGGCGGTACTTAAAAATTCTTTTTCCATATTCTAAGATAATATGGATTATTTAAAGAAAAGAGTTGCGCGATTTACAAAAAAATCAAATTAAAAAGATAAAGTTAGGCAACTCAAATGACAGTTCACATAATAAAATAAAAAATGTGTGTATTAAAATTTTTATTAAAAATCTAATGCACAATTTAATCCACATAGTATATATTACGACATATGTATTTCTCGTATGTCCTCATCACGACATCGTCTAGGATCAATGAGCTCTCTATGAAACCTCAAGGACGCAAGGGGAACAATGAAGACGTATTGTTGGTGGCCTAATAGTTGCAATAAGAGTTGAAATCGAAGTTGACTACAGAGGAGCCAAATGTTACTTTGATTGTGAAAGACTAAGAATGAGATGCCAGATTATAATAAGCAACAAATTTTGGCTAAACCACACCTAAAATTTTTAAATACCTATTAGGGATGCAATATTTTTTATTGTACACTGTAAACGAGCACAACGCTTAGAATGTTTATGTTAGTATCCAAGTTAAAAGAAAGTTGTAAAAGAAGTTCGAGTTTGGTCTTATTAATTTCTGTATATATACGCCGTCTTTTGCGACAAACTCTTTGAAGAAAAGTTTTCTTTACAGCCTTTATAAAGCATCTGTAAAAAAGCACGTTATATTCTGCGTAGTTTCTTTTTGAATGTGGTTATTTCCGTTGTTAGGTTGCTTTTTTTATTTCACAAAGACAATTTACACTTTACTTTTTAAAGCTGTATAACTTTTTAGGTCATGCAAATAAAGTAAATTCTTTCATGACTTTCCATTATAACGAATTGAATTTTTTTTTAGATAAAGAAGACTGTGAGTGAAGTGTTGATTTGGGATTTAATTTTATTCCTTCATAAATACTAAAAAACTTTAGCGAGAGAAACAACGGAACGATCAAAACCCGACTCCATCCACATTTAAAATTTAAAATAAGCTTTCGAGAATTCAAAATTAAAAACCAACACTGCAGCATTCAAACCACCACCACACCGCCTCTGTAATTATTATTTGATTAAAAGCGAAGTTTCGCTTAATAATAATTGATTTAAATGCTATCAAACTATTTTGAGTACGTTAGATTTTCCTTTCTATGTGAGAATCTGACGTAACGCGTCCTAAATTCATTAGCGGTCCAAATCTAATTACGAGGGTTTCTAGATTCTCCGGTCAAAGTTTAGTCAGCTCTTTAACCGGATACTCCTTCAAGGATTCTGTTCCGACGTAAAGCGTAATAAATTTTAGGATGAATTAGCGAAGTCTAACCAACAATAGGGGGAAGAGAGGTACTTTATTAACATATAAAATCCTTTACATTATAAAAACGCTCGCGTATTTCTAGCAGCTGCGAGACTTTCGCCAGTAAACAATAAAACAAAAAAATAAACTTAAAAATCTTATGGTCTTTGCAAAGCCACAAAACTTTCAGATTGATCGTGTTCTTAACGTTATCCAGTGTAGATTTTTGTATTTTTATATTCTATTTTAGACAGGTTAAGGTAAAAGAGATAGAAATGCTACCGCAGTGTGTATCGGCAGCGCAGTGCAAATTATTGCTCTGATATTCCGTGTGGAATTAATGTTCGTGTTGCGGACAACGTTAGCGAGATCAATCTTGACGTTACATTTAGGGGAGGTAAAACTATTGATTGAAACGTAACTAGCGTTAAATGTTGATGAATCGTGTATATACCGGATCAAAGTTTTAAGACGTACGTCTTCTAACAAACTTCAAAGGATGCTTGATCATTTAATCATCAGGAATTGTTTAAGTTTACGTATTCACGTATTTCTTCGCTATCTCATGTATCTTAAATCGAATTTTCAATGAGAAGGTCGCAAAGTTGGAATGTGAACATTTTCAAGCTTGTGATCTGGTTCGTTGACAAGCAAAAAAACCTAATACAATCAAAGCATAAATTTAGTAAAGTCGAATAAAGTAGTCGCAATAAACAGTTACTTGGAAGACAGCGTGATTCTAGCTCTAGGATTTAACAATAGAAACCTGACGTCAGAAACGTAAGGAAGCAGCATTGTTAGGTCATCAGAAAACCATTCATATCACTTGCCAGGACAAAGCATTTCAAACTCGACGTTATCCTTTAGTCTACTGCATCTAGACCCTCCACATCTTTGTATTATAATTCGATTACTTCTACTCTCTATTTGAAAATAATGAAGTATAATTCGCATGTCTCCAATTAAAGTAGAAAATTTGCCAAATCTGCGTTATGTCACATTAATTAACTATGAGTAAGTAGCAAAAATGTTATAACTAAATAATATACACTGTGATTTTAATAAAGTATTAGAATGAGTTTTAATGTGTATTATTTACACGTAACAAACGACCCTTTTGATTGGACAAATTAGTTTACGCATCTTAAAATGAATTACTCAGCCCATTTAAATACGTTATACAACATGTCCATTTAGTACATATTCGGTCAACTAAGGCTCTATTATTGAAGACAGAAAAAAAGTCAACTCACATATTCGATTTGCGAATTCTTTTTATTCCCACAATATAGTGCTTGTTCGATAACAGCCCTTTTTATGTAACATTCTTGAAGCCTTTCAAATCCTATAGCTAAAAGGGACAGAAGTATTAATTAACACATCACATTACTAGATGTTTAAAAATTTTCAAATTTTGTGGGATATGATACTAATGCCCACTTGCACCGGTTCCGCTTAAATTTTAAGGGTCCCTTAAACGCTTAAACTCGTTGCACCGTTCTGTACGAGGTAGATAAGCGACACTTAAAAGCGAAATATTTAAGCAGTACGTGATCCACCGTTTAAACTGTCGCTTAAGTTAAGCGATTGCGCATTGCGAAAAAGGAGGTTAACTTGGCGCAATCAGCGTCAGTGTAGTCACATGTGTAATTGTTTAATTAACGATGGCAATGCGTGATTTTGATTTTGATCAAAACGAAGAAATTGAAGATCTGTTGCAATTAGAAGTAATGCAGTTTGGTATACCAAGACAGATTTACCAGCGAAACAATTACTATGATGCAATGGATGATGTGAATTTTCGAAGGCGATTCAGATTGTCAAGAAGGTGTACTCTACAGGTTTTGGAGTTAATTGATGAGCAGCTTGAATTTACATATGACATGTAGGTGATATTTTGAATAATATTGTAGGAATAATTCTGTTTCGCCCATGAATCAGTTGCTACTGTGCCTACGTTTCTATTCAACAGGTGGTCATTTACAGTCAGTTGGTGTTTTCCATGGTGTACATTTAGCTACTGAATCAAGAATTGTTAAAAAAGTATCGGAAGTATTAGCTAGATTGTACAACCAGTTTATTCAATTTGGAGCCGATGTAAACACTTTAAGAAGAAGGCAACAAGATTTTTATAATATTGCAGCATTTCCCCGTGTAATAGGTGCCATTAATTGTACACATGTAAAAACTCAATCTCCAGGCAAACTATAAATATAAAGTATAAAATAATACAAGTTCTGCAATGTGTTTTAGGAGGAGAAGATGCTAAAATTTTTAGGAATAGAAAACACTATTTCTCTATTAACACACAAGTCGTATGTGATAGCAAATTGCAAATTTTAAATGTGGTAGCAAGATGGCCAGGGTCTACTCATGATGCTACAATATTTAACAACAGCAATATCCGACAGCAGTTTAAAAATAATACCTTCCGTAACTGTTTACTTCTAGGTAGGTACATATTTATATTTTGCTATGTGGAAATTTAACAATAATGTCACAGGTGACAGTGGTTATGCTAATAAAAATTACTTATTAACACCTCTACTCAACCCCATAATTGCCGCAGAACAACGTTACAATGAAAGCCATATAAGGACCCGAAATGTCATCAAACGTTGTTTTGGAGTTCTAAAACGAAGGTACTCGTGCGAAATTAGAGACAACGCTCAACATAATTGTTGCGGCTGCTATTTTACATAATATAGCACTAACCATGGGAGATAATGAACCTCCAGCAGTACCTGAAGAATTGGATGCTGATGTTCTCAGTCAATTAATAGAGGATGGAGAAATTCCAGCAATACATAATAAGCATGGTCATGCTGCCCCTGTCAATCTTGTCAGGAGAGAATTCATTAATCAATACTTTTCTAGATTATAGTACTATAATAATTCATGAAATGTTACTTTTTGTTCATAATTAAAGTTAGAAAACATACAAGTTATTATACATACATTCAACACCTACACAATAATCAAAGTATTATTTACATGGAGTTCAACTTCTCTAGCTGTTTTTTTTTGTAACTCTATTTTTAAAAGTAAGGACTCTTTCTCCAAATTAAAAAGAATTTCTTCCCTCTTGGCCTGACTCTCTGCAAACTAAAACTTCCGTTTTTGGTGAGCATGTTCTTCTTTCAAAATTGCAGCTGTATGGCTGTTACTTCAGACCTAGTTGTGGCCATATCTTCATATTTTCGTGCAATTGTTGAAGCTTCGAATGGTCTACGACGTGCTTTCCATTGTGATTGTTTCCCCCGTAACTTTTCATTTAAAGGGGTTTTTAAATTTGCTGCTTTCAAATTTCCCCAATCAACAGCAAGATTTTCATCCTGAAATAAATAATATAATCAATAAAATGTATTTTCTAATTATAAGCTTTACTTACTGTCTGAGAATCATTTTCAACTTCTACTATAGGAAAATTATGTTCTGGGTGCAGTTCTGAGGTTTTTGGGGTGGCATTCAAGGGCTCTTCAGTATTTCCTTCAGCATCCCCATCGCAACTGTTGGGCAGCCCATAGACACTTTTTGTATTTAAAATTGACAACGTTAAATCAAAAAGGTCCGTATCTCCGGACTTTGATGGTGGGCCTCCACCCGTTCCTGTGCAATTTCTGCGTTCGTTTGCCACTTGCTTGCGTACATTCTTCTTCTGATTTTCATACATTTTCTTTAAATTGTCTGTCGTTCGGAAAACCATAGCGACAGAAGCAGCATTAAATTGTTCTGTGACTTTATGCCACGCATTGTCTTTGTCACGCCAGGTCACAGAGTCCGTCTTTTTACATTCCAAAATTTGTTTATATTTTTCAACCAATTGCAAACACAACATTTTTTCGTCGGTTGAAAAATTTGTGCTTCTCGCCCTCTTTGCTTTGGAACCTTCCATTTTCAAAACAGACGATCAAATACTTTGGATAAAATATCACAAAAAAATGAAAACGCGGTGTTATACTGTTATATATGAAATTCTAACCTATATTTTCTAGAGTTTTTACTTAAAACGCAGCATTGCCAGGTATCACGACGTTGTAAGCGGCGTACGGTGCAAGGAAACAATAATTTAAGGATTGCTTAATTTTAAGCAACGCTTAGCTGAGCCGTACTTTTAAGGGTAACCGGTGCAAGTGGGCATAAATGTTTAAGATTTTTTTGATGGATCACTCTAACGTCATTCGATTCCTTTGATATATGCTTTCATTTTTATTCATCAGTCGATGTATACACTATACATGTCTCCAATTTGTGCAGAGTGAAGGGTTACGCCCGTTTCCGGGGTAGCTGGAAAAACACTGAACACACATTCTCGAGGTCAATTTTAAAGACAAATTTAACGGTAAAATATTCATTTCTATATCTCTTACCCTTTTCGAGATATAAGTCAAAATTGGTATTTTTGTCATTCTGAGAGGGTACCGTCACTTCCTTATTTACTAATATCTTTTTTAGGTTTAAAAACTTTCTTAGAGCATTTTTTACGTAGATAAGAATCTGGAAACTAAAATTTTCTCATACAGATTTTCCGCTACGAGCAAAACTTCAATTTTTTTACATACAAACCATTGACTGTGGTGTAAAAGAAATTACACATTTTTAAGCTTTTCAAAAATATAACATAAGGTCTATCTATTTTTAATAGGAGCCGTACATGATTACTTTAAATGTTCAAAATGTTGGCCGTTGGCGTTGGAGATTGCAGCACATGCCGCTGTAATCTCCTGACGAAGTTCCTCCAGCGTCGACAGACTTGACCTTTCACAGTTCCCCACAAGTAAAAGTTCATAGGAGTTATATTTGGTGATCGTGGAGGGAACTCAATGCGCCCTCTTCTTCCAATCCAGTGTCCGTGAAAATTGTCATGGTAGATGGTAGTGTGGTGGCGCCCCGTCCTGTTAGTAGAAGACTTCATCAGCTCCATAAAACGCGTATACCTGGCAAAATTGATGAGCGTAATATTTCCCCAGTGACAGTATCCATCGAAGAAAAAGGATCTTACTAACTCCTACTAATTGCCCTGTCGACATGAACATATGGATTTTCCGGTGCCCAGTACACGCAGTTATGGCGATTCACTGTTCCATTAAGTTTAAGAACGGCCTCATCAGTCCACACGAGCTTCGTCACAAATGGTTGATCTTCAGTTACCATTTGTTGATACCATTGGCAAAATTGCATTCAACGATCAGGATCGTTATCATTAATGGTGGAATGTAAACTTTCCACTTAGCAGCTTTTAGAATTCGTCGTACACTTGCACTGCTAACACCCACTTCACGTGCACATTGAGTAGCAGACTTCTGTAAGAAACAACAAACTTTTCAACACGAGAGCCGACAATTCATGACTTGAGCTGTACGCCGTCTTCCCGATCTTCCTTTGTGAATATCAGAAATCGTTCCATGCTCCTAAAACTTGTCAACTATACGTTTAATTGATAAGCGGGTTGGGGAAAGGGGAATCTGTTTGAAACTACCGCCTCCACTGACGCTGCACCTCAAACCTGATAAACCATTTCAGAATGCATTTTCGCTGTTCGAATGTCAATCGTCCACCAGCCATTTTCTTTGGTTTTGTTATACAATCGTACTCTTTACATTGTTGCATCAGCCATATGATATGAGTTCGACAAAAATTCACAGATATAATCTGTTAAAGTGTGTTTACATTTTTCTGACAGATGCAGTGTTTCAAAAATTATGAGAAAGATTAGGCACGTAAAAATTGTTTAAGCTTCTTAATTACTGATTATACCCTTGACGTGTATTATATTGGGGACAACCACAGACGACACGCTCTCTCCACGAAAAAAGGTTGAATATTTTTTGTACGTATGACGAGGACCGTTTGAAATACAATTTTAAAATATTTCAGATTATACAGGACTCATAAAGAAAAGTCATATCAAAGCTATATTTTTTCAAATGTATTTTATTCATACCCTGTATTTTACGTCATTTATGAAATCTGAGGGACAAATAAAGGGATATTTTTAGATTTATAAAATAGCAATACAAAATGTAAAAAGAAAATACATTTGTTTACCCTCGTTTCACAAATATTATTAAGTGAAGCTTGAATACAAAGAGTCAGTTTTTAATTTAAATATACACTTTGAACAAAAAGCACGTATAGAGTCATAAAAAATTGAGGTTAAATTTGATCACCTTTGAACTAGATTATCTTAAGAAATTTAAATGGTATACCCTGTATGTAATGCCTGAATATGCTATAACATTTTAATGTCTTTCGATTTGTGTTAGGGCTTCCTATATCTGTTTTCAACACGTCAATCTTTTGCATTTTTTGATTAGGCGCTATACTGAGTACCTTCCTAATCATTTAAAATTACTTTACGGTTGTGGATGCTGCAAATAAATTTAAATATCATCTTATTGGCTTTTAAGGGAATACAGAATATTAATAATTGTAACGTTACGAATTTTAACATCGTGCAAGAAGCAAGTACCTAAATTTCCTTATTTCAATAAAACATCTGAGTAAACTTGCAATATTAATGTTCTAATGTCTACAATAAATTTTCAATTTCGCAACCGTCTTGTTCGATACATAACTGAACTCTTTTTAAGAATGACACTTGAATTTACGGTAACATTTTTGGTGTTATTGTTCTAAATGCAGCAAGTATCCTCTCTGTCATATCTTCCGGGGTTGTTGGCCTGGTATTGTAAACAATATTTTTACATAATAAAATACTTATCTTTTTTGGGTTTTTTAATGGTGTATTTTAAATTATACAATCTAAACGTTTCCATAACACTTACAGCTATCTTCGTCAGTAGTAATATCTGTTAAAATTGTTAAAGATGTAAACAATTTTAACAGATATTACTACTGACGAAGATAACACTAAGTGTTATCGAAACGTTTACATTGTATAATTTAAAATGCACCATTAAAACTAAAAATAAGTATTTATTATGGTGAAAGTTTACATTTTAATATTTTTCATATACCTGCAACCGCAACTTTGCTCGAATATTGAGAGGAACGACCTCCAACAGTTCTGGCAACTCCTCCATTAATAATCGTCGAAATTCTAGACCGTTTAAATGACCATCAAAAAGTATGGCCCTATTACTTGATCCCCAACAATCCTGTCAGATACGTTAACAGAACAGCTGTGCTGGCGATCGACTGTACGGAAAAAATGGGGGTTTCCATCGTTATAATAATGAAAACCGGGTCTGTTAACCAAGCGGTTATTATGAAATGTAGATTCGTCAGAAAATAGGACAAAATTAAAAATCTTCTTGTGCGAAATTATCCATAATCCATAAACAAAACCCCACTCGTTAAAAATCCGTGTCTAAAAGGGCTTGATGTAATTGGATATGGTATGGATGAAACTTGTGTTAGTATCCTTTGAATAATACATCTACTAACTCCAGTTTCGAAACCTATTTTACGTTGACTTACGTGAAATTCAGTCTCTTCGTCACCGACTACGCGCTTTTTTCTTTAATATGTGTATCTTATGCCACGCTTCCGTTTCTGCGAAAATCTCGAATTAGTCGTTCAAAAACAGCCTTATTTGGATGAATTCGGTCAGGATATTTATGTGCGTACACTTTGGATGCTAATAAACAATTCTCTTGGTATTCACCAATTAGTAAAATCATGTCGATGGATTTGCAGACATTACGTGAAAAGCAGTCAAAGACGCCTTGATTTATTACAAATATAGCGTGTTATTAAAAAAATTGACATTATTGTTGGAAATAGGTATATGAAGCCCTAATACAAATCGAAAGACATTAAAATGTTATAGCATATTTAAGCTTTATATACAGGGTGTACTACTTAAATTTATTAAGATAATCTAGTTTAAAGGTGATCAAATTTGACCTTAATTTTTGTTCACCCTGTACGTTTTTTTAATTCATAGTGTATATTAAATTATAAACTAACTCTTTGCCTTTATACTTCACTAATATTTGTGGAACGAAGATAAAACAATGTATTTTCTTTTTAAATTTTATATTGCAATTTTATAAATTTAAAATGATCTGAAAACCTGTTGACGTTAGGTATAGGAACCATAACAGTAACTCTCCTTTATTTGTCCTCTAGATTTCATAAATAAGGTAAAATACAGGGTGTTTAAAACGCACGCACGCACGCACGCACGCACGCACGCACGCACGATTTAAAAAAATATAACTTTTTACATGGCTCTTTTTTTATGAACCCTCTATAATCTGCAATATTTTAAAATTATACCTCAAACGGTCCCCATCATACCTATAAAAAATCTTTTAAAAATAATCAACCGTTTTTTGTGGAGACTAACTAAGAATAGGATTATGCACATCACATCTTTTTTTACTCTTATTAAATAAACTGAATAGATTATCTGTTAATATGTATAGACAAAATTTTTTTTTGTTGTCGCACCATTCGATTCAACACTTTTTTTAAACAATAATCTGCCAAAATTAGAAAAAAAACTAAGAAAACGTAACATCTACCTTAGATTAACTCACATTTTAAGATATAAAATAAGAACCCGTGAATATTTTTTCAAACTGTAAAAGGTAATGAATAGAGTTTGCAAAGACGCTTTCAACGATGTGTAATTCAATGTGTTCCTGTTTGAAAAAATTGAGTTAATTTAGTTTGATTTATTAAAAAATCAAATGTTTTCTCTTTGTGATTCGATATTTTGCATAAGATCAAATATCTACGAAAAATTTAAAATCTGTAGGATTTCCTTAACCTAGAGGACTTAATTATACCAAAGAGTTCGGTAATATTTTATCACATTAGCGCGAGAACAAAAAAGAACGTCGAAGCTTGCTTTTTTTCAAATTTCTTCTATAAGTCTTGAACCACTGGAAATATTTCGTCGAACTTGTGGGATTTAATAGGACTTTTAAAGACGTTTCAAATGAGCAGTAAAAAAATGGCCAACATTTTGAAGTGCCCCTGTACTCAGAGATTTGCTAGAATATTAAATCTCAATAAAAAAATCCTGCTAAATACAACGCTCTTTATCGCAACTCGCTATCATTAACAGATCTCGAGAAAACTAGAGGTGGACATGTTTTCTGAATAACTGGATATATATATATATATATATATATATATATATATATATATATATACAGTCATTCATAAAATATGTCCACCTCATTTCACACAGTGATTTAAGTGCGTATTTGTAGCTACTTATCAGAGAATAATGTGTGTTATCCCAGGTTGTTGGTATCCTTTTTTTGGCGTTTTTGAAAATATCGGTAAATGTACAGGGTGTTCCATATCTCCCGGGCAGCAACTATCTTTTTTATTTTAAATGGAACACCCTATATATTTTTTGAAATTCGGAAAGAGCGCAAAATTTTCAGTCCAAAACGTATGTCGCACCTTATGCTAAACCCTAAGGTATCGGAGATATTTAACATAATAAGAGAAAAATTACAGGTGCAAAGGCCTGGAAACAGCCTTATAACTTTTTTATATAGTATATCTGAATTAAATTTTTGGCACATCGTAAGAACGTAGAGTGGTCTAACTTCTGCAATTAAAATAGAATGGAAAATAGTATACCAAGTGTTACGTTTTCCATGCCCCATTTAACTAATTTTAAACTGCGAAAACTTTTTTCCAAATAGACCACCCTGTATTTTTTATGCCAGTTATGTAAAATTAAATCATCTTTCTTCTGGTATGGCCATTGCAGGGCTAAAAGTTTCCATTTTTTGAGGTATTTGCAATTTTTTTTCCAGCAAACAGATTTACAAGGATTTTGCTTTAAATTTTCATATACAATTAGCCTTATACTTAAATAATTAACCGGGAAATTCGAAATTATTTATTTTTGTTAATTACTTTTACCAAAAAAAATGTATTATTATGTTTGAGGTAGGTACTTCATAGCGGATCTCCAATTGCTACGAAGAAGACTTTGACAAATTTAAACAATAAACAAAACTACTGTCAATTTGTCAGTAATTTGGACAATCGCAATTAACTGCTTGTATTACTACCTATGTTCGTTATCCCACTAATATTACTTCGTATAAAACGTTAATATGAATTATTCTATCCAAGAATTAAGCTGATATGGCTTATTTATTAGGAGAATGTCACAGAAATTGTTTATTGGCGTACAGAGTATATGGTGCGCGATATCCTGTGCGAAGAAGTAGTAATACAAGGCCGATCCTAATCCAAAAAGTCACTAGAAAAGTTACTAGATTTAAAAAAAGTCACTAGAAAAGTCACTAGATTTGCAAGGTCACCTTGGGGGGTCAGATGATAGCTGGTTCGCGTCCTCGCTAAAATGTGTTGTATCATAGCTAAAAGTAGTCGGTTCATGTCTGCAGTAAAAGGTGGTCGCGTCATAGCTAAAAATAGTCGGTCGCGTCTTAGCTAAAAATTATAGTGACAGCACCATCATTAAAAATCCACCCTCTTTAGGAAGGGGAATTAATCTGGGAACGCTTACTTTTGCCTTCCCACCTAAGCTTTTTACAACCAATTTTGCTGCTGTAAACGCTGATTTTATGGCCTTTATAGTACTAAGACTGTTTTTTATTTTCTTGGTAATTATTCTACGTAATTTCAATTCCTAACTTTCTTTTTGCCTTCATCATACCTGCTACAGCTAAAGCGGCTGATCGGTCACCTAACTTGTCGTCGGCTGCCTTAACACGATCCCAAGCTTTTCTTTCCAAAATATGATCCGCTCAATGTCTACTAGCCAAGACTTTACTATCCCTATAACTGATATCGTGAGCTTTGCAATGAACGTCTAGGAGGTTAATACCGGGATCACCACGTTGTAGCTTTTTATCTAATTTAGTTCTGGGACCACAATACTGATACCCGGGAATATCGAGCTCAATGGGTAGCTTATTAATGAGATTATTAACCAGACCACCCCCACATGCCCTTCACCGCTTCACAATTAACATTGTTTGCATGGAAGCAGGAATTGCTGTATTTATAGGTAACGATCAATGAATGCTACAATCAAAAAACATACAGATGTTTTACCAATATTTTATTTATTCATATATGTGATACAGTAAATAGCTAGTCGATAATGCAACATTTCCATAATACAAACTGTATTATGAGAATTTATATCGTACTTGTAATTCAACACATTTTCAATGCCGCGATAAATGTTATCGTTGTTGGTTGCATCATCGCAATTCTCCATCTTACGAAAGTGGCGGTAGTTGTTGACTTGTTCGATGAGCTTTTGGAAGAAACAGGGAAGACCGTATGATTCCAGTAATTCCAACCGATAGTTAATTATATCCTTTAAGTTGAAAAGCTTTTGAGTGTCGTTCTTGTTCAACGTACAGTAACGATCGTGGTTTTGCCGAATTGTTACGCTTTTTAATAGCCTTTCTGACGAGGATGATGATGATGATGATGCACCTTTCACTACTTCCCAATTATAACAAATAGTAAAATTGCTTCCAAGCAATTCCGAACTTTGCTCGTATTCAATGTCCGTCTCCTCGTTGATAAATATTTGATCAATCAATATGGTTTTCAGCCTCTTGTGAACAAAAAAACTTTATTTCTAGATATGTTTGCCAAATGAGTAGCATCTTCCAATCTTCTCTTTTCATAACGAGGAGCCCGTCTGTACATACGATTCGTATAACTGGCACAAGATGTAGGTGCGTACTGTATCTGATCTACAATTAATTAAACGTTCATCGGTAGGATTGTTATGCACAGCTCCAGTTGGGCACTCGGTATATGTAGCTGCTGAAAACAGTTCTTGGATTCTATCATGATGTATCTCAACACGATGTTGCTCTTGTGGTACTGATGATAAAATGCCTTCCAATTGTTTTATTTTATTACGGAAATGTAATCTATCTAGCGCCATACTTTCCCACAAACCTCTTCTTGCATTACGATAAGCTAAGGCCCACACTACCATATTATACACTACATTTTTAGTCTCGTCAATAGCAACTCTCTTCATTATGATGTATCTACTCTTCATTTAATCCAGAAATAAAAAGACATTTTTTGCAATAAAAAATATATGATTTATTTCCAAACAGTTATACATAGATATATATTATTATTTTTACCGAAATGTTAAATTAGTAGTCTTTCCTACAGTTCCGGCGCTGGTGATGTACACGTCTTTCTCAGCCAGATATTGTTTAAACTTTTCAATGCGATTTTCTTTTTTGAAGTATTCATAAAATCGTAAGGGAAGTATACACTTAAAGTTCTCAGTTTCAATGATAATATGTTTACCATACTTCGTGTCGATAGTGTTCATATCAATCACTTTATATTTTGCGCCCACCTCCAAGTCTTTTACGTTCGTGAAGGATTTACTGAAAGTGCTACTGTTCAATGCAGATAGATCCATCTTTACTGATTCGAGGACGCTTTTGAATTTTGAGTTTACAACGGAACTGTCTTTATATATATTACTGCATCACGATTTTGATGGTAGAGGGGAGAGTGTGCTTTGAGAATTGCATCAGTAAGCTAAGCTGCATCTGATGATGAATAACTGCTGTCATCATCAACTTTTAGTTCTTTTACAAGACATTTTTCACATATTTTCTTTAAATTTAAAAACTTTTCGTATATCGTTACTCCTGTTTCATACCTTTTCGCTAGGACGTTATACTCCTCTTCACTATAATCACCTCGCCCGTAAACCGGCTCATGTTGGGCATCGAATACTAATTCCGAAATTTCTTGCTTCAAGCGTTCCACCGCTGTTCTCAGGTCGGTTGCTTTGGTCCATTGCTCTTGAGCGTATGCCATCCACATGTTTTACACAGCACTCACTCCCCACTATGCTACATTAGTGCAGATAAGAACCATGTAATTAATTACCGCAAAAATCTGGTTACGCGCTATTTCTAATAATGACACGCATCAGCTATTTTTTAAATTATGGTTCTGTCACTATATTTTTTAGATAACACGCGAACCGACTATTTTTAGCTATAACGCGACCACCTTTTAGTGAGGACATAAACCGGCTATCTTTAGCTATGATACAACCGCCTTTTAGCGAGGACGCGAACCAGATGTGTGTCTAGCACAGATACCAACAACACACATCTGGTTATTTCCCTTTGTGACATGTTTGCATAGCAGAGATTCAAACCACACGTGTGTTTGGTCACCTACTATTTTTTAATAATGACTCGCACCAGCTATTTTTAATGATGGTGCTGTCACTCTAATTTTTAGCTAAGACGCGAACCGACTATTTTTAGCTATGACGCGACCACCCGTTACTGCAGACATGCACCGGTTATTTTTAGCTATGATACACCACATTTTAGCGAGGACGCGAACCAGCTATCACCTGACCCCCCAAGGTGATCTTGCAAATCTAGTGACCTTTCTAGTGACTTTTTTCAAATCTAGTAAAGTAGACTTTTTGGATTAGGATCGGCCTTATATTACTACTCGAAGAAAATGTCAAGTTTAATGTTTTGAAACGTGTCTAACCAACCACGTCACATAAGAAAGGAGAGTAAATGGTTAGCTCGACTAGCAAATCAACCAAACGGTCCTGAGACCGCAGATCACTCGGATAGCGTGAGTGTTTTGAAGTGTAGATAACAATAAAGAAGATGGTTAGGCTAGTTAGAAGACAAGAACAAAATGGTAGACAGACAGGTAGAACAGACAAAATACACGCGACACAAGCTTTAAAGAAAGAAAAGATAAGTTACAGGGATCAACAGGAATAGCAATTAAACGACAATTCCATCACCAAGCGTAAATTTTTTTCTAAATTCCCCACAAAGACTGCTATATGCAGAAGTTTAATATAGGTGTACACGAGTATATGGATAATAATAAATAACACAATGTACACGTTTTCTTATAGTACATGCGTATCAAAACATGCAATTTTTCCCCATAACACTACTAAATATAAATTTACGCTAATATACCAATAAGAACATCGAAAAATAGTGAAAGTCCGTAATTAAGCGCATGTACGTATATAGACATTGACGAGGGTAAGTCGCGAGATTTACTTGTGATAAATTCACCTTTAAACGATCAAAAATTATTAATAACACGTAATGCCTCTCACTGGGACGCTAAAAGATCTTTCATACGTAGTCTCTGAAAAGGAACATTTATATACCTAAACAACCGTAATAGTTGACGTTAGAAAGGTAATAATTCAACTTACCTTTCGTTTCACAATATATAAGCACAAATCCCCCCTTTAACAATGACAAATTCAAGTAGATTCAAGTTTTAGCATGCATATACGAGTAACTCGTCAAGTAAGATTAGATACCAATGATCTAAAGACTCTTTTCCTAAAGCAAGCAAATTTATACTTAAAAGCTAACAAACATAGTATAACTAATACGACACAGACACCCGGTAGATATACACAATTTATTGTTTGAGTCATTGCTCCTGCGCACGATAGCGTTGAGATAGTATCAAATATGGAAGCTAAATGCTAACACATTACTGTGTTTTTTATTTAAAAGTTCAAAAGTAATTACCTAAAATTTAGTTAAATATGTGCACAAACTATTTTTACTAATGGATTGATCCAGTTATAATAATTCTACGTTAGTGAAGTTTTCATAAAAGTGAAAAGTTTTCGGATAGTAATATGATGTTATTTATAATATAGTTAATTTAAATGCACTTAATCTTTTGTGAGAGCTGCAGGTATACGTAACCAATTAGGAAATAAACTTGACAGTGTAGTATTTATTGATACAAGACATAAGGGACGACCTAACCTGATTGTTGAACGAGTACGTGTACTTTATTTAGTACAGTTTAATTTCCATCCTCGTCATTGCTGGGTAGCTACCAGTAATCAGTTACGCTCATTCCCAGTTTCGAACACATCGTAACAATATCAAAAGCGAGACGAAAGGTACATAACGTATAATTTTAACAGCAACCAGTACACGAAAAAGGAAAACGCAGAACGAAAAGGCCCAAAACGAAAAATGAAGTGCTAGAAAAAGGTAAGGGACATAACGTCAGTTTATTCATCTAACGTTATTTTATCTCTATAGGTCGAAGATGAGCTATATTGTGATAATTTACCACGAACTGGTTAAATATATTTCCTTCAATTTGTATATCGTAGTTTAAGCCTAAAAGAAAGATTCTAATTATAACGAACTTGAAGAAAATCGAAACAACTCACCATGTGGGTGTAAGCAACATACTTTTTATATCCGCAATCAGTAGCGATTCAATTACTTCATCAAATGAAGAAATAATTTTTGAAACAAAACTTCTCCTCTAGAAATTGTGATTTACACCCAGAAAAAAGAAATCAGAGAAAGTTTCTAAAAATAATTTTACACCACAACAAAATGGCCGTGTTAAAAGAATCACACCTTCGGAAAAAGGTATTCAACAGAATTGTCCTTATCAAATTTTGTAAAAATGTTAAACAAATGTTTGTTTTCAAATAAAACCTGATTAGTAATATGCAATTATTTAATGGTATCACCATCTAGTGGTGATTTAGCAAAGTGACAGGTACCTATAAAAATGTAAGAATTTGAAAATGACCATAACCTACGTATAGATGGCACTAGCAGGTTTATTTTAAGAATTTTTTTATGGAATACAAATTTATATACGAAAAGAAATAATTCCTTTATAACGTAGAAAAGTGAACGCAATAAAGGAAAATCATTTAATCCATTATAATAAATGGTAAAAGCGGTAAATACAGAAAAGTTAAATCATTAAGGTAGAGAAATAATTAACGAGTGAACTTTATAGTGAAATTTATAGAATCGATCAGAAAGTATCCGATATCGATTTTTACACGTTACCCTTTATTAAGTTTGATTTTTAATCATTTATTATTATTGTGGATATAAGTTGACTCATATTTTTCATATTAAACCATTCGTTAGGTACTAGATTATGACGTAGGTCAATTCTTTGGTGGCCAAGATAGTATTAATTATCCATAATGCTACGTTTATTATACCTATATTAAATGAGTACGAATACTTACAGACATAAAAATATTTTTGACTTAAATCAGGAGCGGAGTCTGTATTATTTAAATCTATA
Source organism: Vesta saturnalis (assembly GCA_036346205.1). Lineage (NCBI taxonomy): Eukaryota > Metazoa > Arthropoda > Insecta > Coleoptera > Lampyridae > Vesta > Vesta saturnalis. The sequence goes on from JARFJB010000184.1 coordinate 181,309, forward strand.
CAGTGGTTTAATTTTTTTGCATGTGGCTTAAATTGGGAAAATGATTTAAATGATTACGAGGAAACAAGTAAAACTTGAATCATTTATATTAGGAATATAAAAATGAAATATTTCAATCTCTTAAATTCAGACAGCCTTTCACTGAAAGATTTTCGTCTAAAACGACTTATTAACATTTTCTACTCATAAACAACACGATCAAGAGTTTTATTTAAAAAATCAAACAATGATTTTATTACGTGCATCAGTTGATTTCAACCGGCGAGCTGCAAATTGTAGTAATTAATGTTTATGCAAAATTGCTTGATTACATTTTCATCAAATAAAATTTAATGGTATAGGTATAAGAAATGCGTTACCTAACAATCACAGATTGGAAGTTTCATGAATGCTATTATTTGTATACCAATTAAAATGTTTAATACATGAATGGATTTTATATAGCGAACGTTCCAAATTCATTTCCGACGTCTGCTCCTTGAGCTATTCAAACTAGCTGGTAACCTAGTCATTCGAATGAAATAGTTGAATATTATCAATTCAACATTTTCTTGTATGATTTCAATAATATCGTAGATTCAAAAAAATTAAAATGGAAATGTAACATATAAATAAACATCCCACCTGCGTTTCCTCTACATACGTACAAATGATGTTATAGTAAAATTTACATAAACATAAATTGTAAACTAAATTCGCAATAAATTTATTTTTGCATCCCTAATTTTTAACGGTCTTAAATTTTAATGTCGTTGGGGATTTACATCTTCATTCTGATTGCGTTAAATTCATACTCGTTCTCTTCTGCATGTATAATTAATTGAGATTATATTGTTCGTCGTGGTTCATATCTTTCTTCAATAATCTTAATATAATTCGACATAGTATTAGTTATAAGTTGTACTTAGTTTAAAACTGTCATAAATATGTATTACATTATCACGTATGATTAAATATACGATTTCAGTTCACTATATAATTCAGCACATAGCACATATGTGACATTTGTTGATTTAACTAACAAACAGTTTAAAAATAACTTCTGGATTAAAAACTATTCGTTTGAATGTAAATAGTGACACGAAAATTTATGTACATTAAGAGGCTGATAGCTAAACTATTTTTAAACAATGAGGTTAAGTTAGAGAACAATTTATCGTAATGACAATAATCTGAGTTTCATATAAAACGATTAACAAGATTTATTGATAATTGAGACCATCGTACTTCATTTTTTTCGTTGTCTATATACCATCCGTTCCGCAGATTTCTGCTATTGACGGCTCGTTCGGTTCAATAGTCTACGAGAAGTTTAATAGGCATTGTTCCCGGTTTCAAATGATTAATGTAATCGCCTGGATAAGGGATAACATATGTGCTATATGCATCCTTGTTCCCATATAAAGTAATGTTAATACAATCGATATGCTTTGTATCACTCATTTAATAATACAGAATTTTGATGGAATAATTAAATTGACTTGTGGAATATCTGACAGCACATGTATAGGGTTGACCCGTTTTTATTAACGCTTCAATAAATTAAACCTGAAGTACCTTGTTTTGCGTGAAATGTGAAGCAATTGTAATATTTTTTATGAAATATCAATACAACCATTTAAGTAAGGTAGAAATTTACTTAGTTTCTGTAGATATTTAGCCTCATACGCAGAATGCAACCAAGGTGGATTAAATAGCATTAAAATAAAATTATGCTAGAGTAATGTTTAGTTAAACCAATAAAAGGATTTAATTGAAAAAGTTAACGTTAACAAAGAGATGATTATTACTAACTCTTAGTTATATTGTATGTAGTTAGGAAGCCATTAATTGACTTTTCTACTACTGAGCATCTTTCAATATTTCATAGTCGTGATAGTTTTCGTTTCTCGTTTTACATTTACTTGCGAAAACAAGTTCATTTGTGTGTACCACACAACAGCTGTTATAAATGCCTAAGGCAACATACTACGATTATGATAGAGGCGCCGAATTGTGACATCACAATAACGACAAAGCACGTTATTTGATTATAATCATTGTTATCGAAACGAATAGATTTATATAAAATAGAAATAGAAAAATACACGATTAAAAACCCAAAAGATGAGTACTTTATAATCAGTGGCGAAACTAGGGGGGGTGCAAGGTGTGCCAGGCACACCCCAGGCAAGCCGTGACACAACCCAGAAAAACGGAGCACTTCTCCATTTTTCATTCTTATCTTAACAACATAATTCGTTAAATCTTAAACCATTGCGATAAACAAACGAGTAGTAATAGTGACATAGTGATAAGTACAATTATTAATTATTATTTATTATGTAAGGACATTAGAATATTCGTCATTCGAGCATAAGTTGTATCGGTGAAATAATATTTGTTTAGCTAAGCGGCGCGGCGGCGGTAGACTGCTGGCTGTGACTGTGCTGCTTTTGGAATTGTTTTGGTTCATGATACTGATATGCGTTGAGTGTTGATGCATAAACAATAGCATGTATAGTTCCTCTTTCACGATGTAGTCAACCCAGCAAGCATAAAGACGCCGCAAAGATTAGTAGATTAGATTAGTTTACATACAGTTTACATTAACATTCTAAAAGATAACTTTTTATAAAGGAAGTGTGACTTGAAACTTAAAAATAGTGTAACATACCGGAAATGGTGACTCATTATTCCGAACAATCTAGGTGTATGAATCATAATTACGATGCCTCGGCAGACGCAGACAGCAGCTTACGTAAATTATTAGTCATCGAACTTCTAGAAGATTCGAGAAGGGTTGCTTGCGTCATCGGTACCTATATAAGCGACGCTGCAACGCACGATGAATTCATGGGGTTAGTACTTGTTATAGTTTTATTTAATGTTTTATGTAATATTATTATTATTATTATTATGAGCCAAGTGCCAATATAACCTGTGTTCGGTGTTCCATGTTCTGAGTCTTCTGTGCTGACAGCACAGTGCTGTGTGAAATAAAACATCAAAGCAAACAAATAGCCACTGCCAAGGCCAACTGCCACAAACAACTAAGGACTAAGGTAATTTTACTTATTTGTATGTTTGTTTTAGAGTATTATAAGATGTTAAAATTTTGATGGGTGAAAAAAAAAGGAAAGATTGCATCACAAGTTTCAGCTAATAATAATAATAGTTTAAAGTTAAAACTGCAAAGGGATTTTGATTTGTACTTTCTTTCACGCCTTTTACTTGTTTCCCCATCAGTGTCCGAGCAGTTAGCTTCGGTGTTTATAAATTTGTTTTTATTTGCGTTGCAGATTGCAGATTGTGGGCGGTTTGAACATGAAGAAATTCAAAGACATACGATCGTTTTTCAAATCTGCCACAAATCAACCCGACAAAGATGATACTGAGACAAGGCAAACGTCTACTCCAGTATGTGACTCAACAACAAATATTGAGATAGCTTGTGATTTAACACAATCTTCAACTTCAGAAAATGTTGGTGGAGGCATACGAGAAGATGTAAATAAAGCCGCTGAAGAAGGGCAAGGTAGCAAAACATCCGATGTTTTTACATCTGCAGAAACAAATCAAAGAGGACGAAATGATCCAGAAGATCAAGATCTGGGAACTCTTGATAGTGGTCCTTCGCAGCCAAGGGGCCCAAGGGTTGTTTTTCCAAAAAGTTTATTTGGAGATAGACGGAGATCGTTTTCGTCTCAATTCTTTGATACTTATCAGTGGCTTGAATATAGTGTGAAGTTAGATAAAGCGTTCTGCATTTTCGGCATTCTGCAAGTATTCGAGATCAAAATAAAAGTTTTCGATTAATGGGTTCAGTAATTGGAGGAAACTAAGTGAGTCGCTGAAAAAACATGACACCTCTTTGGCTCACAGTGACTGTATGCAAAGGTTTGTAGGCTACAAGCATTCCTTGAAGGCCGGAGATGTTCATAAGAAGCTAACCATACAACATGAAGAAATGATAATACAGAATACGAGATTATATGATAAAATTAATCGACATGATTTTATACTTGACACGTCAAGGGCTGCCACTTCGAGGACACCGAGAAGACGCAACATCTACTAACCGAGGAAATTTTCTGGAGTTGGGTGAACTTATGGCAAAACATGACACGAATTTTTCGATGCATCTAGACAGAGATATCAGTTAATGCAGTTCCAAAATACAAAATGAAATAATAAGCATCGCATCTCAACTTGTTATTGAACAGATTGTAGAAGAAGTGCGGCAATGTGGTTTTTTTCGATAATGGTTGATGAAGCTAGGTGCTACAAACAAGAACAATTGTCCGTGGCAATCAGATATACCGTAGGCTTGGAAGTTGAGGAACGTTTTCTTGGTTTCGTAGATTGTTTTTCTTCTAGAGATGCCGAGAGTTTAAAAATACTTATTAAAAAGTATCTAAGTAAATGCAGTTTGTTGAATAACGCCATATTAATTGGCCAATCTTATGATGGAGCCAGTGTTATGTTTGGGAAACACCAAGGACTGCAAGCCAAAATAAGGGAGGATCATCCACAAGCCATTTACTTTCATTGCTTGGCACACAGGATGAACTTGGTAATTGTCGACAGTTGTGCTGAGGTGTCTACTGCAGCTGCATTTTTCAACACTCTGGAGGCAATATACGTCCACTTTTCTCAACCCGGTCATCACTCTCATCTCATAAACGCCCGTGATGCTCTAGGTATAAAGTCGGGGGGCGAAATGGGAAGTCTTAGCAGTACCAGGTGGAGTTGTCGATATGAAAATTGCAAATCCCTTTTGAAAAATTTCCAAGCAATTCGAAATGCTCTGGATGAGGAAATTGAACAAGGGCGAGACAAAAATTCTGTAGAAGCACTTGGAATACAGGCATCAATGATAAAGCCACAATTTATCGTTTGTTTGTTCTTCTTCCATTCAGTGTTAATGGTCGCAAATGTACTGAGTAAATATTTTCAGAGAAAAGATGCCACACTAAGTCAGGCTAGTGATATCATAGATAGCACTATAAGTAGCTTTGAAGAGGAGAGGAACAAATTTGAGGACCTGTGGAGTGAAATAGAAAAATTCTCAGGAGAACAAGACATTTGTTTGGAGCCTTTAAGGATTTCAAAAAAAAGGAAGCAACCACAAAGGCTTAGTGAATATCTATCTGACTCAACCCTGGGTAAATCATCTCTGATCGACATACCTGCAGGAACTACAGCTCCCGAATACTGGAAAGTCAACATTTACTACCAAGTCATGGACAACGTGATTGGCAATATGAAAAAACGATTTGAAAATCTTCCCCTTGCAAGATCGATTGATTCCTTTATGAAGCTAGATTTGGATCAAGCATTTGAGTTCGTCGCCAATTATCAGAGGGCCTTCAATATCGAAATCTCAACACTTCAAGCTGAAGTTTTAGTGATACGAAATTTATTCAAAAATAAAAATCTTGAAATCACGTTGGAAAATCTAAAAGTTCAAGTGGAGGGGGATCTGACTCCAAATCTTTACAAATTACTACAAATTGCTGTAGGCCTTCCAATCAGTTCAGCTGGTTGCGAAAGAAGTTTCTCCGCTATGAGGCGGATAAAAACATGGCTGAGAACCATAATGGTACAAGATAGATTTTCAAATTTATCACTTCTCTGTATCGAAAGTGCTTTAGTTAAGCAGAAATTGTCGGCTGAACAAGTTCTCTCTGTTTTTATAAAAACAGATAGAAAACTAAAATTAGTTTGAAGTTTGTTTTATTCATACTTATTTGTTATATTTCCTAAATAAAATGTGAAAACAAGAAAGTCTTTTACTTAAAGTAGGTATATGACCATGATGATGAAAACCAAAACTGTTTAAAATTGAGAGTGAAAACAAGATTGACGTAGTTTTCATGCGCATGCATCTATAAAAAAGTGGTGTGTACGCCCCAACAAAATTTTTATACGCACCCCTCCCCAAAAAGAGCCCGTGGGGCCTGCCCCCCCCCCAGAAAAATTTTGTAGTTTCGCCACTGTTTATAATATGATTTAACATAATAGTTAGGTGTAACATTGACGTTTTATGAAGAAATTCTGTCAACCCATAGTTTTTTCATTTCATCTTTTGGAAAGAAAAATGTGAAATATAAACTCTGCTACAGGATGCTTCGTCTAAAGGGCACATAAGAAATTTTTCATGTTCTGGCAGTCACTAATTTCAAAATTGCGCGTGTGTGTGCCAGTGTGCATGAGCGCGCGCGCGCGCGCGTGTGTGTGTGTGTACGTGCGTGCGAGTGTGTATGTGTTATTAGGTCACAGTCCAAGTTTTTTCAATATCTGAGAAAGGATTAATTTTATAAGAAAATGTGTGGACATACTTTTTTAAGAAAATTTAATTTTTTTCTTTACAAAGTTTCTTAATATAAAGCAAAATAAGAGTAAACATTACTTAAATCAAATTGAAAACTTTTAAACTATATTATCGGTATTTTATAGAAGCGGGCGGATTTGGATTTTTTTCAAGTTCACCGTCTATCTGACATGGATTGTTTTTTTACAATGTTTCCAATTTTCGTTATGAACCTATTAAGAAAGAGATTGCATGATTATCCCAGAAAAATTATTATTAGAATTATTTCGTTTCTTGTCATTTCCACTTTGTGCTGGAAGGTCGTGTGTTATTCTACATCAGACATTTTATTGCGTTTTCAGATTTCTGGAGTCTTTCTGAAAGCAATCTCATCGGCTTTCCCTACATCTAAGTTCAACGATTTTCGAAAATGTTCGTCATTTTTTAATATATTAGAATCCAATTCGGGAATTGAAGAGGAAGGTTGGATCTTCCTTTTGGTGTATTCAGAACTGTGCCAAAAATTAATCTAACCCCCAAAATTTTAACGCACGTTTAGGAAACTCTTAACTCAGTTTATAAAAATAAAGTGCAGCAATTTTTTCTTTATCAAAGGAATAAAAATTTTGAACCATATATATTTACGTTGCTTAGGTATATTTAGGCATCTCATTTATATTTTTAGCGTCTATAATGGGTATTTAGCCACATAAATTTTGTTTTAAGCGCAAGGCGAACCTGAGTTCGTTTCCGTTCCTCATACATGCATCTTAAGTTGATATAAGGTGTGCAACTGCTTTTAATTACATTTTTGTAATAATTTCTTATATCTAATAGGGAAAACCCTCCCTACCCTTCCATTAAGTAAATTTCATATCGTTTGTAATTGAAGATATATGATTTTATTTCATATTGAAGAAAGTGTGGTGGATGATGCGATAAAGTCAAAATGGTATGCATGATGTTGCCCTTTCGTTATATTGAAGAAAAGCTTGAGTTTTAGTTACGCCCGCTGTAGTAGCCACAACATATGTGCTG